>CAUYUJ010020904.1:693602-732938 GCA_963575745.1 Prorocentrum cordatum | reverse complement strand
TTGGGCTGGAGTTCGCTCGCTCTCGCCCACCTTATGCGGCAGGGCGGGGGTCAGGTTTTGCTGCCTCGAAGGCCCGCGCCGCTCGTCGCCTATTCCATACTACTTCTGAGTTCACGGTGTGACTTGGTCTGACGGGTGGACTACTCTATGGGCGTCTACATACCTGACCAATGTTGATTTCGTGAACTCGTTCAATGTGAACTCGTTCATAGTCCAAATCTTCTTCTTCGACGGGGTCGTCGCCACCCCCTGAGCCCGATGAGCCTCGCCTCGCCGTACTTCGAGGCACCGTGCCGCCACCGTCCTCCATCTGGTCTTCCCTCCGTGTAGTTTCCGTTCAGAGGATCGGTGGTTTTTTTGATTTTGTGGGCCCACTCCCCCCTCCGTTGCTGTGCTGCTTGCCCGCTCTCCCTCTGCTTTGTCCTCGCCCCCTCCTTCGTTCTTGCTCGTCCTCTCTGTCGCCTCTCTTGCCCCGTCGTTCCTCTCGCGTCCGTCGTGTGCCTGCTGGGGAGTGGGCCCGAATTCGGGAGGGCTCGGGCGCTCCAGGGGCCATCCTGGGGCCCGCCGTCCTGGAGGTACGGCTCCTGCGGAGCCCGAGAGGTCGCTCGCCTCCCGCTCGCATGGGTTTCACTGTTTGCGATCGGTCTCGCACTCGTTCGAATGCTGGGCTGCACGGTGCGCTTTACCCTGATCTCGAGTGTTATCTCGTTCGTTCGACTGTCAGAGGTTCTTTGTTGTAGATGATCGAATCAGCAGCAGCAGGCATGAGACTTCAGACATGCAGCGCAAGGCCGAGTCTTCTTCTTCTTCTTCCTCCTCCCTCTTCTCCTCGTTTTCCCTCCTCCTCCTCCTCCTTCTCCTTGTCCTCCTCCTCCTTGTCCTCCTCCTTGTCATCCATCCTCATTCTCGTTCTCACTTCCCCTTCATTCTTGACTCACATTTCCCTCTCTCCCCTCCTCCTCCTCCGCCTCCTCTAGGCGAAAGTTTGATTTTGTTGCTGTTCGAGCGTCGAAGTCAGGAGTCGTTCATACTTTGCTGCATCACGCCCCCATCCAATCCAATCCAATTCTTCTCCCTGCCTTCCTCTCTTCCTCTCCCCCTCTCCCCCTCCGCCCCCCCTCCCTCCCTCCCTCCCTCACGGAAGTCTTGAATGGTGGTTACGACGGGCGTCCGCCCAAATCTTACGTTTTTGAGGCCACGACCTCCACGCCATGCCCTGATGGGCATGGGCTGGCTCCCCAAGGGAGCGCGCACGGCTCCGGCGTTCGCTTCCCTCCCTCCCTCCCGAGCTCCCCCCCTCCCGCCCCCGCTCCCGCGGGCCCAGACCCCCGGCATCGTGATTTTTTCGTAACGTCGACCCCCAGAGGCTTCGGCTTATCCCCCCGGGAGCGGTTTGGTCCTCCCCAGTCGTTCTCTAACGGCCCCGAGGCCCGGTCTTCCCGCCCCCGCTCCCGCGGGCCCAGACCCCCGGCATCGTGATTTTTTCGTAACGTCGACCCCCAGAGGCTTCGGCTTATCCCCCCGGGAGCGGTTTGGTCCTCCCCAGTCGTTCTCTAACGGCCCCGAGGCCCGGTGCCTGGTGAGGGCCCCTCGGAGGCTGAGAATTGCGGAGCCGGGCCCTCGTGACTCTCTCATGGCCCGGGGGGGTCTGTGGGGGGAGCCCGCCCCGCCCAGCGGCCCCGCCGCCCCGGAGAGGACTGCGTGAGGAAGGGCGCCAATGTGAACTGCCGCCTCGATGAGAAAGGCGCGGCGGCGCCCCCCCGCCCGTGCGGGCCGAGGCAGGTCGCCGCCGGGCGGCCCTCGCCGCCCTCGCGTCCTCACCGCGCCGCCTCCTTCCCCGCCGTCCGAGACCGCCCCTTCTGCCTCCTCCTCCCTGCCTCCTCCTCCTCCTCCTCCTCCTCCTCCTCCTCCTCCTCCTCCTCCTCCTCCCTGCCTGCTCCTCCTCCCTGCCTCCTCCTCCTCCTCCTGCCTGCCTGCCTCCTCCCTGCCTGCTCCTCCTGCCTGCCTCCTCCTCCCTGCCTTCTCCCTGTTTTCTCCTCCCTGCCTCCTCCCTGCCCACTCCTCCCTGCCTCCTCCTCCTTCTCCCTCCCTCCTCCTCTCTGCCTCCTCCTCCCTGCCTCCTCCTCCCTGCCTTCTCCTCTTCCACCTCTTCCTTGATTGTGCAATGAGCTCGAGCAGCCGCGCCAAGGCGCGCGTGGGCGGCTTGCTCGGCGGACTCTCGGGACCCTCTCTCTCCCCCCTCCTTGGTGAACGCTGAACCTCCTCCTCCTCCTCCTCCTCCTCCCTCCTACACGTCCCTCCTCCTCGTTCTTCCTCCTCCTCCTCCGCCTCCTCCTCACTCATTATACCTTACTCCTCCTCCTTCTTCCTACATCTCCTCCTCCTCATCCATACATACCTCCATACTACAATATAATTCCTCCTGATACAACTCCTCCCTCATATACTCCTCCTCCATACCTGCTCCCCGTCCCTCGTCCTCGTTCTTCCTCCTCCCTCCTTCTCGTCCTCCTCTGCCTTATGAATAACTCTTCCCCGTCGCACCCCCAGACGTGTCGGTAGGGCGAGCCGGGCGTTTCGCTTGAGACTTCCTTACCGTCTGTGATCCTTGAGCTTGAAGTCTGCAACAGTTTCGCGGACGGAGGGTGGGCCATTAAGGAGTGTGGTTCTCGCCCCGGCGCCGCGCGCATTCGTTGTACAAGTTTGCAACAGTTTCGCGAATGGAGGGCGGGTGGTTTTGACAATGTGGCTCTCAGTTTTGACAATGTGTCTCACGCTCTAGCGCCGCGCGCATTCGTCTTAGTAGTTTGCAGCAGTTTCGCGAGTGGATGGCGGGTCTTTTTCAAGACATGGTTTTCGTTTTATTGCCGCGCGCATTCGCTCTAAAAGTCTTCGAGGGCGGGTAGTTTTGACGATGTGGCTCTCGCTCTAGCGCCGCGCTCATTCGTCTTAACAGTTTGCAGCAGTTTCGCGAGTGGATGGCGTGTCCTTTTCAAGATGTCGCTCTCGTTTTGGCGTCGCGCGCATTCGGTTTCATCGTCTGCAACAGTTTCACGGATGGAGGGCGGGTCGTTTTCAAAATGTGACTCTCTTTTCATCGGCGCGCACGTTCGTCTTCAAATGTTGCAAGAGTTTCATGGATGGAGGACGGATGGTTTTGACAATGTTGTTTTCGCTCTATCGCCGCGCACATGTGTCTTAAACGTGTGGCGGATATGTAGGGCTGCGGGCTGCAAGGTTGTCGGCCCCATGGAGTGTGTTTCGGTCCTTGCGCGCAGCGACTTCAGAGGGCCGGCGGGGTGTGCCCCACATCTTTCATGTATGCGGATACTTCAGGCCCCGTCTTCGTTGTTGTCGTCTTCCTCCTTATCTTTCACTTTCATCCCCCTTCCTTATACATAACTCCTCCCTGTCGCTTCCCGAGACGGGTCGGGAAGGCGGGCCGAGCGTTTCGCCTGAGTCTTCTTTACCGTTTATGTTCCTGAAGCTTGAAATGTGCAGCAGTTTCACCTATGGCGGGCGGGTCAGTTTCAAAATGTTGCTCTCGTTTTTTTGTTTGGCGTGCACATTCGTTTTAACATGTTGCCCAGAGTTTCAAGGATGAAGGGCGGGCGGTTTTCTAAGTGTGGCTTTCGCTCTAGCGCCGCGCACATTCGTTCTAGAAGTATGCAACAGTTTCACGGGTGACGGGTGAAGGGCGGGCGGTTTTCAAAATGTGGCTCTCGCCCTAGCGCCGCGCACATTCGTTGTGTAAGCTTGCAGGAGCTTCACGGACGGAGGGCAGGTCCTTTTGAACATGTTACTCTCGCTTTCCCGCCGCAGACATCCCTTCTAACAGCTTAAAGCCGTTTCAAGGATTCTTAGGGTTGACGTCCCGGGAATTCGCCGGCCCAACGGGCCAGAGGCGTACTAAGATCTCTGGTAACTACTGAACAATATTTCTAGTTCGCCCGCGCGGGGCGGCCCCTGGGGGCCCCCGGACGAAAAGTACCCCGGCCGATCCCCGGCTGGGTCCCGGGCGATCCCCAGGGGGGAGGCTATTTTTCGCCACCCTCACGAGGATCGTGGCCTCCGAGGGGATGGCTGCAATCGACTAACCCCCCTCCCGCCCCAAGGGGCCCCCAAGAGCCCCCCAAGAGGCCCCAGGGGAGCCCAAGACGCCGCCAAGGAGCCCCAAGACGCCCCCAAGAATCCCCCAAGAGGCGCTCCAGGGCCGGCGGAATGAGCGAAGCGATAAAATAATGTTTTGGCTCGATTTAGGGTTGTCTGGGCGCGACAGTCACGTTGACTTGCGGTGTTGACGTCCCACAAGTGGTGTTCTGATACGACTTAGGGATCGTCAGGGCGCAACAGTAACGTTGATTCGCGGCGCTCAATTTTCAGGAAGGTTCTTTTGGCACGGATGTAAAGTTTCCGACGGTTGTCTTCCAACGGGGATTTTCCCGCAGTCAAAGCGGATCTTTATAAGAGTCTTTGAAGAGGGAATTTGGAGGGAATGTGTTTTGCCAAAACTTTGATGGGTCTTGTGTTTGCACTGGCCCTGTTTCTTCACTATGTGCTCCAGATTTTTTCAATCAGCCCCTCCCCAAGCCACCCCCGCCGGACGGCCTGTTCCAGCCCCCCCTCACACCACGCGCGACGAAAGCAATCCCCCCCAGCGCGATCCCTCCCCCCCTCCTCTCCACTGGGGCCCCCGCAGGACAGCACGTTCCCACTCCCCCACGCGATCCCCACCCTACGGTTACTGAACAACTTGGAGCGCTTTGGGCTCAAGAGCTGCTGGCGCGATGCGGAGCGGGCCGACCATATGATCTACGAGGGAACACCATACCTTCAGGATGTCCGTCGAGGCCGACCTGGACGAGGCGCTCGCCAGGAGGGCGCCAAGGTGCGCCATCTGCCTCGCGCTCTGCGCGCTGGTGTTCCACTGCCTCGCCTTCGCCGGCAACCTTAACGTCGCATGGACAGTCAAGGCCGGCAGCGCGCAGAAGTGTAGGAATGAATGGTACAAGCGGATTTTCTGGAGGTCCGCGCCGGTTTCTTGGGTCGGCGCTGGGAACCTTACCCCCCCACACACCCCTGGCAACGCCCCCAGAGCGCGCCCGTGGCGCGCTCCGAGCGCCAGCGAAGGGGTGTGGGGATAGGGGTTCCGCGCCGACCGAGTAAATCTTCGAGGGCCGTAGTTTTTTTTGTTAGTTGCTGTTGTTAAGTGGCAGCGGCCCGAGGTTGCGGAGGTCTTTGGACGCTTCTGGGCAGTTGGGGTGGGCCCCGTCGCCCAAGGCCAGGCGCGGGTCTGAAACATGGCAAGGGTGGACCCCTGGAGGGTCCAGAGGCCGTTTTGATCGGGAGCGGCCAAGAGGGGGGTGCTGATGGCCTAGGCCATAATAGCTCCCCAGATTTCATGGCCCCTCTTCTCATCTCAGTGCGGTCCTTGGTGGGGCCGCCGCGCACCTGCCTCGGGCCATGATCTGCGACCCCCCCCTCCTGGCTGCCCCCCTCGCGGACGCCTCCGACTTGGGCGGTGGGGCCAGGGGCAGTGCGAGGGTGGGGTGGGGGGGGGGCTGGCCTTCTCAGAGGGCGGGCCCCCCCCCCCCTGCCTTCGAGCCGCTTTCCCTCGCGAGCGCCTCGGGTCCCCCCTGGCGGGGCCAGGAGGAGGGCAGGGAGGCTTCTCGCAGGCCCTCCGGGCCTGCTCAGGAGGCTTCCCCTGGAGGCCTCGGGTCCCTTCCCGAGCGGGCCCCTGCCCTCTCATTGAAGGCCGCCCTCCGCCACCTCGGTCCTCGTCTGAGCGACGGAAGAGACGTGCGGGCGAGCAGCGGTACGAGACGAACTTGTTCGTCGTCGGGGACGCCTGTCCCACGGCGGCTGGAAAGTTTACATACCCTTACGGCGCGTCAGGGTATAAATTTTCCAGCCGCCCTGGGACAGGCGCCCCCAGAGACATAACAGTTTACGTTATATTGTTCTTCGCCCGCTAAACAAAGCTGGGTCGATTGCGCGGACATTCATGCGTAAGCTTCCCGCGTACGATCGCGCGTGAGCGCGCTCTTCTCCGCGCGGTGTGCCACGCTGGCGGCCCTCGCAAGCCGCGGCGTAAGGTCGCTATGTCGCCATGCCCTCTCGCACGAGACCCGCTTCTTTTCGTCGCCGGCAGAGGACTTCGGCTCGGCAGCCGACGGCTGGTCCTCTGTCGGCCTCGGCTTCGCGGGCTCCCTCAGCACGGACCTCAACGGGCGCCTCCTCGACACCAGGAGAGCGTTTTTCAAGGGCCTGGCGTTTACGCGGGTTACAGGGCCCGCCCGCCTCCTCCTCCTCCTCCTCCTCCTCCTCCTCCTCCTCCTCCTCCTCCCCGAGAACCTGACCCAGTTTCGGGTGCGCAGGTCCGAAAGGGGGTGCGCAGTATGGATGCGCGCGGGCATACGCGGGGCTGCCCAGAGCGAAAGGGTGGCTTTCGCCTGGCACCTCCTCCCCCCCCACTGGATAACCCTGGTTGTCGACGCAAAAACACAAGTCGGCCACGCGCAGAGGGGGGCATGGGAAGGGGGAAGGCTTCCTGGAGCTGCTTCTTCGTGGGCCTTGTCTGTAGATGTAAGGCCGGCGCCTTCTAAGCAGTAGCCTCCTCCTAAGAACTTTTCGCCTCTCCCCTTGCCCCCCTGTGCGCGCCGCCAGATATCGGAAACAAGAACATATATAGTGGCGGGCTGTTTTTCAATCCCAGGACTTGTGAGGGTCGGGGGCGACGTCGGGGTGGTGCGGTTGATACTTCTTGATGCCGTTTCCCGGGGAAACGCCGAAACATGTATAGACCAGGATCCCGTATACAGCAGGATCCGCTTTCCTGTGCAGATTGCAGTGCAGGGCCGGAAAAAGCGTCGAAGTATAGACTTCCCAAAAGAAACGATCTCCAGCGCGGCCATGATGCAGGCCGCGTCCGCGCTGGAGGAGCTGCACGACGCGCTCGGGGCCCTGGCGGAGAACGCCTCGGACGAAGGAGCCGGAGCGTCGCTGGCCGAGCTGCCCGAGGGCGCGGCGCCTCCCGCCGACTTCGCTGTCGACTTCCCCCTGCTGGCCGACCGGCTCGAGCGGCTCATGGACCTGGTGAGGCCAGTGCTGCTGCAGGTGCAGGAGACTTATTGTGTATATATAGATATATTTTCCACAGACATTTGTGTGAGTGTGTATATATGTGCACTCATATGTACAAGACTGCGTTAGCGCTTCGCGCCACGCACCTTAGCCCTTGAAGTTTGGCATGCAGGCAAAAGTCGCGGCGGAAGGGCAGGAAAGTAAAGCATACGAAATGGCGATAATTCCTCGTTGTCTTGTCCCAATCGCCCTCATAATAATGCCATTCGTTTTCCTTCCCTAATGTGTCCTCTTCCCCTTCTTCGTTCTGAGTTCCACGAAGGATGTGGTGACCGCCCCTAGTGGTGATCCCCCTTGGCATTGCCCGATCCTCCTGCTCCCTCCTCCTCCTCCTCCTCCTCCTCCTCCTCCTCCTCCTCCTCCCTCCTCAACCATGCCGCCCAGGTTTGCGCGGCTACATGGCCAACACATCCGTCTACTGTAGTCTCCTCTTTTCTATCTGCAACACGTTGCATCTACATGTTTGTCTGACTGCTGGCCATTCTTCGCTTAGTCTTGCCATGCACCTTCCTCTGACGGTGGGGCAGTAGAACCCTTTGCACGCGAGTTCGGTCGATCGCATGGAGGATATTCTTTCTAGAACGGCCAACTTCGATGTGCTCTGCCTGTCGGGGACCAAGCAGAAGGTGACGCTGGGCATACGGCTGCGTCGTCGAGTCGTGCGGGGGCGACAGGTCATTGATGCGGGATGGGCACCTTCTCCATTTGTGACATCGTCCGCTGGATGTTCCAGTGTCTGGGGATCTCGGGTTATAGCTGAGCATATCATCCAATGGTAACCTGCACCACCACCGGTTCAGGGCCGTGGTCCTCTGTCTCGTGCGAAATCTGGCATTCTGGACATCACGGCAATATCTTTATATTTTTCGCCACGGCCTACTGAGGTGGCAACTCTTGCGAAATATGAGATGACGGTGACAAAGCTCTTGCAATGGCTCGAAGACAAGCTTGCTCAGTTGCCTGCTCGTACGACTCCCGTGATTGGGGTAGATCTCAACGATGGTGTGGGTCTTGTGCATTGCGACGGGGAGTGGCAGTACGACCAACTCGATGTTGTTCCCCCCGAGGCGGCTACCAAGAGTCATCTTGCTGGTGGTGGATTCTCTCAGATGCTGTTTTCGCATGGCGTACCGTGGCTTTTCGTCAACTTTCTTTGGGCCCACAGGTGGGGAATCTTTTATTTAAGTGATTGCTGCTCATTGCTGTTCCCAGAGATTTGGTCGCTGTTTTGACGAGCGCTGGATCTTTATGTCGGCTGAGTCGCGAACCCTAACTCATTCGTACCAAGCGTGTGGCTGATCATGTACTGGTGCATGCGGCTTTTCCCTATGTGCTCTCCCCTGGTGGCAGCTGTCGTGTGGCTCCAGATCGCACCTCGTGGGATAGGGATTCATTGATGAGAGGAGTTCGGGGGGAAGAGTCGTCGTGATTTTTTCGAGGCTGTTGAAGATCGCTTATTTCGTGACGCAGAACTGTTTTGTAGATTGACAATGCTTCCTACTGCTGATCATTTGTTAGGTTACATTAACAACATCATGATAAAGGGGAGGGTGCTGAGTTCCACTCCAAGCCGGCTACGCAGTCCCAGAGGAGGAACCCCCGGGCAGAGGAGAGGAAGGAGCTTTTGGCTAGGCGGCGTCGCTTCGACCAGGGCTAGCTGCATATCTCACGACTGATGATGAGGAGGCTCTGAAGGAGGAGCATAAGGAGGCCAGCAGGGCGTGTCATAAACATCGTGCGCGTGAGCGTCGTCGGCATCAGGATGCATTCGTGGAGGAGGCGGGGGAGATGTGGAAACATCGTAGGTTAGCAGAGGCTACGCGTATCCTTCGGCGTGCTGCTGGTTCTCGTTTTGGACCAAAGAAAAGCGATTATGGAGAAGTTTGGGGAGTAGTTAAGTCTTGCGATGAGCTCTATCGGCAGTTTAACCGAGTAGGGCCCGCAACGGGAGTGTCCGTTTGGAAGGTGCTTGTTTGGAGCGATTCTCGGGAGTCTTTGATTGAGGATGTTCCTTTCCGAGAGATCTCTCAGCGCGATCGTCTGGAAGCGGGTCGAGATCTTCGCGGGGTTCGATATGGGCTTCGACGGGCAGGCAAACGTAGAGCTATTCCAGAGTGGGCCCCGCCTCTTGAGTTATGGTGGATTCTGCATCATTCGAGGAGTGTCTTTTCGAGGGCATGGTGTCGGAGGGTCTCGAGAGGCACTGCAGGCTCTAGTTTTTTTCGATCTGGTGCACGAGGGCTTCTCCAGGATTCGTGCGTGCGGGCAGGCTCCTGTTCGATGGCGTCGTAGTCGTGAGGCCCCTCTTCCTCGTGAAGATGATCGAACTAGATGTATTCATTTGTTTTGATCCGATTGGTAAACAATGGATTTCCCAGTTGATGGGAATTCTCGGGCGGAGGCAGTATGCGCATCAGGATCACGGCTCTGCCCCTCGACATAGAGGCGAAGACGCGATCGCGATTCAGAATCTCACATCGTACCAGCTTAATCAGCTTGGCTGGTCACATATCACAAACGCACATGTCTGAGCGAATGCCTTTTCTTCGAGCTCGCGGTCTGCTATGATGCAGACGTCCCCTGATAGGTTCGATGCTGGATTGGCTGATTTTGGGGCCCAGCGTATTCAGTGGGCGACTCTCACTCTTGCTGGGCACGATGATGACCATATTCTCCGGCTTGGGTGTGGCGGGTGCATGGGTGGCGCCTTTGCAGTGCGATCGCTTGTGCATGCCATTGCGCCTGCTTTTGATGAGTGGCGGGCTGAGCAGCATAAGCGGGGCCCCGAGAGTCGGGCACTTGAGGCGCGAGATCCGTTTTCTGGGGGGATATTGGACCCTTCTCTAATCACATGCGCGGATAAGAAGCTGGTTGTGGGTGGACTGCGTCGGTGGCGGAGCTCGTCTCTCTTAGCAAAAACTCGAACAGGGATCTAGATAGGGCGCTGGCATCTCGAGGCTATCAGCAGAACGTAACCAAGCAGGACACGATGATTTTGCTTCATGCGAGGGGTGTTCGTGCTGCGTATGGACTCTTACGAGATGGGGCCTATTCGTTTCCTGGGGCTCTCTCCCCTGTGGTTCGGAGTTTGGGCGCTCTGATGAATGCCGCGGCCCGCTGCGGGCCAGAATTGTTGTCGTGGCTGGAGGCTATGCGTTCTGGGTGGTACAGCACAGGGGGGCTTCCTGGTCGCTGTCTGATGTTCCGCATCGTTTGCGTCGGGCAACGTTCATTTTCACGGTTTGCAACGCGGTGTTGTTTGGGATTGAGGCTTGGGTTCCCGCGAGTCGAGAGATATGTGGGCTTTCCTCTGTGGTGGCTACCTATGCGCGTCGAGCGATGCGAGGGCAGGCGTGCGACTTGGAAACCGACGGCCATCCTCGCAGTATGTCTCATGCTGATGTTTATCGTTGGTGGCGTCTAGCTCCGCGGAAGGTGGGGGCTCGCGTGCGTGGGCTTCGTTGGTTGCAGGAGTTCGTGCGGTATCAGTGCACGCATCGTCAGTCCTTGGCCGCGTTGTTCGGGGATTGCACGAATCGCCCCACCTTCGTTCCCAGTGGAAAGCTCTGTCCTAGTGCGAGCCCGTGGGCCGAGATGTTCTGGGGGGATCTGGAGGAGTTAAGCAAGGCTGAGGCGGGGGGGATTTTAATGGAGGAGGTGAATGAGCGTTTCAAGATTTTGTTCACGGACGAGTACTGTCGGGATATGTTTCTGAATATTGACATGGGTGAGCTACGTAGTCGTATGCTGTCTGTGGCTATTCCGCCTTGGGATGGGGCCTATTGCGTTGACAATGAGGGGGCGTCGCAACATCAGAGTTTGGTGGGGGCCAGAGGAGGGGCAAACATGTGGACTGCGAGCCAGAGTCAGATTTTGGTGGGGGCGGAGGGCACGTGCATATGCATGATACCTGATGAGGCAGGCGTGCCATGTCGTTCGTTCCTGTCGTCGAAGAGCGGGATTCATGCGCGCACTGTTGCGCATCATGGGTTCCGAATGTTAGGACATGTAGTGTGGCTATCACCAACCAATGCCCCGCCTGTGATGCAGTTTTTTTGGGGGCGTATCGTGTCAGCGTCATCTGGTGCAGTTTATTTTGTTGTGGGCACTCCTGGAAGGTCTCGCAATGCTGCGTCTGTTCGCATGCCCGCCGATCTTGTCCAATGTGCGATTGTGAAGCTAGCGAGTTTTTGGTGTTCCAGGAACACTTGCTGATGCACTTGCTTAATGTTCCGCTTGCTGCACCGCCTGCTTAGCCCTCTCGTGCGCGCCGTGCTCTTTCCTTAGATGGACGCGGAGCTGGCCTGGGCCAGCGAACGCAAAGTCGAGGCTGGGGGGGGGGGGGGGCCAGGACCGCAACGACAACGACAAAGTGGTGCAGCAAGCTCGGGCCTGGGTCAACGGCGGCAGCGTTCTGGTGGCGCTCGTCAAGGTGCCGACGAAGCTCGCGCTGGCGAGCTCCGCGGATATCCGCGACCTTTGCGGGGCTGTCTTCATCGCCTTCCTCGTGGCGGCCGGCCGAACAGGTTACAGGCAAAGCGGCCGAGGAGGCAGGAGTCGCATGCCATCAGGAAGTGCAGCGGCGACAGAAGGCGTCGGAGGGCGCCGCCGATCTCTGCCCGTTGTGTGTTGCACGTCTCTTTGGCCATGCTGAAGGCGATGGGCGCGGGCCCCAATTGTCCTGCGTCGTCGAAGGCCGAGATCGTCAAGTGGTGGCAGGAAAGGGTGCTCGTGCTGCCGATCCAGTCCCTCTCTGAGCTCATTCGTCACTGTCGCGTTCGGTCCGCCCGCGAAATCGACGGGGAGGGGCAGAAGCTCAGGATCGCGTTTCGCGTCGACACTCAGTTCCCTCAGCTCGAGAATGCGATGGTGGCTTACTTTATCCAAATGGGCGAGGAGAGGGAGATCGGGGCGGCCCCGCGGGGCGCGCTGGAGCGGGTGGCAGCCGAATTATTCGAAAAGTTCGACAGGCAGTTGGTCGGGAGCTTGATAGGCAGCTTGCGCCGTTTGTGGGAAGTGAAAAGTTTTGGAGCTTAGTTGAGCGGGGAAAAAGTGAGGGTTGCTGCTGCTCTGCGTGAGGCCGTCGACGCTGCCGCTAGTAGTATAAACCTCTCCTCCTCCTCCTCCTCTTCCTCCTCCTCGGGTCAGCCCTCCCAGGTCCACCTCGCCCCAAACATTTTTTTGACTGGCGTCCCAGGGGACGAAGCTAAACAGTTTGTGCCCGTGCCGCGTCGAATCGCGTCTAAACGAGCCCCCAAGCGAACGTATGTTTTCGCGGCGTGTGTGTTAGGTTACAGTTGTGGAGCCGGTTTCGCCGTTACCTAAACGCAGCTGCAGCCAAACGGTTGCGGGACCGGTGTCGCCGTTGCTTAAACACTGCTGCAGCCAAACGGTTGAGGGACCGGCTTCAGCGTTACCTAGACACTGCTGCAACCGAACGGTTGCGGGACCGGTTTCGCCGTTACCAGGAGGTTTGCTTGATATCTTGAATGGTGCCCGAGCTCCCCTTCCGCTGGTATCCCCCAACGTGGGCGTGATGAGGCCCGAGCGTCCCCCGCCTGCAGGGTCAGGCGAAAAGAAAGGTGCGGTCAGTCCGCCACTCATGTGTCACGTGTGTAACTTTTTATCTGAGGAGCTTCAGACACCCAAGAGTGAATCTATTCTATTACATTCTCCTCCTCCCTCCTCCTCCTCCTCCTCCTCCTCCTCCTCCTCATGCTCCTCATGCTCCTCATCTTCCTCATCTTCCTCATCTTCCTCGAGGCCTCACCTTATCCACGGCGCAAGCCCCACCACCTCCTCCTCGTCATCATCATCACCATCATCATTATTATCATGATCATCGTAATCATCATCATTATTAGCATGATCATCGTCATCATCATCATCATCATCATCATCATCATCATCATCATCATCACCACCATCATCATCATCATCAGCATCATCATCGTCATCATCCGCATCATCATCATCGTCGTCGTCGTCATCATCATCATCATCACCATCATCACCATCATCATCATCATCGTCATCATCATTGGCATCATCATTGGCATCATCATCATCATCATCATCACCATCATCCCTCTTCTCCTCCTCCTCCTCCGCCTCCTCCTCTTCCCCCTCCTACCCACGTGCCTGGAGGGAACGTCGCGAAATTGGGATTCTGACATATTTGGTGGAAATGCTGGACGAGGGCGCCAATGCGGGGTCGTACATCAAAGGCCTCTTCGATGTGTTTGGGTCTGTGGGGAAGCGTCTCGGGGTCGTCGCGGAAACAATATTGCTGGTTGTGGAGATAATTTGGACCACCCTTGGGTTTATTTTCGGTCTTATTGGGGACCTCGTGAACCCTGGTTGAGGCGTTTGGGCGCCTGTTGGCAGTTTCGTGGATCCTTTAGGGCCGGAGGGCTCGCGCATGGTGGCGGTCTGAAGGTCCGTTTTGGGGCCTTCTTCGGGGATCGTGGGGGCATCTTCGCACTCATGAGTTGTCCTGGGCCGATGTTGGGGGCCTTTGGGCCTTCCTGGGGCGTCGGTAGCACGAAAAAACGATAATGCCAAACTAATGCAAAAACCTTGAGGAACCGCACAGGTTTTGGATTTGGAGGCCCACTTGGGGGTTCCTCTTGGAGCTCTTTGGAGCGTTAGGATGGTCTCTTGGGCCATCATGAGGCCAGGCCATGTTGGACCCTCTTGGGGCTACCGCCGGCTAGTTTGTACGACTTGGCAGGGACTCCCAGAAGCCTGGAGGTCTCATGGGACCCTCGGCAGGGGCGTCCAGGAGCCCCAGAAGCCAGAGATTTCGGAAGGTCCGGCCCAAGGGGGGGGTCCCACCCCTCCAGATTGTAAAAATATAGAAACGGGAATCTATGTATGTATATTCCTCTTCCTATATTTTTATAAGCCCGGGCGGGGGGACGGCCCCCCCCCAAAAAACTGGACTCCCGCGATCTGGGGCTTTGGGACCCTGCGGACGGGCCTCGAAGCGGCCCCCCGGGCCTCGCAGGGCGTTTTGCCAAGCCTTCCCAGCACACCTAAGGCGATCAGGGGGGTCATCGGAGACGTCTCAGAGACCAGTAGACCCAGTCAGCCTGCTGACTCCTGGCAGCTGCGAGCCCGCGAAGGTGAGCCAACGTGCTCGCGCTTTCTCTTGCAGACGCGCCGTTCGGCGCCTGGCTTCTGGTCTGGACTGGCGATAACAGGCGTAACGGGGGGGAATGAGCGGGGGGCGGGGGCCAGTCACGTCATGACTCGCGCCAGCGCCGTCTGGGAATGCCTAGGGATGGCCATCTCTCACATGGTGCCGGCGCGAATCGTGACATGACTAGGGGGGAGGGGGAGGGCCGGTTGGCCCGTCACGGGCGTTATCACGAATGATACGAAATGGGCTTCCGGGGAGGAAAAGGTATCGATGCCGCCACCGTTGCCTTGAATAGTAAGAAGCGAGAAGTGGCGTAAGTACAAACTTTAGGAGCTCCAGGCCGATTCCTTGGATCTGCGCTGGAACCTCCTGGCGGCTCCTGTGGCGCCGCCCCTGGCGCGCTCCGCGCGCCAGGAAGGGGAGTTTAGGTCAAAGAGATCCGCTCAGACCTCAAAGTGTATGCTTACGCAGGCTTTCTTTTTCTATTGCCTAGTTTTCCCCTGTTTGTGACTCCTTGGGAGGCTTTGGTAGGCACCGCTGGATTCGCCTCGAAGTTCTGGTCAGAGCGCACCGCGGGAGAGGTCACGGGAGTAGCGGCATGTGTACATTCTGGTTTCCCCGAAGGAGTGGCTGGTCTCCTTCGGGCCGGAGCTGAGCAAGGGCGCCTCCGACCTCAGCTTCGCGCTGGACGCCGTGCAGAAGATCCTGGACACAGCCGTCTCCCACCTGCACGCCATCGGTGGCAACGGCAGCGCGGAGGCCCAGGAGGTGCTGCTGCGGGACGCGTTTAACCTGTTCGATGTCTCGAACACAGGCACGATCACTCGGGAGGACCTGAAAAATGTCTCTTCGATGTACGGGGTCTCGGCGTTGGGTGGCAGCAAAGCCGACACTCTGATCGACAAGTATGAGCACGGAGGCGACTCCGAGCCAGGCGTTAGCCCTGAGGAGTTCGGGCTGCTGGTCGACGATGAAGACGTCCCTGGGGTCCTCTCGCTCGTCATGCGCACGTACGCCCGAAGACTCGCGCGGATCTCGAAGCAGATGTCGGCGGCCCGCACGCGCAGCGATGTGGCAGAGTCTGTGGCCCAGTACGTGGCTCAGGTGAGCGTAGAGAATAATGCAACCAAGATCCGCAGCGTCTTGGGCCCTCTCGCGAGGGGCAGCCTACCCCTCGAGCTGGCTGCTGACGTACTCGCGCACCTCGCCATCGAAGCGGACAGCCCAGAGAAGCTGACCACAGTGGACGTGGGGGCTGTGGTTGTGGGCGCCATGGCGACGCAGTCGGCCGAGCGCG
The DNA here is from genome assembly GCA_963575745.1 of Prorocentrum cordatum. NCBI lineage: Eukaryota > Dinophyceae > Prorocentrales > Prorocentraceae > Prorocentrum > Prorocentrum cordatum. Next base: position 717,354 of record CAUYUJ010020904.1, on the reverse strand, counting down.
TGGCGGAGGCGGCGGACCTGCTCTCGAACGCCTCGTACTGGGCCGCGCAGGGCTTCGATCCGGACGTGCAGCCCAGCTGCGTGGAGAAGGTGGCCAAGTGGATTGCCGGCGCGAAGGGCGGCCGCCCCGCCTCGGAGCTCTGGCTGTCGAAGTTGGTGGGCGGCCACCGCTCGCGGGGCAAGTTGCCAGCGGACCACACTGGCAGCACCTGGCCGGATGGGCCGGCCGACGCGTCCGGCGAACTAGACGTCGACGGCGGCGACGAGGGGGCCTTCCTGCAGTGCCCAGGCGTTGTCGTGCCGGCGGCCTGCGCCGCGCCGGGCGCCGCCGGCGGGGAGCGGGCGGCGCTGGGCTGCCGCGAAGAGGGCGAGGAGGCTGCCCTGCTGCAGTCGCACCTGCACCGCCCCGCGGGGCGCCCCCAGCCGCAGCGAGGGCCCGCCCCCGCGCGGCAGGCGGTCGGGCCCGGCGAGGAGGAGGCCTCCTCGCGGCCTGGCGCGCCTGGCCAGCGGCAGTCGCAGCAGGACCGCCTGTGCACCGCCGCGGTGCGCCGCGTCCGGGACACCCGGCGCGGGGCGGAGGCGAGCGTGGCGCTCCAGCGAGCGCGGCGCTCGAGCCGGTGGCGGCGGCTCGCGCAGAGCGGGCACCCGCTCGCCGCCCTTTCGGGCGCCGTGGGGGTCGCCAACCCGGACGCCGCGCGGGCCACGGGCGGCGGCGGCGAGGCGCGGCCAGAGTCGCTGGAGTTCGCCGCGGAGCTCGCGAGGCGCGCGGGGGAGCAGGCGAAGGTTTACGAGGGCCTGTGCTTCGACTACAGCGCGGCCTCCAGCGGGGCGGTGGAGTCGGCCGCAAAGATCGTGGAGGGCATGATGAGGAGGTTCAGCAGCTTCCTGAAAATGGTGGAAAAGTACGCCTCCCCCAGGGCTGTTCGTCGGCTAGAGGACGTCCTCAACCGGACCGTGAAGGACCTGCGGTCCAAGAACTTCAGCGGCGTGGTCCTGCTTGAGGAGTCTGCCGCGGAGGGCAACGCGTCATTCGACTACGCCGCGCTCGCCGACTTCATCACCAGCTTGAATTCGGCGCTCCCGTCGTGGATAGACGCACTGAAGGAGGCGCGCGTGGAGGTGTTGTCCGTGTCGGCGACCATGGAGTCGCTGTTCGGGGTCGTGCGGACGAAGGCCCCGCCCATATTCGAGCTGGTGGCGAAGTACTTCGTTCTCGCCGTCTCCGCGTACTTCGTCGTCTTCTTGGTGCTGACGCTCGTCAACCTGGCCTACGCCCTATGGGCGTCCCGCCTCTGCGAGGGAGATGTCGATCGAGCTGCTGGCGAGGGATTGCCCGATCGCTTGAGGTCACGCTGCTGCATCTCCTGTTGTTTTTTTTGTGACGACCACGAGGGGTGCTTCTGGTCCGCAATCGTGCTCATGGAGGTGCTGTGGCTGGTCCTGTTCTTTACCACGTTTGCGATGCTGGTAATCTTCGGCGTCAGGGCCTTCGTGGGCGCTGGGTGCAAGCCGATCTATCTGATCGGCGACCAGGACGTGTGCGGCGACCGTCTCCACGTCGTTGGGGCCTTCCTGCAGAACCACAGCTGGGCCTTCGGGGACCACGCGAGCCTGGACCTGCCCAGCAGCTGCAGCGATCAGAAGCTCCTGGTGTGCCAGATGATCCGCGAGAAGCTGTACTCGAGCATGCTCGCCGCGGTGCTCGGCAACGTGCTCGCCGCGGCCGTCACCTGGCTGCTCATCGTCGAGTCGGCGCAGCTCCACGAGCGCAGGCACCGCAGCACGCTGCTCCTGTCCGTGATCGAGGGCAAGCCCGAGGACTGACCGGGGGCCCTGCCCGGGCCGCCGTGGCGCACCGACGCGGGGCGCGCGTGCTGCCTCGGGGGCGCCTGCGCTCTTCTCGCCCACCCTGAGGAGGAGGAGGAGGAGGAGGAGGAGGAGGAGGAGGAGGAGGAGGAGGAGGAGGAGGAGGAGGAGGAGGAGGAGGGAGGAGATAGAGGAGGAGAAGGAGGAGGAGGGAGTCTGTCTGAGGCCGTGCGTCCTGTTTGAGCCTCCGTGAGGCTCCTCGTCGCCGCGGCTGGGTTCCCCGCGAGGGCGAGGGCGCACCCCTTCGACCACGCACTGCCTGTGCGTGCTGCAGCGTCCAGGGGCGACTCTTTGCCTCCTCTTCTTCCCTCCCGCTGGCGCTCTCCTGTTCGCGCGGCATCCGAGTAATCATCTGAGACGCGGGTCACGCTCGTTGGATGACCGAGGGCCTTCTCGCTCGTGCGCGGGCTCAGTTCGCCCGCAGTCTGTGCTTGCGCAGGCGTGCGGTGGACGAGTGCTCGCACAGGAGCGTCGGCGGACTGCACACGGAAACAACGACGTGGCAAACCATCACCTCCCTTGGGTGCAGCTCGGGACCGTGCAGATGAGCTCGGAGCGCTCGCCTCGGGTAAAGCTGGGTATCGACGGCCTGCGCCGATGTTTGGCCTGGCGGGGAGATTTGGCAGTCCTCCGTGCGACCCTGCGGAGTGTCGAGCCGTCCCTCGAGGGGCGAAGCGACTCGCGCTTCGCGCTTCGCGCCTCGCGGCTGGGCCCCTCCTCCTCCTCCTCCTCCTCCTCCTCCTCCTCCTCCTCCTCCTCCTGGCCAAGAACGCGAGAGCCAGCAAGGGCGGCGGCCCGTGGCAGCGGCTACGACGCGCGGAGTCTGCCGCCGTGCCCCCGGCACGCTGGGGGCGGCGCGAGAGAGCGCGAAGCTGTTCGCGCCTCGCGCTTCGCGCAGCGCGCAGCGCGAGGGTGGGCGCCCCCTGCGGGCAGCAGGAGGAGCCGGGAGCCGGGAGACGCGGGCTGGCCAGGCCGAGCGCGGCGGCGGGCTGCGCCCGCGCCCTCCAGTGGGGTGCGGCAGTTCGGCCAGCCCCTGCTGCAGCCTTCCCGAGGGAGGTTTCGGGAAGGTCGGTAGGCGGATTCCTCCAGAAACCTTCCGAAACAACCTTCCTCAGGAAGGTTTCAGGAAGGTTTTTAAGAGGATTCCTGCAAGAACCTTGTCAGCAACCTTCCCGAGGAAGGTTTCGGGAAGGCTTTTCGGAGGATTCCTCCAACAACCTTCCAAACACCTTCCTGAGGAGGGTTTTAGGACGTTTTTTTTGTTGTTTGAAGTTTTCCCCACCAGCCTTTCAAACAAACCTTCCTGGGAAGGGTTTTAGGAGGATTCCTCCAACAACCTTCCAAAAGCCTTTCTGAGGCAGGTTTTCGGAAGGTTTTAAAGAAGATTCCTCCAACAACCTTATAATAACCATGCTGAGGAAGGTTTCAGTATTTTTCTAACAAGGATTCCTCCCAAAGCCTTACAACAGACCTTCTCGGGGAAGATTGTAGGCATGTTTGTTCGGAGGATTCCCTCGAAAACATTTGAAACATCTGCGTGAGGATGGGGTTGGTACGGTTTTTAGGAAGATTCCTCAAACACATTCCAACAACCTTCCTGAGGAAGGTTTTTGGGAGGTTTTTTTTCGGAGGATTCCTCGGGGCACCTTCCAAACAACCTTCCTGAACACCTTCCTGATCAAGTTTTTAGCAAGGTTTTAGGAGGATTTCTCCAACAACCTTCCGAGGAAGGTTTTACACTTGTTTTTTAAACGAGGATTCTTCCAAAAACCTTCCAAACACCTTCCCGAGGTATTTAGGAAGGTTTCTAGGAGGATTCCTCCAGAACCTTCCAACGACCTTCCGGAGGAAAATTTAGAGGAAGGTTTTCAAGAGGACTCCTCTAACAAGCCTGCCAACACAAACCTCCTGGAGGAAGGTTTCAAAACGGTTTTTTGGAAGATTCCCCCCCCAAAACCTCCCAACACTTTCTTGAGGAAGGTTTCAGGAGGGTTTTTAGGAGGATTCCTCAAAACACCTTCAAGCACCTTCCTGCGGAAAGTTTTAAGAATGTTTTCAGGAGGATGCCCTTAAAAACCTTCCGACAAACTTCCTGAGGACGGTTTTAGGTAAATTTTGAGGAGGATTCCTCCAACAACCCTCCAAAAACCTTCCTGCGGAAGGTTTTAGGAAGGCTTTTAGGAGGATTCCTCCAACAACCTTTCAAACACCTTCCCGAGGAAGACTTCGGGAAGGTTTGTAGGAGGATACCTCCAACAACCTTCCAAACACCTTCCTGAGGAAGAAATTAGAAAGGTTTTTAAAACTGATTCTTCCCAAAAGCCTTCCAACAACCTTGCGGTGTCAGTTCTTGAACAGGTTTTTGGAGAGTTCTGGGAAGTTTTTGTGGCAGGTTTTTTGTTGGAAGGTTTTCGGAAGGTTGTTTTGGAAGGTTTTTGGAAGGTTTCGGGGCGGATTTTTGAAGGTTTTTGGGAGATTGTTGATGGATGCTCGAACGGGTTGTTGGAAGGTTTTTTGTCGGAAGGTTTTTGACATATATTGGGAGATCTCGTAAAACATTGGAAGGCTTTGGGAGCTGCTGGACGGTTTTTGGAAGGTTTGGGAAGGACTTTGGAAGGTTTTGGGAAGTTTGTTGGAAGGTTTTTGAACTGATGTTGGGAGGTTTTTGGAAGGTTCTTGGCAGGGCTTAAAAAGTTTCAAAGACCTTCCTCGCCCTCCCCCCGCCTTCGTCGGAAACCGGGGACAACCTTCAAAAACACTGCTTCAGGAAGATTTTTCGAAGGTTAGTTGAGGATTATCTGTGAAACCTTCCAAAAAAGTTCTTCCGGAAGGATCCCGGAGGGATTCCTTTTTAAAAACCTTCCTACAACCTCAGGAAGGGAAGCCGTCATGAAGCCTTCCCGAGGAAGGTTTTTGGAAGGGTTTTTGAAAGGAAGCTTTCCTAAAACCTTCCTCAGCAAGGTTTTTGTTTGTAAGGTTTCTGAAGGATTCTATTTAGAACCTCTTCCGATAACCTTCCTGAGGAAGGTTTCAGGAGGGCTTCCTTTCAAAAACCCTTCCAAAGCCTTCCTGAGGAAGGTTTCAGGATGGCTTCCTCCTGAAAATATTCCAAAAAGCTTCCTCAGGAAGGTTGTAGGACGGTTTTTGAGAGGAATTCCTCCGGGAGCCTTCCGGAAGAAGGTTTTAGGAATGTTTCACAAGTAATCCTCAACTAACCTTCCAAACATCTTCCTGAAACAGGTTTTTGAAGGTTGTCCCCAGGCTCCGACGAATCGGGGGGGCGAGGACAGTTTTGGAAGGTTTGTCAACAAATCTGCCACAACCTTTGAAACACCTTCCAGAATCCTTCCAAATCCTTCCAACAATCAGCAACCTTCCAACAACTTTCTAACATCCTTCCAACAACCTTCCAACAACCTTCCGCACAACTTCCAACAACCTTCCAACATTTAGCGAGATCACCCAACACATTCCAAACACCTTCCAAGAACCCTCCCACAAAGCCTTCCAAACAAGCAGTTCAAACATCCTTCAACAGTCTCCCAAAAACCTCCAAACATCCATTCCAGAACCTTCCAACCTTCCGAACAAATCTTCCGAACAAACCTTCGAAAAACCTTCCAACAACCTTCCAAACAAAACCTTCCGAAAACCTTCCAACAACCTTCAAACCCCCTTCCTCAGGAAGGTTGTTGAAGGTTTCTGCGAGAACACCTGCCTGACACCTTCTAGAGGGAGGTTTTTGGAAGGTCTTAGCGCCTTCGCCCGCCCCGAGCCGCCCGTTCGCCGTGCTTCCCCGTTCAACACGATGCCCAGTACTCAACAGCGTCCGTCCCCAACGCGAAGCCCAGTACTCAACAGCCTCCGTCTCCAGCATCACACCCAGTATTCCACAGGATTTTTGAAACCGTCCAGGGGAAGATTTGGGGAATGTTTTGGGAGGGTTCTTTTTGAAGCCTCCTGAAATGCCGCTCCGCCCGCTCGCCGCTGGCCCGCCGTCCGCCACCCGCCGCCTGCCCGCCGTGCCCCCGCGTTCAGCACAACGCCCGGTACTCGGACAGCATCCGTCTCCAACACAGCGCCTGGCACTTAAACGCCCTCCGCCTCCAACGCAGAGCCCAGTACTAAACAGCATCCCGCTGCAAGAGACAATCCTTATGAGGCCGATTCAAATCCCGATCCGCCCGCCCACCGCTCGCTCGCCCGCCGCCTTCCCGCCGCCCGCCCCCCGCCGCCCGCCCGCCGCGCTCGCGCGTTCAGCACAACACCCAGTACCCAACGGCATCCGTTTCCAACGCAACACCCAACACTCAACGGCCTCCGTCTCCAACACAAGCCAGCACTCAGCGGCTTCCGCCTCCAGCACAACACCCAGTATGCAACAGCATCCAGCTGCAAGAGAGAATCCTTAGGAGTTTTATTAAAATCCAGATCTGCCCGCCCGCCGTCCGCCGCCCGCCCGCCCGCCCGCCCGCCCGCCGCCCGCCCCGCGCCGCCCGTTCGCCGCGCTTCCGCGTTCAACGCGGCACCCAGTACTCCACAGCGTCAGTCTCCAACACAAAACCCAGTACTCACGAGCCTCCGTCCAGAACACAAAACCCAGTACTCAACGGCATCCGTTCCCAGCCTCCTAAGACTTCCCATCAACCTTCCCCAGGAAGGCTTTGTTGCAGTTCTTTCCCAACCCTCCTGCGTTGGGTTCTCGTTTTGAATAGAGCACTGCTCGCGCGAACCTTCCTTCCTTCCTTCCTTCCTTCCTTCCTTCCTTCCTTCCTTCCTTCCTTCCTTCCTTCCCGTCCCTCTCTTCCCCCCTGCCTTTGACCTCGCCATCCCTGGGGGGCTGCGATCTGTCAAACTGTCGCCACTTTCGAGGGCTGCTGGGGGGCCCAGCACAGTGGGTACCCACCGCAGACTCAAATTAGACCTCGCCATCCCTGGGGGGCTGCGATCTGTGAAACTGTCGCCACTTTCGAGGGCTGCTGAGGGGCCCAGCACAGTGGGTACCCACCGCAGACTCAAATTAGACCTCGCCATCCCTGGGGGGCTGCGATCTGTGAAACTGTCGCCACTTTCGAGGGCTGCTGAGGGGCCCAGCACAGTGGGTACCCACCGCAGACTCAAATTAGACCTCGCCATCCCTGGGGGGCTGCGATCTGTGAAACTGTCGCCACTTTCGAGGGCTGCTGAGGGGCCCAGCACAGTGGGTACCCACCGCAGACTCAAATTAGACCTCGCCATCCCTGGGGGGCTGCGATCTGTGAAACTGTCGCCACTTTCGAGGCCTGCTGGGGGGCCCAGCACAGTGGGTACCCACCGCAGACTCAAATTAGACCTCGCCATCCCTGGGGGGCTGCGATCTGTGAAACTGTCGCCACTTTCGAGGCTGCTACAGTGGGGGACCTCGCCATCCCTGGGGGGCCCGATCTGTGAAACTGTCGCCACTTTCGAGGCCTGCTGGGGGGCCCAGCACAGTGGGTACCCACGGCAGACTCAAATTAGACCTCGCCATCCCTGGGGGGCTGCGATCTGTGAAACTGTCGCCACTTTCGAGGCCTGCTGGGGGGCCCAGCACAGTGACGCCACCGCGGACTCAAATTAGACCTCGCCATCCCTGGGGGGCTGCGATCTGTGAAACTGTCGCCACTTTCGAGGCCTGCTGGGGGGCCCAGCACAGTGGGTACCACGCAGACTCAAATTAGACCTCGCCATCCCTGGGGGGCTGCGATCTGTGAAACTGTCGCCACTTTCGAGGGCTGCTGAGGGGCCCAGCACAGTGGGTACCACCGCAGACTCAAATTAGACCTCGCCATCCCTTGCGATCTGTGAAACTGTCGCCACTTTCGAGGGCTGCTCAGTGGGGCAGGACCTCGGGGGGCTGCGATCTGTCGCCACCGAGGGCTGCTCAGCACAGTGGGTACCCACCGCAGACTCAAATTAGACCTCGCCATCCTGGGGGGCTGCGATCTGTGGTCGTCAGGGCTGCTGGGGGGCACAGTGGGTACCCACCGCCAGACTCAAATTAGACCTCGCCATCCCTGGGGGGCTGCGATCTGTGAAACTGTCGCCACTTTCGAGGGCTGCTGAGGGGCACAGCACAGTGGGTACCCACCGCAGACTCAAATTAGACCTCGCCATCCCTGGGGGGCTGCGACCTGTGAAACTGTCGCCACTTTCGAGGGCTGCTGAGGGGCACAGCACAGTGGGTACCCACCGCAGACTCAAATTAGATGCCGCTTTCGTCCTTGGTCTCCTCCTGCAGTCACCTTCCCTCTGCTGCTGCCGTGCTGATGGTTCGGCTTCCCGCACGGTTTTCTCTTTTCTGCGTTCCCGACTCCCCATGTCCTTTTTGAGCCTGTAGTTGTCGCCCCTCGTTCTTGTATGGTTCTCCTGCGCATCATGCCATAGGCGCGTGTCCCAAGTAGCTTACACATCAAGTTGATTGTCCATGCAAGTTTCGGCCAACTCCTCGTTTCCATTCATACAAATGGGTTGGGTACGTCACAGGGTAATTGTGTGGTGATGGTTCCCTTTAAAACCTCTTCCAGAAACGTTCCTAAAACCTTTCCCAGGAAGGCTTTCGGAACCTTTCTAACATCTGTTTGAAGGAAGGTTTGGAAGGTTTTCGGAGGAATCCTTTCAAACACCTTCTCAAAACCGTCCTCAGGATTTTGGTTTGGAGGTTTTTGTTGAGGAATCCTTTTCAAAACCTTCCTAGACCCTTCCTCGGGAATGTATTTGAAAGGTTTTTGGAGGAATCACCGTAAAAAGGTTTTGGAAGGTTGTTGGAAGGATGTTGGAAGGTTTTTCGGTGGTTATTGGGAAGGTCTCAAGAAGGTTGTTGTAAGGTTTTTGGAATGTATTGGGCGATCTTGCTAAGTTTTGGAAGGTTGTTGAAAGGTTTGTTTGGAAGGTTTTCGGGAGGTTTGTGGAAGGATGTTGGGAGGTCGTTGAAGGGTTTTTAGACGGTGTTTGGAAGTTGTTGGAAGGTCTTTGGAAGGCTGTTGAATAGTTTTTGCGTTTTTTGTAGAAAACCTTACACATACCTTCCTCGCCCTCTACCCCCCCTGAGCCCAGGAATATTTTTCCACACATTTTCCAAAAGCCTTCCTCAGGAAGAATCCAGGAGGGGTTTCCGCGAACTGCCGCACCGGCCTCGCTCCCCCCCCCCCCCACAGGCAAGCCGCATAGTAAGGACGAGCAACTCTCCAAGCTTACTCCAGATTTCATGATAAACGGGAACGAGGATCAGGCATATGACAATCCGACTGTTGTGAGCATGGTGGTAATTATGAGGATTAGGAGGATCAGCTGCGCTACTGATGAGGATGCTGATATTGATATTGATTATGAGGATGCCGCTGCTTTCGAAGGTAGTGCTGCTGCTGCTGCTGCTGCTGCTGCTGCTGCTGCTGATGATGATGATGATGATGATGATGATGATGATGATGATGATGATGATGATGATGATTCGTATGACACTTATGGCTGCGATGGTGATGGTGATGGCGATGAGGGCGGGTGGTGCGAATGATGAGATTATGACGATGAGAAGCACGATGATGGGACTGTGAGGACGATGAGGATGATGCTCATCATGGTGATAATGGAGAGGCGAGAGTCTGATGAGGATCCAGAGGGATGTCGTGTCGGTTGTGGTCATGGTGATGTGACGTCAGGGAGGTTGACGATCACGATGATGCTCATGAGGATGATGAAGGATGGTGGTGGTAATGGTGGTGCTGATGATGACGGCGCTGATGATGTCGATGATGATGGTGAGGATGACGATGACGATGACGAGTATGACGACGACGATGATGATGATGATGATGATGATGATGATGATGATGATGATGATGAATTTGATGATGATGATGATGATGACGATGCTGACGATGATGATGATGGTGATGATGGTGATGATGCTGATGATGGTGATGATGATGCAGATGATGATGATGATGATGATGATGATGATGATGATGATGATGATGATGATGATGATGATGATGATGATGATGATGATGATGCTGATGATGATGATGATGATGCTGATGATGCTGATGCTGCTGATGATGATGCTGCTGATGATGATGGTGATGATGATGATGATGATGATGATTATGATGATGATGGTGGTGGTGGTGGTGATGATGATGATGATGATAATGGTGGTGGTGATGATGATGATGAAGAGGAGGAGGATGAGGAGAAGCAGGAGGAGGATGAGGAGGAAGAGGAGAAGGAGGAAGAGGAGGAAGAGGAGGAGGATAAGGAGGAGGAGGATAATGGGGAAATGGGAGGACAACGATGATGAGGCGCAAGAGGGGCGGGATGAGGGTGCGGATGCGAAGGCGGGGGAGGAGGAGTGCGAGGATGAGGAGGATGTCGAGGATACATGAGTGAGGAGTGAGGAGGTGGGAGGCATGATAAGGGAATAATTAGGAGAGGAAACGAGGTTGAGGATGGGGGAGGGGGAATGGGGAGGGGCAGGAATAGCGGGATGCAGATGATTGTGATGGGGGTTGTGATGATGAGGGGGAGGATGAGCAGGAGGATGAGGAGGAGAAGGATCTATCTCCTTTACACTCTCCGAGTCTTCCATATTATCGTTTCCCCTCCTCGCTCTCTCTACCCACTCCCTTCCACTGCTCCCCCTCCCCCCTCGGCCTCCGCTTCTCCTGTTGCCTCCCTCCTTCTCCCCTCGCATGGCAGGTCCGACAGACGGGGTTAAGGGGGTTAGATGAGGGTAGGGCGGGATGTGGGAAAATGGAGGCGAATGACTTCAATTGTTTTCCAGGCTGGTCTTGCTGCTCGTGCTCAGCCTGCCAGCGCAGGCGACCGTAGCAGAGAGTTTGAACGAGCGTTGGGCCGCTTCTTGGCCTGAGACTGGCTCCGACCCTCCCTGCTCCGTGTTGGGGCATTTGGCGCAGGTATCCCGTGGGTTCTCGGTGGGGGTCGGCGCGTCTGGGTGGATCCCCCCTGCCACGAGGCGGCAGGCCGGTGGCCATGACCTCCAGCAGCAGCGCCATGCCTGCGCCGCCGATAGTTTGGAGTCGGCCTTTGCTCCGGCTGCCCCTCTGTCTTTTTCTCCTCCGTCCTCCGTCTTCCGTCCTCTCTTCCTCCTCCCCTCCTCCCGCTTGGGGTTCTTGGATGGGAGGCTGACTTGCCTTTTCGAACTCTGTCCGTCCGCAGTGCTGTCTCGATTGTGTCAATCTCGTCGCACGTGCTGTTGTCAGGCAAAGGGTCATGGAGTGCGCACGCGCGAAGCCCCTCGGCTAACAACAGACCCCCCTCCCCCCTCCCCTTCGACGCCGACCTTCCCTCTGGCCGTGTCAGCGGCCTGTGCCAGCACCCCTCCCCCCCGTCCGCCAGCCAGGCGCCCCAGGTCCCACCGGGAGAGCGGCCCCGAAGGAGGGTGGCTTTCGTCCGACGTTTTCTCCTTCTCCTCCTCCGCCTCCGCCTCCGCCTCCTCCTTCCCCTCCCCCCCTCCCCCTCCCCTTCCGCCTCCTCATCCTCCTCCTCCTTCTCCTCCGCCTCCTCCTCCCTCTCCTGCGCCTCTTCCAGAGGGGGCGGGGGCGGCCCCCGCAGGCGCGACGCCGCTCATGCTCGCGGCGGAGGGCGGCTGGGCGAACGTGGTGAAGCGCGCTCCTCAGCTCGGTGGCTCGACCGATCGTTTCGTGACGGGACAGTCCCGTCCAGTCACTCAGTGGGTTTGTTCGTCCCCTATTCGAAGTGTTAGTTTGTGGGTTTCTTTCCTCAACGTTTTCGCGCTGCCACGGAGGGATTTCGTCTGCCCGGTGACGACTTCACATGATTGACGATCGAGGGTGCTGGATGGCAAAGTCACGGGATGAGACGCCACAAGGCTGAACCGCGCTTCCTGATGCCCTGCCGCACCGGTCGCAGCGGCGGTCCCCGAAGCAGGCTGCGAGGAGCGTGATATCTGGCCCGCCCAGCCTCTACAGAAGGCACATCACATCAGACACGGTCCTGCAAGCGGGCGCCCCATGGAAATCTCTTATCCGCCGATGGTCCCAGGGACCCAGAGAAGATCTGGGCACCCTCGGACCCTCCAACATTGCCGAAGAATGGGCCCCAAGATTTCTGATCGCAAGATTAAAAAAATACCCCACTCCCCCCCCTCCCCCGGGGGCCCTATCCGTGAAGAGTTGGGCGTACTACTAGAATCTGGGGGCCGAAACTGATTTTTTAATCGTCCCCCCCCAGCAACTTTAATCGTCCCCCCCCCTTTCCCCCTGAAGATTCTCGATTTTTCCAAGGAGGAGGAAGGGAGGAAGGAGGGAGGAGGGACGGAGGAGGGAGGAGGGAGGGAGGAGGGACTACTACTACTACTAGTACTACTACTACTACTACTACTACTACTACTACTACTACTACTACTACTACTACTACTACTACTTACTACTTACTACTACTACTACTACTACTACTACTACTCTACTACTACTACTACTACTACTACTACTACTACTACTACTACTACTACTACTACTACTACTACTACTACTACTACTACTACTACTACTACTACTACTACTACTACTACTACTACTACTACTACTACTACTACTACGAGTACGAGTACGACTACGACTACTACGACAGGGAGGGAGGGAGGAGAGAAGGGAGGAAGAAGGAGGGAGGAGGGAGGAAGAAGGAGGGAGGGAGGAGGGAGGAAGAAGGAGGGAGGGAGGAGACAGGGAGGGAGGAGGAGGAGGGAGGGAGGGGGAGGGAGGGAGGAGGGATACAGAGAGGGAGGGGGAGGAGGAGGGAGGAGGAAGGAGGGAGGGAGGGAGGAGGGAGAGGAGGGAGGAGGGAGGAGGGAGGAGGGAGGAGGACAGGAGGGAGGGAGGAGGGAGGAGGAATTGAGGGAGGAGGGAGGCCGGAGGGAGGAGGGAGGAAGGAGGGGCGGAAGGAGGAGGGAGGAGGGAAGCGCCGACCCCCCCCGCTCCGATTTGCCTGCCCTCGCCCCCCCCCTGGCCCTCCAGACGGCCCGGGGGGCAACCATAATTGTCCCCCGGAGAACTTCATTTGTTCGCCCTGGGGGGGCCCTCCGTGGGCGGCGCCCCCTCCCCCCTTATGTGGGCCCAACCAGGCCGGCGAAACTATTTTTTTAAACGTCCGCCCTCAAATGTTTTTTTAATCATATGCCTTCATTACCGTATGTGTTCACTGTACGGCCTGGGGACTTCCTGGCCGGTCGGCGCGCGATCGCAGATAGGAGCTCGCGAGGTACATAGTCGAGCACACGAGCGTGGACCTGGACCTCGTGGACTCTGGAGGGTTCAACGCCACGGACATCGCGGCGATCTGGGGCTTCTACTCGGAGCAGGAGAAGGGTTTCAACTCCAACGTGGCCGACATCGTCAACTACCTCAAGGACCCAGTGGGCCTCCCGCAAGCGTCCGACCGTTTCTGCGGAGTATAATTTCTACACAATTGTTGTTGTTTCGGACCCCCTTATATCCGCCCTGGCGCTCTCGCCTCGGCGCCAGCCGCATTTCCTTCGAAAACGAGGCTTACGCTCGTGCGTTTCGGGGGGTCGCCCAAACTGCCTCCGAAACAGCAACAACGACAATCATTTCAAGACTGTTCGCTCTTAGTGGCTCGCGTGCCATTCAACATGTAAATCCCCAAACCTGGATACCCGCCCTTTTCGTCTCCAATCGTATCCCGTTTGGGGTCATATCTTCCTTATCTGCCACGTGCAGTTGGCGAAGCCCCGAAGACAGGGGGAGGGAGGGAGGAGGGAAGGGACGAAGGGGGGGGAGGGGGAGGGATGGAGCACGAGAGAGACTGGCAGGAGGGGGGCTGGGAGCAGGACGACAGGCGGCAGAACCAGACGGGCGGGTGGGGCGGGCGGGCCCAGGCGGGTCGAGCGGGCGGGTCGCTGGAGCGTCAGTCCTGCGTAAATTGCAGGGAGGTCTCGACCGATAGCGCGATTCCCAGGCAAATCGTGGAGAAGTCCAGATTCCTGAGCGTCGAGGGCGCGGCGTCTGAGCACATCGCGAGGAAGTCCCAAGCAAGACCACGATTCTAAATTCTAGACGCTTCGCGTATCCCCACCAGCCCGTCCAGAAACGACGCCCAGGCGAGTAGAGGGTCGTCCTGAGGGGCTTTTCGGCGTCTTGGGTGCCTCGGGGGGGCCTCTTTGGGCCGTTTGGGATCCTCTTGGGGGCCTCCTGGGGGCCTCTTGGGGCCTCTTGGGGCCATCTTGGGGCCTCTTGGTGCCTCCTGGGCGCTTCTTGGGGCCATCTTGGAGGAAATCGATCAAAGAAGAGGGGAACTTCAATTAGCGCTGCCCCCTCAGGAGGCCAAAATGGGGCCAACACCTGAGTAAAATCAATGATTTTGGCTTCAAAGAAGAGGGGAGCTTTAATTAGCGCTGCCCCCTCAGACGGCCAACATGGGGCCAAAACCTTAGTAACATCAATGATTTTGGCTTCAAAGAAGAGGGGAGCTTTAATTAGCCCTGCCCCCTCAGAAGGCCAAAATGGGGCCCAAACCATAGTAAAATCAATGATTTTGGCTTCCTCGCCGAGGCCGTTTTGGACGCTCTGACCGCTCCCCGCCCCTCCTGTCCAGGTCAGTGGGGAGGGGGTAGGGGGAGGGGGAAACCCCTCCCCGAAGGGGAAGAGGGAGGGGTGGAAGAGGAAACGCTCTAAACCACCGACGCCCAGAGGGCTGGTGGGATTATGAGGACTTTCCGCGCGAGAGCGCGATTTTGAATACATCCCGAAAAAATATCAGGCGTGAACCGTTGTTGTAGTAAACTTGAGCCAAGAACAACATTCGAGTCCCAATATTTTTTTGTGAGGGCCTGGGTGCGAGCCCCAGGACGGGCACGTCAATTGCAAACCCAATGTGATCAGCAATGATTATTTTTCCCAACCATCCTGCGGTGTTGGGTCCTCCTTTTGTAGAGACAGTCCCCGCGTTCTCCTCCTCCCTTCCTCCCTCCTCCCCCTCCCCCCCCTCTTCCCTGCGTTTCACCCACCCAGTACAGCGTTTCGTTGCCCCATAGGGAGCTCCACCGAAGCCCCCAGTGGGACCGACCGCATGCGTCCCGGAAACCCAATTTGGCATTTCCCCCCAACCAGTACATCGTTTCGTGGCCCCATAGGGAGCTCCACCGAAGCTCCCAGTAGGACCGCCCGCATGCGTCCCGGAAGCCTAATTTGGCATTTTCATCTACCCATTACAGCCTTTCGTGGCCCCATAGGGAGCTCCACCGAAGCCCCCAGTGGGACCGCCCGCATGCGTCCCAGAAGCCCAATGTGGCATTTTCATCCACCCAGTACTAGTACAGCGTTTCGTGGCCCCATAGGGAGCTCCACCGAAGCCCCCAGTGGGACCGCCCGCATGCGTCCCAGAAACTTACTTTGGCATTGTCACCCACCCAGTACCGCGTTTCGTGGCCCCATAGGGAGCTCCACCGAAGCCCCCAGTGGGACCGCCCGCATGCGTCCCAGAAACCGCGTTCGGCATTTTCACTCACCCATTTCAGCGTTTCGTGGTCCCATAGGGAGCTCCACCGAAGCCCCCCAGTGGGACCGCCCGCATGTGTCCCACACACCAATTTGGCATTTTGACCCACCCAGTACAACGTTTCGTGGCCCCACAGGGAGCTCCACCGAAGCACCAGTGGGACCGCCCGCATGCGTTCTCCCCCACCCAGTGCAGCGCTTCGTGGCCCCATAGGGAGCTCCACCGAAGATGATATTCACAAGTGCGGTACCCACAACTGCATATGGTTGGGTTCTTTGCCAGGATTATTTTAGACACTAGATTTCAACACCGCTCCAGATCGATACTTCCTTGCTCTTTCTTCGCTCAAAGCCGGCGCCTTTGCTCGCCGCCGAACTGGCCCTCGATCAAAACCAGCGCTCCCGCTTGATACGTATTCGCTTTTTGCTCAGGAGTGGCGTTCGCGTTTTGCGCCCGCACAGCGGCTCCCCTACAATAACAGCGCTCCCGCGTCCTGCTCGCCGCCGAAAGCCGGCGCTCCCGCTCGACATTTTTCCCAACCATCTTGTGGTGTGTTCTCGTTTTGAGGAGACGGTCCTTGCGTTCCTCCCTCCTGCCTCCCTCCCCCTCCTGCCCCTCCTCCCTCCTCCTTTCGTTTCACCCTTCCAGAACGGCGTTTCGAGGCCCCATAGGGAGCTCAACCGAAGCACCCAGTGGGACCGGTCGCATACATCCCGAAACACTCATGTTCACCCACGTGATTTCCGTCCCGAATGTTCGCTTTTTGCCGTCCTTGCGATGAGCTGCGCAGTGAGCACGAGCACGCAGTGAACACGGCAGTGAGCAACACAGTAAACACGCACCAACGTGTTTTGTTTGTTTCTTTGCTTGATTTGTTTTTTGCCGCAATATGCATGCAGCAAGGAATCATATATTGTGGAGGGTCTATTTCTTTGGCAACTGAGCGTTTGCGCCGAACCTGCTCTTCGTTGTGTTCATTGTCGTGCTAGCTGCGTGCCCACCGCGTGTTCACTGCGTGTTCACTGCGCGGTCATCGCGCTCCCATCCAAAGCCAACGCAATTCCATGACAAACTCATGTGGTGGTCGTTGAGGTTGTCGCTGGTCTTCCAGGCACCAGCATGTAACTGCCAGCCTGGAACACAACAACGTCTGTAGTTGCAAGCGGGCGAGACCCACGGGGGACAGGTCAACTGTCCTCCGTGGGCCTTTCGGCGATTGCCGGCCGCCTCCTCTTCGTCGTCGTCCCGTTCCACCCCCCTTCTCCCAAGCCCCGAGAGACTCGGAAGGATCGAGCCTCAGGTTTTGCGGCACTTTCGGCCTCCAGGGGCCAGAGTCAGGCCCTGGGGTTGTCAAACAACGATCGAGTACGAAACGAAAACCTCGTCTTCGGGAAGGGGCCCAGCGGTCTGGCGACGTAGCACTGAAAACATCAAAACATCGGAGGTCAGGGTTCCTATTCTCGAAGATCGACGATCAAGGATCCAGGTTTTGGATAGTTCGAGCCTTTGTGGAGCAGGAGGAGGAGGAGGATGGGGGAGGAGGAGGAGGAGGATGAGGAGGAGGTACAGAGACTACGGCGCTGTGTCAAGAGTCACGCTTGCGGAGAAAGTAGGAGGATGACTATGAGGGAGGGCGGGGGAGGACCTGGAGCAGGAGGAGGCGGAGGAGGAGGACACCCCTGGTGTCTACGCATCCCCCAGTTGGTGCTGGGGCTGCTCCGGGACAGCCGCCTCGTGGGCCTCTCCTCCTCCTGCCCCCTGCCTCCCCGTCTCCCGTTGCCGCCCTCCGAGGGCGCCGAGGCGGAGCGGCGGCCCTCGGCCCACCGCTCCGAAGGACCGCTGCCTCGGAGCACGCCCGGCGGGGGGCCATCCGTCAGCCCTCTCGGGCCGCCCGGAGAGGGCCACGTCGGGCCTTCTCGGGCCGGACCCCTCCGTGGCCGTCTTGGGGGCCTCTTCGGGCCGTCCTGGGGTCGTCTCGGGCAGGGTCTCGGGCGGCCGTCCTGGCTCCCTCGGGGGCCTCTCTCGGGGCCGACGTGAGCTCTCGGCGCGCCCCGAAGGACCACGGCCTCGAGTACACCTGGCGCGGGGCCATCATCGGCGGGGACTTTGACCGCATCAACGACTTCCTGGAAAACGGCCAGGACATCGAAGAGCGGACTGGCCGCAGCCCTAACGTGCGACTTGGCAAGCTGTGTCTCATTCCTTCTCCTCCTCCTCCTCCATCCTTCTGTTTCCCCCGTCCTCCTCGTCTCCCTCCGCTCCGCACTGCGCTCTGCGCTCCTCGCTTCGCCCTGCTGCCTCCTCCTCCCTCCGCCCGACGACGACGGTACTACACACGTTTCTACACTGTACAAGAGTCTTCGCCGACACTGGCGAATTCGTTGGTCGCGCTGCACCCTTGCATTCACTGCTTGCACCTGCGCTACTTGGCTTCGCCATGTGGCCGTCCGGACATAACACGTGCGCTCGTTTCTGAACCCATCACCCGATACACCCACCACTGAGGGCGATTTCGAAGCGACGCGCATTTTCCCACCGACTATCGAACTTGTCACATCGTCAAGCTTGCTGTTAAGGTTTTTGGCGCATTGACGGTGGTGCACAACGTGCACAGGGCTATACCGCATCCCGTGCCCGCGCCGACAACACTGATGTCGGCCAACCTTCCGCGGTCCCTCACGGATGCTTTCACGAGCCGCCCAGAGCTGCCTGGCCCACCACGGGCCAGATGTTGGGCCCCAGTTGGCCCCTCTCGTACGGCACCTCGTCGAGTGGCACCGGTGCTGTCTTTCCACCTCCGGTCCAAATTTCTTAGCAGCCCATGCGCGTGCACAACCTATCACGGCATGCAATCTGTTGCGGCTCGACGTGCTTTGAGGATCCCTGCGAGCAGGCGTCGACCCGTCTCGCGTGCACACGGCAATGTGTGGGACGCCGGTGGATGCGTCTATGTTTTTCCAGCGTTCTCTGCACTCTCATGTTCGTGCCTGCCTGCTCGTGAGCCAACCGCTGAGAGCCTTCGTCAGTTCGACCATTCCCTGCTCCCTCGTCTTGCGTCGACCCCCTTCCCCCCGTTGCCCGCTTCCCCCCCCTCAAAAAGATAATGGAAGGATGGTGCCGCTGGCGGGCGGTACGTGTTTCGTTCGTGCCGCCCCACTGCTGGCCAGAGGGGACCGCCCTTCCAGCAGTAGCCGCTGGTAGGCTCACACTGCGCAACAGAGGGCCGTCCCTTCTCTTGCTGAGGCTGTTGACTTCTGGCTTGCACCAATGCTTGCTCACTTCTTTCATGTCGATACAGGGCAGCACGCGCGCTTGCGAGTCAGGCAGACCATACAATGTTAGCCAGCGTGGACCCCTGAACAGTAGGTTCTTGCAGTCTATGTGGTGCAATCCATGTGGTGCAATGTATGCGATGCAACCGATGTAAGGCAATACATGCGATGCAATATGTGCTGTGCAATTTATGTGGTGCAATCTACGCGGTGCAACTTATGTAATGCAATACATGTGGTGCAATCCATGTGGTGCAATCTATGTGGTGCAACCTACGCGGTGCAGGCGATGACATGCAGTCTATGCGGTGCAATCTACGTGGTGCAATCTATGCAATGCAACCTATGAAATGCAATCTATGCGGTGCAACCTATGCGGTGCAATGTATGTGGTGCAATCTACGGGGTGCAACCGATGTAATGCAATCTATGCGGTGCAATATATGTGGTACAATCTATTTGGTGCAATCTGCGCGGTGCAATCTATACAATGCAGTATATGCGGTGCAATCTATGTGGTGCAATCAATCACTTGCTCAACTTGAAGCTGTCCTCTCCACTGCTCGTGCAAACATCCCACCCTCCCACCCGCAACTTGGTCGCAAGACCTCTTAAGACCGTGTCGGTAGGTACCAACTTGCACGTGGCAGCGACACCGACGCCGACGACGACAGCGACAACGACGACGCCGACGTCGCCGACAACGACTACCACGACACCGACGACGTCTCCAACGACTTCGACGACGACGACGACGACAACGACGACGATGATGACGAGACCGACGACGACGACGCCGACGCCGACGACGACGACAATAACAATGCCGACGACGGCGACGACGACGCCGACGACGACGACGACGCCGACGACGACGACGACGACGACAACGAAGACGACGACGACGTCGCCAACGAAGACGATGACGACGAGGGAGGAGGGAGGACGACGACGGCGACAACGACGACAGCGACGAGGGAGGAGGGAGGACGGCGACGACGCGAACGACGAAGAAGGAGGGAGGACGGCGACACCGACGACGACAACGACGAGGGAGGAGGGACGACGACGACGACGACGACGGCGACGAAATAGGAGGGACGACGACGAGACGCCGACGACGGACGACGACGACGAGGGAGGAGGAAGGACGACCACGGCGACAACGACGACGCAAACGACGACGACGCCAAAGAGGACGACGACGACGACGACGAGGGAAGACACAGGACGACGACGGCGACGACGACGACGACGACGACGAGGGAGGAGGGAGGACGTCGACCACGACGACGGCGCAAGAGCGCGCGCGCACGCTTTTGTTGAAAATTCGTGTTGTGAAACCTTGTGTTTTTGTATATTTTTGGGGCACTCGATTTCGACAGCTTTCTGAAACCGTAGGTTTTTGAATGATTTCGGCATGCGCGCGCGACGACGCGCGCGCGTGCACTTCGTTTCATTCTTTGCAGAGGACTCTCGCGACGGCACGCTCGCAAGGGCGTTCGAAAGATTTCGACATGCGTGCGCGCGAAGGCCGTTTGGTAGGTTTTTTTTTTTTTGTTTTTCGTTTCGTTTATTTTTGAAAAAACTTGAAAGATCTATGGTTTTCTTAAAATTTCGCAAGAGCGCGCGCGCAAGCTTTTTTAGAACATCAGTGTTGCGAAACCTTGCGTTTTTGTATGCTCTTTTTGGCTGGAAGCTCTGAAACCGAATGTTTTTGGAAGGATTTCGGCATGCGCGCGCGACGACGGGTGCGTGTGCACTTCGTCCCGTTTTTTGCAAGAGATCTTTGAAAACTTACGACTTTTGATAAAGGAGTGTGCGCGCAGAGTATTTTTTGCAGAGGATGGCTGGGGGGGGGGGGGGCGATGCCGGTTTGGCTGGGATAGTTTGAATTCGCAGGTAGGGTGGACATTGGGTCAGACTCCTATGTGTTTTGCATCGGTTCCCGGGGAATCGTTCACCCGGGGGGGTGGAGGAGGGTGGTAGAACCCATTGTCTTTTCAGAAAGGAGAAAAAAGTGGGGCAATTAGTTTCTGTTCGCAGTGAGTTGTCCACTCCATTACTCGCGAAAACATCCCACCCACCCACCCGCAACTTGGTATGCAAAACCTCTTAAGACCGTGACGGTAGGTACCAAATTGCACTTGGCAGCGACACCGACGCCGGCGACGACAGCGACAACGACGACGACGACGCCGCCGACAACGACTACGACGACACCGACGACGTCTCCAACGACTTCGACGACTTCGACGACGTCGACAACGACGACGACGACGACGACGACACCGACGACGGTGACGACGACGCCGACGACCACGATGACAACGACGACGACGACGCCGACGACGACGACGAAGAAGATGACGACGACGTCGCCAACGAAGACGACGACGACGACGAGGGAGGAGGGAGGACGACGACGGTGGCAACGACGGTAACGACGAGGGAGGAGGGAAGACGGCGACGACGCGAACGACGAAGAAGGAGGGAGGACGGCGACGCCGACGACGACAACGACGAGGGAGGGGGGGAGACGACGACGACGACGACGGACGACGACGGCGACGAACTAGGAGGGACAACGACGAAACGCCGACGAAGACGTCGAGGGAGGAAGGACGACAACGGCGACAACGACGACGGGAACGACGACGACGCCAAGACGACGACGACGACGAGGAAAGACAGAGGACGACGACGGCGACGACGACGACGACGAGGGAGGAGGGAGGTCGGCGACGACGACGGCGCAAGAGCGCGCGCGCACGCTTTTGTTGAAAATCCGTGTTGCGAAACCCTGTGTTTTTGTATGTTTTTGGGACACTCGATTTTGAAGTCCTTCCGAAACCGCAGGTTTTTGAATGATCTCGGCATGCGCGCGAGACCACTCGCGCGCGTGCGCTTCGTTTCATTTTTTGCAGAGGTTTCTCGCGACGGCACGCGCGCAAGGGCGTTCGAAAGATTTCGGCATGCGTGCGCGCGAAACCCGTTTGGTAGCATTTATTGAAAATCTTGAATACCTATGGTTTCCGTAAGATTTCGCAAGAACACGCGCGTATTTTTTCAGCAACTCAGTGTTGCGAAACCCTGTGGTTTTGTATGTTTTTTTGTTGGAAAATCGATTTTGACATACTGCCGAAATCGACGGTTTTTGAAGTTTTTTTTTCGGAAGGGGCACGCGACGACGCGCGCGTGTGAACTTCGTCCCGTTTTTTGCAAGGGATTCTTGGACACTTATGATTTTTGGTAAGCGAGAGTGCGCGCATATTTGTTTTGCAGAGGATGGCGGGGGGGGCGATACGGGTTTGGCTGGGATAGTATGAGTTCACACGCAGGATGGACGATGGGGCAGAATCATATGTAAATTGCCATACGGAAGGGTGATCCGTTAACTCCGGGGGGGGGGGGGGTAGAGTTTATTTTTTCTAGAAAGGGGAATGCGTTTGCCGAGCTTGAAGTTGTCAACTTGACCGTAGCCAGTTTGGCTCAAGGCTCAAGCTGGCTTAAGTGAGGCTCAAGCCCCAAGCAGTCAAGAAACGTCCTTTTCATTCACTGCATCTGCGCCATGGCATGGGCCAAACAGCAATGGTCTGAAACGTCGAGCAGCAAAGATGTGTGTTAGGAAAGGCGATGGCAATACAGACCGGACCCGCGACGGGAACGCAGAAAGTTCACAGACGTGATCGTAGAAACGCTTGGCGCAATATTAAATGACCAATTTGATCTAATCCGCCAGCTGGGCAAAACCGAGTCCCACACTTTGCTTGCAGAAGTGCAGGCCGATCAATATTGTCAGCACCCTGTCCCAATGGAACATATCGTAGCAATGCAAGGGGCAACTTGGTATGCTCAGGTGCCAAAACTTGAGTACGTCGAGAAGGTTGTCGAAGTTCCCAGGGTTGTACTTGTGGAAGAAATCGCAGAGCAGACACTTGTCATGCCAAGCGCTCGTGATAATGCCAGCAGTGGTGAAATGTGTCGAGGCGGCGCCCTTTCTTATGAGGCGAGTCGCGTATCTAGTGAAGATGGAACGAACAAGGAAGCGGGGGCCACAATTGACGGTCTTATCTCTAGCATTCAGACAAAAATCGAGTTGTTCATCGTTGCGAAGGACGGGAAACATGCATAGGTCTGGTGCCGGATACGTTTGGGAACCAAATTGTGGGTTGCAAATCAACATTCCCCAATCCAAACTGCACGAACTTTTCGAGGGTTGAAGCGGAGCAGCGTTATGAGTTCATGCATCGATGTTGTCGCTGGGGGAGTGTATGCGGCAAATTTCACAATGGGATTGGAGACCCGCTGAGCAAGACAGACCAGTTTTTGGAATCGATGTACAACTTACACACATTATGGCCGAGGTGATGGGTATCGCACAAGAGAATGTGAGGCAAACGCGCCCCTTCTTTTGTACGACGCTGCATGTTCAAACTCATGGGGAGGGTTGTAGTAGTGGAGCCAATAGTACACACTCGAGATCGTGAAATAACCATGTGCTACGACATACGAGTTTCGGCGCTCCGGCGCCCACGCCGAGCCTTTAGAAGGCCGCCCCCCGGGGCGCACGTCGGCGCCTCTCCTGTCCTGTCCTGTCCCACCCACCCATCCGCAACTTGGTTTGCAAAACCCATGCGTGACCTATTGCGATCAGTGCTGGATGTTCGCTGGTGCATCTCTGCGGCCTCGCTAGCCCGCGCATGCTCGCGCGCGCAGCGGCCAGCTAGTTAGGCGCGACCGACGCGAACGCGGTGGCGCTGACCGTTCGGCACATCCCAGCGGGCACTGCAGTGCGAGTCGCGACTTGGGCGGGCGCAGTATCATGGCAACGTCGACAACGGTAGACACGATGATGATCGTAGCGATGCTGGTGACGATGCTGACAGCGACGACGGGGCAGCCAGTGACGGCGCAGATGCTGATCGCGCCGACGACGATGACGGCGTCTTCGCGTCGGTGATGAAGGTTATGGAAGAAATTCGAAATGCGCGCGCGGCAGACCTGGCTCGCATGGAATTATTCGACACGGATCGTGCCACCCCAGCACGCGCGCATGGGCGTTCGAACGATTTCGACATGCGCGCGCGAAGCCCGTGTGGT
>CAUYUJ010020904.1:678602-691102 GCA_963575745.1 Prorocentrum cordatum | reverse complement strand
ACTCACATCGTCATCATCATCATCACAACTCACATTACAAGCATCATCATCATCACTCACATCGTCCTCACCATTCACATCATCATCATCATCAGCAGCAGCAGCATCATCATCATCAGTATCATCATCATCATCATCATCATCATCATCATCATCATCATCATCATTACTCACACGCGCACGCATTCATTTCGAGGACGTATCAGGCGGGAGCCTCGTCTGTGAGTAAATTGCGAGGAAGTCTCAGGCGGGAGCCCCATCCCTATGGGGCCCGCAGCTCATATCAGTAATCCGAGCGTGTCATCAGCCTCTTGTGACGGTCGTCACATTTGAGCCCCTGAGGCCTGAATATGGAGGAAGTACCAGGCGGGAACCTCGTCTGTGAGTGAATTGCGAGGAAGTCTCAGGCGGGAGACCCCTCCCTATGGGGCCCGCAGCTCATATGAGTATTCTGAGCGGGTCATCGGCCTCTGCCAACCGTTGTCACTTCTGGGCCCCTGAGGCCTAAATATGGAGGAAGTATCAGGCGGGAGCTTCGTCTGTGAGTCAATTGCGAGGAAGTCTCAGGCGGGAGACCCCTCCCTATGGGGCCCGCAGTTCATATGGGTATTCCGAGCGGATCATCGGCCTCTTGCAACCGTCGTCATTTTTGGGCTCCTGAGGCATCTGGGGGAAGTATCAGCCTCGTCTGTGAGTGAATTGCGAGGAAGTTTCAGGGAGGGAGCCCCCTCCCTATGGGGCCCGCAGCTCATATGAGTAATATGAGGCGGGTCATCGGCCTCCTGCAATTGTCGTCACTTTTGGGCTCCTGAGGCTTGAATATGGAGGAAATATCCTGCAGGAGCCTCGTCTGTGTGTGAATTGCGAGGAAATGACAGACGGGAGCCCCTCCCTATTGGGCCCGCAGTTCATGTTCGAATCCGAGGTGTGTCATCGGCCTCCTGTAACGGTGCTCACTTCTGGGCCCCGGGGGTCTGAATATGGAGGAAGTATCAGGCGGGAACCTCGTCTGTGAGTGAATCGCGAGGAAGTCTCATGCGGGAGCCCCCTCCCTATGGGCCTGCACCTTGTGTGCTTTCTGCGGGTCGTCCTCCAGCGCGCGCTTCCTCTGGATCGTCCTCCGGCGCTTAGCCGCTGGGACGCCGGTCGTGCGTTTCTTCTAGGTCGTGTTCCGCACGAGGACAAGTAGTTGGAGGAGGAGAAGGAGGAGGAGGAGGCGGAGGAGGAGGAGGAGGAGGAATATGCAGGACGAGAAACATAAGGAGGAAGAGGAGGAGGAGGAGGCAGAGGGGGAACAGGACGATGATGATGATGATGATGATGATGATGATGATGATGATGATGATGATGATGATGATGATGATGATGATGATGATGATGATGATGATGATGATGATGATGATGATGATGATGATGATGATGATGATGATGAGGAGGAGGAGGAGGAGGAGGAGGAGGAGGAGGAGGAGGAGGAGGAGGAGGAGGAGCAGGCAGGAGGAGGAGGAGGAGGAGGAGGAGGAGGAGGAGGAGGAGGAGGAGAAGGAGGGGAGGAGGAATGCCCCAGGAGGAGGGGGGCCCCCAAGAACGGGCCCCAGGCCAAGAGGCAGGAGGAGGGGGAGGAGGAGGAGGAGGAGGAGGAGGAGGAGGAGGAGGAGGAGGAGGAGGAGGAGGAGAGGAGAAGATGGAGACGAGGAGGAGGAGGGAGAGGGTGAGGAGGAGGGAGGGAGGAGTAGGAGGAGAGGAGGAGGAGGAGGGAGGAGGAGGAGGAGGAGAAGGGGGGGGAGGAGGAGGAGAGGAAGGAGGAGGGAGAGGGGAGGGAAAAGGAGGGGGAGGAGGAGGAGGAGGAGGAGGAGGAGGAGGAGGAGGAGGAGGAGGAGGAGGAGGAGGAGGATGCGGAGGAGGAGTAGGATGAGGCAGGAGGAGGAGGAGGAGGAGGAGGAGGAGGAGGAGGAGGCATGGGTTGAGGCAGGAGGAGGAGGAGGAGAGGGAGGAGGCATGAGTTGGTGGGAGAAGGGAGGGGGCAGGAGGATATCCCCAATCAGTTTGAACATATTATGATGTGGGGTCCTACCGTCGGAGTATTTTGGTGTTCGTTTTTGGTCAAATGTTTGCCAGCGTGGCGTCGGGCTCAAGTAATGTTCTCTTGCATTCTGGACAAGGTATATATACACAGTCTATGTGGTGTACTATGTGTGGTTTACTCTATGCACGTGGTGCATGCTATGTGATTCGGCTATCTTCTGCAATAACTGTGTTGTATGCTACGTGTTGCTATCAATGCGGTGAAAGCTATGTGGTGACCTGATATTTACAAACGAGTTGGCAAATTCCACGCTCTTGCAAACCTCCCACCCGCCCACTCGCAGCTTGGTTTCTGAAACCCATGCGGCGGCGATTGCGATGAGTGCTTGGCGTTAGCTGGTGCATCTCTGCGGCCGCGCTGGCCCGCGCATGCTCGCGCGCACAGCGGCCAGCTAGCTTGGCGCGACCGACGCGGCCGCAGTGGCGCTGACCGCTGGGAGTTTCCCAGTGGGCACTTCATTGTGAGTCGGTGACTTGGGCGGGCGCGGTAGCATAGCGACGCCGACAGCGGTAGACACGATCGTGAGAGTAGCGATGGTGGTGACGATGGTGGCTATGACGACGGCAAGGCCAATGACGGCGCCGATGTTGATTACGCCCGCCGATGACGATGACGAGGTCCTCGCGTCGGCGATGAAGGTTTTCCAAGGAGTTCGACATGCGCGCGCGGCCGACGCGCGCGAGTGGCCCACGTGGTCGTATTTGACACGGCTCGTGCCCCCCCCAAGCACGCACGAAAGGGCGTTCGAATGAGTTCGGCATGCGGCGCGAGAGGCCCGCCTGGCAGCATTCGACGAGCATTTCGAAACAGAGGCTTATGGTTTTCTTACGAATCTCGCAGAACCGCGAGAGCATCGGGTCGGGCGAAAGGGGGGGATTGGGAAAGGGGGGGTTACGAAATTTGCTGCATGCAGCTGGTTTCGGCCTCACCGAAGGGCCAATTCCTCGATACATGGCCGCTCCCGGCGCCGGGAGGCGCCGGGAAAATCAGCTACGTGAGCTGATTCTCAAACCCCCCCTTTGCTATCCCCCCCTTTCGCCCGACCCGAGAGCAGGTTGTCTTGCTTTTGAAAATGGATGTTGCAAAACCATGTGTGTTTCATATGATTCCGGGACATTCGCGTTTGAGCATCCTGCGACACCTAAGATTTGTGAGAGATTCCGGCATGCGCGCGCGACGACGCGCGCGTGTGTTCGTGGACCTCTTGTTTGCAAGGGGTTCTTGCGGCAACACGCGCGCAAGGGCGTTCGAGCGATCCCGATATGCGCGTGCGAGAGGCCCGTTCGGTAGCATGCGTTGAAACGTGCGAAAACAACCGGCTGGTTTTGTTGATCAGTCGCAAAAGCGCGGGCGTTTTTTGTTGAAAGCCATTGTTGTGAACATTTTTCATATATGTTTTCGTGGCTCTCGATTTAAAAATCTTTACGCAGTACTATGTTTCTGGAGGATTTCGGCATGTGCGCGCGACGACGTGCGCGTGTGCACTCGTGTCTTTTTTCCGCAGAGGGATCTTCAACGTATCTGGTTTTTGACAAACGACTGCGCGCGAATAGAATGTTTTGCATTGGACGAGAGGACTGGGCCGAACTCCTGCGTGGGTGTGTTGGTATGAGTTCAGAAGGAAAATGAGCAAGGAGGCGGAATCATATGTACGTTGCAATGTGCCGGGCCGGTTTGGTAAGTCCGGGGGGGTGATGGGGGTACAATAAATTTTTGAAGGAAGGGCAATATCTGCTGCAAAATTGAGGCGGTGCGCCAAATGTGGCGCAAGTTACGTTGTGCAAGCTAACTGGTAGAATCTACGTGATGCATGCTATGCGGTGCCGTGAACGCCCCGCCAACGCACGATGTGCTCACGAGGCGTCAACGGGCGGTGACGGGCCGAGCGTCCTGAAAACCCAGTCAGCGTACTCGATGCGACCACGCGACAACTTGGAAAACTCGGCCAGCCCACGAGTCGCCAACGAGGCGCCCACGGGCGACGACGCGGCGAAATCTGACGTTGTTGTCATGTCGACCTTGGGCGCGGCACCACGCATCTCCTGACGAACGAACAACACGCACCCATACCCATAGGGGTACGGAAAAAAAGAGCTACGGGTGCGTGGTCTTGGACGGGGGTGCTAAAACGTGTGTTGTTCTTTCGTCTTTTGACGACTGTGCAGCGCCTGGGGCAGAACCTGCCCAGCGCACGAGGCGCCCACGGGGCGCCCCTCGGGCGGCCACTGGGCGACAGCCTGGAAGCCCATGCGCTGGTGCACGAGGCGCCCGCGAGGCGGCCCTCGGGCTGCCACGGGCGGGCACTGGGCGAATGCCCAGAAGCCCATGTCAGCGCACACGGTCCACAGCAGGCTAAAACAACACTGCCTATGAGCACCCCTAACTAAGCCTCGCGTATCGATCCGCTCGCCTCTCCCCCGAGTGATGCCTCAGAGCTCCGGAGCGTCCAGCAGGGTCTGGCGGCTGGCGGCCTGTGTGTCCCTCGAGCCCTCCGACAGACAGAGCAGGACAGAGCGAGACGGGGGCGCAACCAACGCAAGTGACGACGATGTTGCAGCTGCCGCTGTCAGAAGGTGCCCACGGACGGGCGGCCACGGGTTGGTCACCAGACGAGACGCTGATTTGGGAACCGCGACGGCCTGGCGCGCGAAGAATTTGCCCTGCCACCGCCGCCGTGCGTCGCGTTGCCTTTTTCTTGTGCGTCTGTGCCGATTGCGTGGTGAGCCGTGTGGTGGCGTATTGCTGCTACGGGGCTGGCCAGCAGCGTGCGGGTGCGATGCAGACTCAGATAAATCTCAGCGGCGGAGTCGTTGGTTGCCCTCCCTCCTCTTTTCCCTCCGCCCTCCTCCCTCCCTCCCCTCCCTGTGGGCGGGGGCAGGATGGGGATAAGGAGGGGAAGAGGGAGACGGGAGGGCGGCAGGGATGGAAGGAGGGATGAGGAAGGAAGATGGATGAGGGAGGAGGATGATATGGAGAAGGAGGAGGAGGCGGAGGGAGGAGGAGTAGGATGGACGGTGGAGAAAAAGGGAGGATGCACGAGAAGGAAAAAGGGGATGATGCAAAGGATGAGGTCGACGACGATGGTGGTGATTATCATTATTATGATGATGCTGATGATGATGCTGATGCTGCTGCTGATGCTGATGACGATGATGATGCTGCTGCTGATGATGCTGATGATGATGGTAATGATGATGCATATTCTGCTGCTGATGATGATGATTATGTTGATGCTGATAGTGATGATGACGACGATTGATGAGGATGATGCTGATGAGAATGGTGTTGCTGCTGATGGTGATGATGATGGTACTTTTGACGATGCTGCTGCTGCTGCTGCTGCTGATGATGATGATGATGGATATGATGCTGCTGCTGATGATGATGACGACGATTTTGCTGATGAGTATGATGAGGATGATGATGGTGGTGGTGATGATGATGCTGCTACTGATGAGATGCTGATGATGAGGATGATGCTGATTCTGGTGCCTATGCATAGGATCATGATTACGCGCATGATGAGGAGGAGCGCGAGCACGACACCGATAATAACGACTGGTGATGACGATGGCGATGATAATGGCGACGAAGACGATGACGATTCTGATGCCATTGATGAGGATGATTGGTGATGGTGACGGTGATGATGAAGAGGACGTGCGTTATGATGAGAAGTTACTGGAGTATGAGTATGGCGACGGGCAGCAAGTGAAGGAGAAGGAGAACAGGGGGGAGATACAGAAGGAGAAGCAGGAAGGTGACGACAGGAGGAGGAGGAGGAGGAGGAGGAGGATGAGGAACAATTTTCATACTATTCATGATGATAGTAACACTAATAGTAATACTGCGTAGTGGTCGGAGGAGGCGGAGGAGGAGGGGGAGGAGGAGGAGGAGGGCGAGGAGGCCAGGCGCCGTGGTCCCGAGGGACATCTGCCAGATGCAGCTGCCGTATGAGCACGACGTGGCTGCCTTCACCTGAGCGCCCGCGCTCTCCCCCCCCATCCCTACACGCCAGTCGTTGAAAGTAGGTGTTTCTGGACTCCCAGATCCCAAGCTACTTCACGCGCCTCTCTACTTCCAGGGTCTGTGTGTTTTTTTGCTGCTTCTGTTGCTCCTTGGGCGGGCCCGACCCCAATCTACTTCATCCTTTCATGTTTCAACCTACTTCTTCCGACTGGCGGGTACCTCCCTCCGCTCGCTCGCCCATGATCCTCCTGCTCCGGCTCGGGCTTCTGGTCCTCCTGCTCCTCCTGCTCCTGCTCCTCCTGCGTTTCCCTGCCCCCCTCCCTGCCTCCATCCCTCTTCGTCCTCGTTCTCGTCCTCGTCCTTGTTCACGTCGTCGTCGTCCTCCTCATCCTCCTCCTCTTTCCTCCTTTTTCCTTCTTGTCGTCGTCGTTGTCGTCGTCGCCGCCGACGTGGTCGTCGCCGTGTCGTCCTCTCCCTCCCTCCCCCTCCCTCCCTCCCTCCCTCCTCCCTGGCTCCATCCCTCCTCGCCCTCGTCGTCGTCGTCGTCGTCGTCGTCGTCGTCGTCGCGGTCGTCGCCGTCGTCGCCCCCTCCGCCTCCCTCCCCTCCCCTCCCTCCCTCGGCTTCTCGTCCTCGTCCTCGCCGCCCCGTCTTGCTCCGCCAGCCCCGTCGCGCGCGGCGCGTGGCGCGGGCGCGCGCGCCTTTGTCTTCCAGCGGTCCCGGTCGCTCAGGATAAGTGCCCCGCCGCCCCATCGAAAAGGAGACGTTCGCTTGCGCCGCTTCTCCCTCTCTCCCTCCCTCCCTCGTCTCTTGTCCCTCGTCCCTCCTTTCTCCTCCATCGTCCCTCGTCCCTCGCCCTCCTCCCTGCCCCGGAGGAAGCGGGCTTCGGGCTCCCGGGGTCCATGCCGGAGCCCAGGGCCGTCAAAGAGAGAGAGGACTCTCAGGCAGGCCCAGGGACGGGATACAGTCGGACCGAGGTATAAGATCGAGGTCGGTTCGGGGAGGGTACCCTCGTGTTCTTCGTGTTTGTTGGATGTTCTTCTGTATCCTGCGGAGGAGGGTACCCTTGGATGTTCTCTTTGTTTTTGGCCGACGGAGGTTCTCATGTTCTTGAAGGATAGTTTTCTGGCCTGGGTCCGACTGCAGACCGCCGCAGAGCGCTTCGGCACGCTTTCTGGGAGCGCTCCAGAGGCTCTGGAGCGGCCGCGGCGCCCGCGACATCCTCCAGGACCGCTGGACCTCGGAGAGATTTTGTTCCCGGGGCGGTCCCGATCCGATGCGTGTCCCGATCCGATGCTGTCCCGCTCCTGGCTTCGCGTTAGGTTTGGGACGGGAAGCTGGTGCTTCGGGGAGGGCCCTGGGGGTCCAGGACGCCTGTGCCTCCCTCGCACAGATCCCTCGCTGTTGCTGCTTGACGTTTCCGAAGCCACTCCAGCGGGCTGCGGCCATGGGGCGGAGGAGGGAGGGGAGGGACACGACGCCGCCGCCGCCGCCCACGACGACGAACACTACGAAGACGACGACAACGCTGACGACGCTGACGCGGACGCTGACGACGGCGACACTAACGACGACGATGACGACGACACTCACGAAGTTCTGAGGTCCGATGCCGTGCTTGCACTCAGCGTTGCTCAACACACCTGCCGTTATATATATATATATATATATATATATATTGTTCTTCTCTCTCTCTCTCTCTTTCTCTCACATGTGCCCGTTTCTCGGGCGGGGAAGGGGCCCGGGGGCGTATTCTGCCGCAGCGCAGTGCGCTCTCGCGCCAACAGCCGGGTCTGTCACAAGACTCCAAAATTGGTTGTGCAACCCGCATCGCAATTCCGAGGCCGACGAATCGACGCTGTCTGCCCCCTTTTCACGACAACAGATGGGGAGGCGGAGGAGGAGGAGGAAGAGGAGGAGGAGGAGGAGCAGGAGGAGGAGGAGGAGGAGGCGGAGGAGGAGGAGGCGGAGGAGGAGGAGGAGGATGGGGGAGGTAGAGGAGAAGGTGGAGGAGGAGGAGGAGGACGAGGACCAGTGTAAACCAAAGAGTCATCAACGATGTTGGAGTACACCCTCCCTCCAAGCTCCCTCTTCATAGGCCCCTACAACGGTTGATTTCCATTCAGGGTGCTGCCTCGTTGGCAGACAACCGTTTGAAGACCCTGAAGCATGCCAAAACATTGTTCTCGGGATTCCAACGCCACTGATCAACCTGAATGTCGCGTCTTGACGATACTGAAGCGTGCCAGAACGCCATTCCTGGGACTTCAACACAGAGAATCAACGTAATTGTTGCACCCGCCTAGTCCTGAATCCTTCCAAAACATTATTTCTGGTACGTTGATGATGGGAATCCGTAAAACCCTTGAGAATTGTGCAAGCGAGTGTGCGTGGCGCTTAGACGAGAGCCACATTTTGAAAAGGAACCGCCCTCAATCCGTGACATTCTTGCAATTTGTTGAAAACGAATGTGCGCGGCGCTAAGGAGAGAGACGCATTTTGAGAAGGAGCCGCCCTCAATCCGTAAAACTTTTATTATTTTTTAACTCGAATGTGCGCCGCGCTCAGGCGAGAGCCACATTTTGAAAACCACCCGCCTCCAAGCCGTAAAGCTTTTGCAATTCGTTGAAAACGAATGTGCGCGATGCTAAGACGAGAGCCACATTTTGAATATCACCCGCCCTCAATCCGTGAAACTCTCGCAATTTGTTGAAAACGAATGTGCGCGGCGCTAAGGCGAGAGCCGCATTTTGAAAAGGAGCCGCCCTCAATCCGTGAAGCTCTTGCAGTTTTTTGAAACGATTGTGCGCGGCGCTGAGGCGAGAGCCACATTTTGAAAACCAACCGCCCTCAATCCGTCAAGCTCAATCCGTCAATACGAATATACACTTCGCTGCCACATTTTGAAAATCACCCGCCCTCCATCTCTGAAGCTGTTGCCAACTTGTAAGCTTCAGAGTCAGAAGTGGTCAGGAAGTCTCAGTCGAAACGCCCGGCCCGCCCTAAACATCGGCCTCGGGGTGCGACAGGGAGAATTTCTGTATAAGGACAAGGAATGGAGAAGGCAGAGAAGGAGGAGGAGGAGGAGGAGGAGGATGCGGAGGGGGATGCGGAGGAGGATGCGGAGGAGGAGGAGGAGGACGAGGAGGAGGAGGAGGGAGGGGAGGGAGACGAGGAAGGGGGTCGGAGTTGCAGGATGATGACGAAGAGCAGGATGATGATCAGCAGCAGTAGCAGCAGGAGGCGAGGAGGAGGATGGCAGCAGGAGGAGGATAAGCATGAGTAGGAGGACAAGGAGCAGGATGATGAGGGGAGGAATCTACTGAGTATGATGATGAGTATGTTCAGTATGATGCTGATGCAGATGCGGATGCCGATGATGATGACGATGCTGATTCGAATCATGATACTGATTATGGTGATGACGACGATGATAATAATGATGCGGATTATGATGATGATGGTGATGATGATGCTCCTGTGAATGATGATGAGTCTGATTATGTTCACGACGATGATGATGCTTATGATAATGATGACTATGAGGGTGATGACGACGATGATGGTGATTATGATGCTGCTGAGGATGATTCCGATGATGGTGACGACGATGATGATCATGCTGATGACGACGATGATGCTGATGATGCTGATGATGGGGATGATGAGGATGCGGATGAGGATGAAGATGGCGATGATGATGCTGCCGATGATGATAATGACGATGATGGTGCTGATGATGCTGTTGATGATGCTTATGATGCTGCTGATGATTATGATGACGACGATGATGATGATGATGATGATGATGATGATGATGATGATGATGATGATGATTATTAAGACGATGCTGATGCTGATGATGATGCTGATGCTGACGATGATGATACTGATGAAGATGATGATGATGCTCCTGCTGCTGATGATGATGAGGATGAGGAGGAGGAAGGTGATGAGGAGGAGGTTGAGGATGAATATGTCGATAATAGTAATGATGATGCAGCTGCTGATGCGGATGATGATAGTGATGATGATGCTGCTGCTGATGATGATGATGATGATGACGGTGTTGACGATGCTGATGATGCTTCGGATGATGGTGGTGATGATGCTGCTGATGATGATGATCCTGATGATGATGCTGCTGATGATGCTGCTGCTGGCACCGATCCCGATGATGGTGACGACGATGATGATGATGATGGTGATGCTGCTGATGCTGATGCTGATGTTGAGGTGGATGATGCTGCTGCTGATGATGATGCTGATGATGATGATGATGATGATGATGCTGATGATTATGCTGCTGCTGATGATGATGCTGATGATCAGTATGACGATGACTATGGTGACGATGATAAGGAAGATGATGAGCATGATTAAGATGATGATGATGCTGATGATGATGACGAGGATATCCATACTGCTCCTGATGATGATGGTGATGATGATGATGATGATGATGATGATGATGATGAGGTTGAGGACTTGGCTGAGGATGAGGATGAGGATGATGACGATGACGATGTCGATGATGATGATGCTGCTGATGAGGATGATCATGCTGATGCTGCTGATGACGATGATGACGACGATGATGCTGATGATGATGACGACGACGGCGGTAGTGGTGGTGGTGGTGGTGATGATGATGATGCTGCTGCTGATGATGGTGGTGGTGATGACGATGGTGATGGTGATGGTGACGATGCTGCTGCTGATGATGATGCTGATGCAGCTGATGAGGATTCTGCTGCTGCTGCTGATGAGGATGAAGATGGTGGATGTGGTGGTGATGATGATGACGATGATGCTGCTGACGACGACGATGATGATGCTGATACTGATGATGATGATGATGATGATGATGATGATGATGATGGTGATGCTGGCGATGGTGGTGGTTGTGGTTGTGGTGGTTGTGATGATGATGCTGATGATAATGATGATTATGCTAATGATGCTGGTGATGATGATGGTGATGCTGAGGTTGGTGGTAAGGATGATGCTGTTTTTGGTGATGATGATGCTACCTCTTCTGCTGCTGCTCGTGATTCTTATGATAGTCATGATGATGCTCATGATTCTGCTGATGCTGATGATGGTGATGATGATGATCATGCCGATGACGATGGTGATGATGATGCTGGTGGTGATGATGGTGATGATGCTGATGATGATGACGATGATGCTGATGGTCATGATTATGAAGATATTAATGCTGCTGATTGTGATGATGACGATTACGATGATGATGCTGCTGTTGATGCTGATGTTGCTGCTGATGATGATGCTGAGTGTGATGATGCTGGTGAGGATGCTGATGCTGATGATGCAGATGATGATGCTGATGCTGATAATGAATATGCTGCTGCTGATGATGAGGTTGATTTTGATGATGATGATGATGATGATGATGATGATGATGATGATGATGATGATGCAGCTGATGAGGATTATGCAGCTGCCGAGACGCGGATGATGATGCTGGTGACGGTGCCGCTCTGTGCTGATCATGATGATACCTACGAGGAGGAGGAAGAGGAAGAGGAGGAGGAGGCGGAGGAGGAAGCCAAGACGCGTCAACAATATTGCAATACACCCTCCCTCTACGTTCCCTCTTCCCAGGTCCAAGCTACATTGATTTCCAATGTGCGAAGTGACAACCGTCTGGAAAGCCTTAACCGTGTCAAAACATCATCCCTTGGATTGCACCGCCGCGGATCAGCGTGGCTGTGGCGTCCAGACAATCGTAACCATCCGCCAGAACATCAGCCTTGGGACTTCAACACCGCGAATCCAAATTACGGTTGCGTCCAGACAACCCTAAACCGTACCATACGAACACTTGATTGGGACTTCCCCATACGAATCCTGAAGTACACATTGTCCTGAGTAGCCCCCCCACGCGCGCAGCTTCTCATGCGAGGCCATGGCCTCACCCGCCTCGCCCTTAAGGGGCCCGGGCGCATGCCCGCACAGGCGATCCGTATCCGTATCCGTATCCGTATCCCTGCGAATCCTTGAACCTGTCGCAAACTTCTATACGAATGTGAGCGGCGCTAAGGCGGGAGCCACGTTCTGACAAAGAACCGCCTCCAGCATCGACACGGTTGCGACAGGGGGAGCTATCCATACGGAAAAATAAGGATGATGATGCTGATGATGATGCTGAAGCTGATGCTGATGATGATGCTGATGCCGATGCTGATGCTGCTGCTGCTGATGATGATGATGATGATGATAATGATGCTGATGATGATGCTGATGATGATGCTGATGATGATGATCATGACGATGACGATGATGATGATGATGATGACGACGACGATGATGATGATGATGATGATGATGATCATGATGATGATGATGATGATGATGATGATGATGCTGATGATGATGATGATGATGATGATGATGATGATGATGACGATGATGATGATGATGATG
>CAUYUJ010020904.1:637500-678502 GCA_963575745.1 Prorocentrum cordatum | reverse complement strand
GAGAGGAGGTGAGGAGGAGGGGGAGGAGGAGGAGGAGGAGGAGGAGGAGGAGGAGGAGGAGGAGGAGGAGGAGGAAGAGGAGGAACAGGAGTAGGAGGAGGAGGAGGACGAGGAGGATGATGATGAGGAGGAGGACCAGTGTAAACCCAAGAGTCACAAACGATGTTGGAGTAAACCCTCCCCCCAAGCTCCCTTTCCATACGCCCCTACAACGGTTCATTTCCACAGATGGACCTGCTTCGTTGGAAGACAGCCGTTTTCAGACTCTGAAGCATGCCAAAACATTGTTTCCGGGATTCCAACGCCATGCATCCAGCTGAGCATTGCGTCTTGACGGTCCTGAGTCGTGGCAGAAAGAGATTCCTGGGAATTCAACAGCGAATCATCGTAACTGCTGCACCCTCATAATCGTGAACCCTTCCGAAACCATTTCTGGTACGTCCATCATGGGAATCCGTGAAGCTCTCGCGTTTTGAAAACGAACGTGCGCGGCGCTAAGGCGAGAACCACATTTTGAAAAGGAACCGCCCTCAATCCGTGACTCTCTGGCAAGTTTTGCTAACGAATGTGTGCGGAGCTAAGGCGATAACTACATGTTGAAAGCGACTCGCCCTCAATCCTTGAACCTCTTGCGTTTTTGAAACCAATGTGCGCGGCGCTAAGGCGAGAGCGACCTTTTGAATACCACCCGCCCTCAATTTGTGAAACTCTTGCATTTCTTGAAAACGAACGTCCACGGCATTAAGGCGAGAGCCACATTTTGAAAACCACCCGCCCTCCATCTGTGAAACTGTTGCCACTTTTTGAGCTTCAGGGTCATAAGTGATGAGGAAGTCTCAGGCGAAACGCCCGGTCCGCCCTAAAAACTGGCCTCGGGGTGCGACACGGAAAAATGATTTATACGGAAATGGAATGGATGATGATGATGATGATGATGATGATGATGATGATGATGATGATGATGATGATGATGATGATGATGATGATGATGATGATGCTGATGCTGATGCTGATGCTGATGCTGATGCTGATGATGATGATGCTGATGGCTGATGATGCTGATGCTGATGCTGATGCTGCTGATGCTGATGCTGGCTGATGATGATATTATGCTGGGTGATGATGATGATGATGATGATGCTGATGATGATGATGATGATGATGATGATGATGATGATGATGATGATGATGATGATGATGCGGCGGAGGAAGAGGAGGAGGAGGACGGAGGAGAATTAGGAGGAGGAGGAGGAAGAGTTGAGGAGGAGTGAGAAGGTTGAGAAGGAGGAGGAGGAGGAGGAGGAGGAGGGAGGAGGTGGAGGAATACTACTATAAGAAGAAGACGAAGAGGAGGAGGAGACGAGGAGGAGTAGGAGAGAAGGATGAGTAGGAGGAGAGTAGGAGAGAGGAGGAGAGGGAGGAGGAGGAGGAGGAGGACGAGACAAGGTGGGAGAGGAGGAGGAAGAGGAGGAGGATGAGGACGAGGATGAGGATGATGAAAGAAGGCGGAGGAGTGAGGAGGAGGAGGAGGAGGAGGAACAGCAGTAGGAGCAGGAGGAGCAGGAGGAGCAGGAGGAGCAGGAGGAGCAGGAGTAGGAAGAGGAGAAGGAGGAGGAGGAGGAGGAGGAGGAGGAGAGGAGGAGGAGGAGGAGGAGGAGGAGGAGGAGGAGGAGGAACTGGAGGCCCGCGCGTCGGCCGTGCCCCGCGTGCTGCTAAGATCGCTCATCGGCGCGGAGGCTGGAGAACGCTTTCTCTTATTATCTTATCTCTTTGCGCTTCGCGGTCGTTGCAGCTGTTTCTCCCCCACCACCTCCTTCCTTCCTCTACTTCGCCGAGGTTAACTAAGCCGCTGCAGGCGCCCCACGGTGCCCGCTAGGCGACCTTCGCCTGAGCGGCGGCGCTGGGTCCGCGCGCGCCTGGGGGGGTGGGGGCCCTGTTCTCTTGTGGCCCCCCCCGCCCGTGCGCGTCGGCCGTGGCCCGCGCGATGCTAAGACCGTTCATCTGTGCGGAGGCAGGAGAATGACGATACGGGTGATGGTGATGATGCTGCTGCTGGTGGTGATGACGATGAAAATGATGATGATTATGGTGATGATGGGATGGTGATGATGGTGATGGAGATGAATATTAATAAGTACACTAAGATGATGACGCTGCTGATGATGCTGCTGATGCTGCTGCTACTGCTGCTGCTGACTGATGATGATGCTGCTGATGCCGCTGCTGCTGCTGCTGATGATTGTTTTGGTTATCTCGGGTGCGACAGGGAGGAGCTGTCTATGAGGAGAGTGCCGCGAGAGGAAGGCCGCAGGCCGCGGGCAGGCCCTCTCCCCCGACACAGGCCCCCCCGTGCGCATACACGTCCGCCCCCCGCTGCCCTGCCCGCCTCCCCAGGCCCCCTCGAGTCATGAAGAAATCACGACGGGTGTTTTTTGTTGTTGCCGATCTTTTCGGCCTTTGGGGGCCCTTCCTGGGTTTCTGGACCGTCGAAAAAACGGTTCGGGAAACAAAGTCCTGGGGAATAGGCCGAGACCTCACTGGGGTCGACGTCATGAACAAATCATGACGTCGGGGGTCTGGGTCCGCTGGCCTGCCCGCCCGCTCACGGGCATGCCCCGCGCGCGCGCGCCCGCTCGCCCTGAGATCTTGGCGTCGCCGTTTTCTCGATATCGGCGTTTTCGCATACTTTCCGAGCCCTGGGACCCTCACGGGTCGATCCAGTTCGGGGAAAAACAGCAACAAAATGGGGTCCAGGGTTCCAGTCGCGATTATTCATGATGCTGCAATTTTGTCGCGTCGTCGGATCTCAGGGTGGGCGCCCGCGGCGGGCACTCGCCGCCGGCGGCCGGCGCAGGTTCGGCCGCACGGAGGCGGGCCGGGCGATCGCCGAGACTTTCGGCATCGACCACGTGTTCCGCGCCGCCCCAGCGGCTCGGGCCCGGGCGTGGGCCATCAGCGTCGGGAGGGCGCAGCCCGTGCCGGCCCCCCCTCCTCCGCCCAGATTCAAAGTGGGTCCCAGGCTTTCGGCAGCACTGGCGTGAGGGGTTTACGAAAAGTGGAGCCCCCAGGGCCTCCGCGAGGCCCGATCCAAGTTTGAATCTGGGGGGAGGGGGCGAACGCGGGTCGAATCTGAAAGGCTTTACCTTATTCTTGTCTCCTCGCCGACCCGCAGCAGTGGCGGCGGGGCGCGCCCTCGGGTCCAGATTTTTTCGGCTGGTCGTTCTTCCGTTGTTTTTCCCAACGATCCTGTGGTGTTGGGTCCTCGTTTTGAAGAGACGGTCCCCGCGCTCCCTCCCTGCCTCCTTCCCTCTCTCCTTCCTTCCTCCTCCCTCCTCCTCCCCCTCCTCCCATCCCTGCTTCTGCTTTCAGCATGTCCACCATTTCGGCACACCCGTCATACGTTTCGTGGCCCCGAAGGGAGCTCCACCGAAGGCCCCAGCGGGACCGCCCCCACACGTCAGCCACCACCCAGTGCAGCATTGCGTGGCCCCATAGAGAGCTCCACCGAAGGCCCAAGTGGCACCGCCCGCATGCGTCAGCCACCACCCAGTACAGCGTTTCGTGGCCCCGTAGGGGGCTCCACCGAAGGTCCCAGTGGGACCGCCCGCGTGCGTCAGCCACTACCCAGTACAGCGTTTCGTCGCCCCACAGGGAGCTCCACCGAAGGTCCCAGTTGGACCGCCCACATGCGTCAGCCATCACCCAGTACGGTGTTCCGTGGCCACATAGGGAGCTCCACCGATGGTCCCAGTGGGACCGCCCGCATACGTCAGCCACCACCAAGTGCAGCATTTCGTGGCCCCATAGGGAGCTCCACCGACGGCCCCAGTGGCACCGCCCGCATGCGTCAGCCACCACCCAGTACAGCGTTTCGTGGCCACATAGGCAGCTTCACCGCAGGTTCCAGTGGGACCTTCCGCATGCGTCAGCCACCACCCAGTGCAGCGCTTCGTGGCCCCTCATGGAGCTCCACCGATGGTCCCAGTGGGACCGCCCGCATGCGTCAGCCACCACCCAGTGCAGCGCTTCGTGGCCCCATAGGGAACTCCACCGAGGGCGCTAGTTGCACCGCCCGCATGCGTCTCCCCCACCTGGTACAGCTTATCGTGGCCCTGTAGGGAGCTCCAGTGGCCCGCCCGCATGCGACCCCCCACCCGTACCCAGTACAGCGTTTCGTGGGCCCATAGGGAGCCCCACCGACGGCCCCAGCGGCACCGCCCGCATGCGTCCCCCGTCACAGTACAGCGTTTCGTGGCCCCATAGGGAGATCCACCGAAGCCCCCACTGGCACCGCCCGCGTGCGTCGGCCACCGCCCAGCACAGCGTTTCGTGCCCCCTTAGAGAGCTCCACCGACGGGTCCAGTGGCACCGCCCGCATGCATTTCCCCCAACCAGTACAGCGTTTCGTGGCCTCATCGGGAGCTCCAGCGAGGGGTACCGCCCGCATGCGTCAGCCACCAGCTCCACCGAAGGCCCCAGTGGCACCGCCCGCATGCGCCTCCCCCACCTATTACGGCACGTCCCTCACTCGTTTCGTGGCCCCATTGGGAGCTCCACCGAAAGCGGCACTCAGAACGCGTTATTCACAACTGCGTATGGTTGGGTCCTTCGACATGATAACTTTGGAAGGGCTGTTCGATCTTTCGGCAGGCTGGAGAGATGACGACACCCCGCCCCCATCAGCCGAAAGAGGTAGGTGACCGAACAAACATCGGTAACCGGAAACGTGCCCGAAGTTGTGGCCGAAAACGTCGTGTGACCGAAATTGTGACCGAAATTGTGAATCGTCTTGGTTTCGAACCAAACATTTCGGTCACACTCGGGCGCGGTCGGGAAAATTCGGGCGCCAGTTTCAGTCACACTCGGGCAGATTTTCAGGCACAGTTTCGGTCACGACGCTTCCCTGATAGAGACGAGGCTACGTGAGAGAGTGGCGGGGAATGGATGGGGGGAGAGGGGAGCAGGAGGGAGGAAGGGAAGGAGGAGGAGGAGGAGGAGGAGGAGGAAGAAGATGAGGAGGAGGAGGAGGAGGAGGAGGCGGAGGAGGAGGAGGCGGAGGAAGAGGAGGAGGAGGCGGTCATAGGGCTTCTTGGGGCGTCTGGGGCCATCTTGAGGCCATCTTGGGCCGTCTTGGGTGCATCTTGGGCTGTTTTGGAGACATTTTGGGGCCATCTAGGGGTCTCTGGGGGCCATCTTGGCCGTCCTGGAGGCCATCTTGGGTGTCTTGAAGGCCTCTTGGACCGTCTTGGGACCCTCTCGGGGCCGTCTCGGGGGCCTCTGCGGCCGTCATGGAACCATCTTGGAGGTCTCTTGGGCGATCTTGGAGGCCTCTTGGGCCGTCTTGGGCCGTCGGAAGGCCGAAAAACGCAAATCCCAACATCCTCCAAAAACCATAGAAGATCAATGATTTTGGCATCTTCGGGCCTTCCTGGAGGACCTCTTGGAGGCCTCTTGGGCCTTCTTGGAGGCCTCTTGGGAGCCTCTTGGGCCGTCTTGGGCCACCTTGAGGCTGTCTGAGGCCGTCTTGGGTGCATCTCGGGCCGTCTTGGAAGAATCTGGAGGCCAGCTCAGCCGTCTTGGAGGCCATCTTGGCCATCTTGGAGGCATCTTGGAGGCCATCTTGGGCCATCTTGGCGGTCTCGAAAGCCATCCTGAGTCGTCTGGGGAGAATTTTTGGGAGAGTTCGGCGCCTTTCGGGTGGCCGGCGCGCTGGGCCGAAAGCCCCAGGGGGAATTCTGTTGGAAAGAATCCAAACCAGAGGCGGTAGGGTCTACACCTTAGGCGATGCTTAAGAAAACCTAAGTTTTCGGCCAGAGTCTCGATTATTCTTAACGTTTCAATGTAAATCCTAAGATTTGAATGGGAATTTTTGGTTTTTATTCAAGTTCTGAGACTATGAATTTCTTAACCCATGATTTCTAAAGCATTTCGCAGGGTCTAGCACGCCAGGCGCCCCTGTGATGAATCAACAGGGGGCCGCGGATAACGGAACGAGCGAGGTGCGAGCGATGACGTTGTGTGTTGGGCGAAGCCCCTTAAGCCTCTTAAGGGGGGGTTCCGGGGGGGGGCGAAGGGGGAGCGGATTGGCTCTAATGGCCGTTTTGGGGGTTTTCCTTAGGGCCTTTGTATGTTTTTCGGATTCTCCCTCAAGACGGCCCACGAGCGCTCCAAGAGAGCCCGAGACCGCCCAAGACGGCCCAAGAGGCCCCGAAGAGGCCCCCAAGAGGCGCCCAAGGGGCGTCCCAAGAGGGCCCCAAGAGGCCCAAATCATTGTTGTTTCAAAGGAAAAGGTATATTTTTAGCATATACGGCTTTTCGCCCTTCACGGCGTGGACGACGGCCCAAGAGGCCCCAAAGACCGCCCCAAGACGGCCCAAGAGGCTCCCAAGAGGCACCCAAAACGGCCCAAGAGGGCCCCCAGACGGCCCAAGAAGCGCCCAAGACGGCCCAAGAGGGCCCCAAGACGGCTCCAAGAGGGGACCACGAACCGAAAAGTCGAACCTATCACCCCAAGACGCTCCCCGGAGGCCCCCACAGTCCCCCAAGCAGCCCCAAGAGGCCCCCAAGAGGCGTCCCACGAGGCCATCAGGAGGCCAAAATCATATACTTTCTGTAGGGAAACGAGCATTTTTAGCATACACGGCTTTTTGGCTTTCGCACCGTTGACGACGGTCCAAGAGGCCCCCAAGACCGCCCCAAGGCGGCCCAAGAGGCTCCCAAGAGGCCCCCAAAACGGCCCAAGAGGGCGCCAAGACGGCCCAAGAGGCGCCCAAGACGGCCCAAGAGGGCCCCAAGACGGCTCCAAGAGGGGGACCACGAACCCGAAAGTCTAGCTTTTCGCCCCAAGACGCTCCCCGGAGGCCTCCACAGCCCCCCAAGAAGCCCCAAGAGGCCCCCAGGAGGCCCCCAAGAGGCCTCCAAACGGGCTCTACAAGGGCCCCAGTAGGACTCCCCCGAAGGCCCAGAGACGCCAAATAAAGAGCGATCGGTAACGCAAAAAGATCTTCACACCAAGGCTCACAAGAGCGAACGGTGACGTACACAAGCTGATAAGACCCAGGCTCCCAGCAGAGAGCGGTGACGTAACAAG
Organism: Prorocentrum cordatum; assembly: GCA_963575745.1. NCBI lineage: Eukaryota > Dinophyceae > Prorocentrales > Prorocentraceae > Prorocentrum > Prorocentrum cordatum. The sequence goes on along the minus strand of CAUYUJ010020904.1, from coordinate 671,412 downwards.
TTCCTGACACCAAGGCCCAGCCAAGGCTCAGGAACGGGCGGCAACGCAACCATCTCTGAACATCAAGGCTCCCACGAGCGAGGGCTGACGTAACAAGCTCTCAACGCCAAGGCTCCCGGTACGAACGGTGGTGTGAGTCATTTCGGTTTCTGTTGCTGCAGCGCTCGTTCTGTTTCTGTGCCGGGCCAGGGAACGGAAAGAGCGAGGTACGAGCAATGACGTTGTGTGTTGGGCGAAGCCCCTTAAGGGGGGGGTCCAGGGGGGGGTGAAGGGGGAGCGGATTGGCTCTAATGGCCGTTTTGGGGGTCTTCCTTAGGGTTTTTGCATATTTTTCTGATTTCTCCGTCTTTCCGTCCCAGAAGAGCCCAAGACCGCCCAAGACCGCCCAAGACGGCCCAAGAGGCCCCCAAGATGCCCCCAAGAGGCGCCCAAGGGGCGTCCCAAGAGGGCCCCAAGAGGCCCAAAGGGAATCGTACATTTCCAGCATATACGGTTTTTCGCCTTTCACGGCGTGGACGACGGCCCAAGAGGCCCCCAAGACCGCCCCAAGACGGCCCAAGAGGCTCCCAAGAGGCCCCCAAGACGGCCCAAGAGGCGCCCAAGACGGCCCAAGAGGGCCCCAAGACGGCCCCAAGAGGGGGACCACGAACCCGACAGTCTAGCCTTTCGCCTAAAGACGCTCCCAGGAGGCCTCCACAGCCCCCTAAGAAGCCCCAAGAGGCCCCCAAGAGGCCACCAGGAGGGCGCGAAAAGGGCCCCAATAGGACTTCCAAGAAGGCCCAGAGACGCCAATAGCGATCGGTAATGCAAAAAGCTCTTTACACCAAGGCTCCCAAGAGCGAACGGTGACGTAAACAAGCTGATAAGACCCAGGCTCCCAGCAGAGAGCGGTGACGTAACAAGTTGCTGACACCAAGGCCCTACCACGGCTCAGGAACGGGCGGCAACGCAACCATCTCTGAACCTCAAGGCTCCCACGAGCGAGGGGTGACGTAACCAGCTCTCAACGCCAAGGCTCCCGGTACGAACGGTGGTGTGCGTAATTTTGGTTTCTGTTGCTGCAGCGCGCTTTCCGTTTCTGTGCCGGGCCAGGTCTAACGGCCTCTGGCCCATCCCGCCACCGTGCCTGGGTGGTGGGTCTGAGGCCTCTTGGATGTTCGTCGGGATCTCGTCGAGGCCTGTCGGGGGCCTCCTGGAGGCAGTTCGGAGGCAGTTCTGAGGCCTTTGGGTGGCTGTTTTGGGGCCACTTGGGGCCTCTTGAGGCCTCGTGGGGGCCTTTTGGGTCCGAAGCTGGCCCCCCTCTCCTGCTCTCCCTCCTCTCCCCCTCTTCTTCTTCTTCCTCCTCCTGCTCCTCTTCGTCCTCCCCCTCCTCTTCTCTTGTTATCATCATCATCATCATCATCATCATCATCATCATCATCATCATCATCATCATCATCATCATCATCACCACCACCACCACCACCACCACCACCACCACCACCATCATCATCATCATCATCATCATCATCATCATCATCATCATTAGTATCATTATTATTATTATTATTAGTATTATTATTACTACAACTCGTATTATGAGTGCTATTACTTTTTTGGTATTATTATTGTTCGTATTATTATTATTGTTATTATTATTATTATCATCATTATTATTATTATTACAATTATTACTATTACTACTACTATTAGTATTATTATTATTATTATTATTATTATTATTATTATTATCATTATTATTATTGTATGTATTAGCATCATATTTAATATACTAATACTTATTTTCATTCTTAGTATTTTTATTAGTATTACTATTACTATCATTATTGTTCCTCCTCTTCCTCCTCCTCCCTGCCGCGCCGAGGTTCGAGATGCCCATGGACCCCCAGGTCCCCCCGCGCGCCGGGGCGCTGTGGCGCGCGCTGGCGCGCGCCAATCCGGTCCACGGGCGCCGCCTGCGGGAGGCTCGGATGAGGCGTCTGTCAACCCAGTGAGGTTTGTCCGACGGGGGCATCGGCTTCGGTCCTTTGCTAATTTCGCGTGCTCGAGGATCTTCGGTCCAGGGGCATCATCTTGAGTCCTTTGCTCCAGGCTACGTGCAGCTTGGCCGTGACTGCTCATCGGCCGTACCCTCAGTGGGTACGAGCCTCGTTAACGGTGACCCAGGGCAAAGCACTCTGGGAGAGGGGCCCGCAAGGGCTGCCGAACCTCGAGCACGGATCGGCTCTCCGGATTTGGTTCAGTTTCGGCGTCTGGGCGGGGCCATCAGAGTGTGATTTGGGACGAACAACTACCCCCAAGGGAGGTGGTCGGTAATTGTCGGGCCGCATATTTAACAACATAACATCGGAGGATGTCTGGGAAGGAACAGGGACACAGCCCTGGCAGCCAGGCGATCGCCACACCCATTCGAGCATGACGGTCGTTCCTGAGGGAGGAGGAGGTGGAAGAGGAGGAGGAGGAGGAGGAGAAGGAGGAGGAGGAGGAGGAGGAACGGTTATTCGCCTTGGTTTTGGGCCACGGTGACGGCTTCTGGTCGCCGCACTTTAAGGGTAGCTCCTTGGGAGATGTTACAGTATCGGGAGCATAGCTCGCGCGCCGCTGCCTTGGGCTCAAGGCACGCGCGCCCTATTTGCCCGGACACCGCGAGTGTTCGCTATGTGCTGGAAAGATCATTACATCGATCTTATCCTATCTTACCCATCCACCCCTCATACTGTACCTTCACAGCAGAGCGATGGATGCAATTTGCCAGGCTATATGCCCTATTTGAGTTACCAGGCTCACTTTCGACTTGGTAGCGGAGCTGGCCGCACTCTCGTGTGGTCAGCTCTTGCTCTTCTTAGCCTCATATTCTTCGGCACGATCTTCGTGACCACCTACCACCCTGCGCCACCACTCCCAGTACGTTTACGAGGATCTATTCAAGAGCAAGAAGCAACACGAGAGGTACGACGTCTAGACGACCAAACTGGTACCATATACGCTTCATCATTGCGTTACTACCAACCGCTCGGCAACGAGCTAACAGCGCAATACTTGAAGCAAGGGCGGGGAGACCCGCCAGACAGAGCGCCTCGAAGACTCGACAAGGCGCTACCCCAGCGCGACAACGCGCATCATAACCGTCCTTCGTTACACATTCTCGGGTTAATCGTTTTCGCTATCATATGGCTCGCGCTGGGGGCAGCAATCGGACACATGCGTCGTGGAGATAACAGCACCGATGGGCAAACACATGGCCCATATTGGGACCCTCAAGGTAATGTACCTTTTCGTGAGTACATCTACGAGGTCAACGCATGGCTCAACGTTACAAGCGGACGTATGACGCCACAGGCCCAAGCGGCCGCAATACAACGCGGCCTAGGTGGCCTAGCGAGGACACTCGCCATGAGGGTACCGCCTGACATTATAAACTATGGTGCTGACATTGATGGGGTCCACACAGACCCAGTAACTTACATCATGTTCCTCCTCAGCATGAAGTTCGAACGCCTGGAAGATGAGCGACAGCTCACTTCCGGCACACAACTCATCGACTTCCATGTGCCTCACGGGGAACGAATCGATGTCACTCTTACCCGATTCGAAATGGCCCGACTTGAGGCACAGTCGGTGGGATTCGACCTTCCTAACTTCCAACTGCTAACCACTATCCTATTCCGCGCTTTAGGCGTCGGCAACCAGAAAGCCATGCAACTCTTACAGCCACTCAATCACCAAATGCCTCGAACACAACAAAAGTATGATGAGTTGCTGGAAAGGATGCGTTCGGTAGGCCACCTATCCGAACGATCTCCTGGTAACATAGGATCCGTGTTTGGAAGAGGAAGGGGTTCCGGTAGTGGAAATTTCTACACTACCTTGACTACTGAAGCCCAGCCTGGAAACGGGCCCTCAAACATATGGGCCGATGATCCAGGATAATCCACTGCTTTATTAGCAGGGGATCGATCACAACCAAGCTGGGCAACCAGCCCTCTTTCTAGAGAACCACAACCACACCGCTCGTTATGGGGGGAATCAAATCCCCTAACCGACGGTGTATCCACCTATTTAGGAGACGAAGATTTCGACTCCGGCACTGATACAGACACTATATCATCAGATGGTGTTGAAGCTCTAGATTGGTCAGATATCATGAATATGGATAACGACAATCAGCGTGCTGAGCATTTATTCTGGCTGTTACAACAGGCTAAACGAAGGTGGAGGAGGTTCACACGAAAACCAGTGCGTCGTGTTAGAAGGAGGATACGCAGAAGTTTTAAAGGAAAGGGTAAAGGCAAGCGTGGTCGTCGGAGGTTGAACGGGCGAGGTATCGCGGCATTTCTCCAGAGGCTCTCAGATGAACAACATGATGAGATATTCTTTGGGGGAAAAGGCCGTGGTAAAGGCCGTAGAGAGACCTCAGGTAAAGGTAAAGGTAGGCGGGGAAACCCGCGAGGTAGAGACGGCCAGGTTCTCAAATGCCATGAATGTGGTAGTTCCGACCATCTTGTGCGAGATTGTCCAGCGAAGGGAAATGGAAAGGGCATGTCGTCCGAAGTCCATTTTGGCTCAAGTGCACCATCCATTGAATATCTGAGCCTCCAGGACTTTGAGGCTATGGAACAGATATTTTTCACTTGGGTTGTTGGCATGGACAACATCGACGAGCTCGAGGGGTATGGTCATGGATTGTACGCGTACTACCTCGAGTACGTCCGCCGGTTCGTCACGGGCAGTAACGAACTCACTCCCGTGGAGCACGGTACGCTTGGAAACGAGCCTCTTTCTTTCTTCGACTGGATGTTCGGGAACCCAGGCAACTTCATGGCCTACGAGAGCGACGACGAGGACACCACTATAGAGGCTTCGCCTTCCGAGGTTCAACGGAACCTCGAACCTCCGCCCGAAATCCCGACTGGAAACAGGCCTTCTTTGATGGGAGAATATCCCCAGACCACTGAAGGTTTAATTGAAATGGAGTCTCAGGCATTTGTTCAGGCCTTCATTGCAAGCGAACCAGATATTCCGTTCATACCTCCTGGTTCGCTTGCTCCAGGCGAATATGGACCACGTACCCTTTTGCAGACCCTCATGAGGATGCATGAGATACTTACAATTGGTTATCCTGAGAGTCAAGAACACATCGAAGCTGGCATCATGACAGAACAGGATAATGATGCTTGCGGTAGTTCAGAGCTAATTTTGGCAGCTCTGACTCTCATTGACAGCGTGTATCCTCAGGAAGTGCAGAGACACTTGATATACTCCCGTGGTAGATGGCGGCGTTCTCTGGAAATGGCGATGGCTATGCGCGGTCATGATCTTCCTCCGCCAGGATGGGGTCTCCAGGCGGTGGGAATGAGGCCAAACCATACGGCCATGCGTAACATTGCTGGGCAGCCTGTGCTCGGCGACGAGCCTGAGCCGACAACAGTGCCTCCTACTCCGGGACAGCCGAGCGACGCCCAGACGCCGGCTATGCAGGGAAACCTGCCTGTACCAGATACGCCAATGGCCATCATCATTGGTAGTTCGACATCAGAAGAAGTAGATGGCGATGGCTGCGGGTTAGATGAGGATGATGTCACCATCCTCATGATGGACGTGAATGGTGAGGAAGAGGTTGATTTCGACCCTGATGAGTCTGAATCATCATCACCATCGGCACAAGCGCCACTTGCGCCGAGCTCTACACAGCAGGGAGACCCGCCTCCATCGGATGATCCATCTGGGATCGCACAGGAGCCCTCTCAGGCGCCTCCACCGGGTGCCGCTCCTGCTGCATCGGCAGCTTCCTCTGATGAGAACTCCAGAAGATCTCGTTCCCATACGCGCGTCAGAGAAGAGCCGCATCCACAGGCTCGACTTCCTCGTGAGTGGAGACGGGCTGGCCCACAAGAACACGCTCTCAGGAGAGGTGGCCAGCTACTTCCGTACAACGACCCAAGACGCCGAAAAGGGGAACACTCGGCCTTCGGCCAGGGCAACCCTGCCTATAGGGACAGTGATGGCAAGCCCATCCGCGGAGGCTATCAGCTTGCAACAAACATCCGCCGCCCTGAAATTCAAGAAGTGCGGACTCAGTTACGAGATATTATCGCGGCGCGCAAGCAGTATAGGCCTCACGCAGCATGCGGACCTTGTTCCCAGCCGTTCCAGAATCACAGGCCAGGATGCCCCGTTGGCAACAACGAAGACCTGAGCCCCAACAGGGGCAAAACCCTTCCTAAAGAGGGCCATCCGCCACTTATCCCGATGACGCAGGACGAGATCGCGGAAGTGAATCGTCGCCTCGGGATCTCGAGCCACTTGGATCCGAAAGAAGAAGAGAAGCCTAACCCGGCTCCAAGGGGACTGGTAGCCATGACCCAGGAAGAGAAAGACGCGCTCTTTAGTCTTCCTGGTATGCGAGGAAACTCGCCTGGCGTCTCTAGCCAGTCCCAACAACCAGAGCCGATAATCAAGGACGAGACAAAGGCTCAACGTGTGGCGGAGGATGAGGAGCATATTCGGACAGTAGAAGAACGCACGCGCGAGGCAACTCGCAAGATGTTGGAGGATTCCAGCAAGATCTACATGGAGGGGGCTAGGAAGCCCCCACTCCCACTAACTTCGAAGGCTAAGAGTGAACCCCCGACACCTAAGCCGTCTTCGGGGCCGAAACCGAAGGCGAGCTCTCAGAGCCCTGGGCCAGACGTGCATATGGAGGTGCCTCGATCTGCGACGCCGAGGCCGCCGATTGGCGCAACTCCTCCACAAGCGTCTGTGCCCAAGCAGCAACCTCAGGACCCTATGGAGGAACGAAGACGCCCGCTTAGTCGCAGCAATTCCATTGCGAAAAGGGCGGCAGCCTTCGAGCGCAGTGGGTATGCACCTGCGCCAGCTTCGCCTGTGGCGGCTCGTTCCAGGAGGTCCGATGAAGGAGCTATGTCGAGGGGTAACTGGGTGCCGAAGATCAGGGGCAGCGCCAGTCGCGCATCTCCGCGGGGAAACCCGCCAGGCGCTGCCGCAGCAGCTTCCTCCTCTTCTGGAGCCGCAGCCTCCTCAGCAACAGAGGCTCCGATGCGGGGAAACCCGCCAGTGGTTCAGCTGCACCGCCCAGGTGACACGTCCTTCGCCAGTGGGACTCCAAATGTGATCAGGGATAGACTTGCACTTCGGAAGCTCCCACCGATACGTCCGGTGGATGAGACATTCATGAAGGAATGCAGGAAAGCTGGAATCCTTCCCACATCCAACGATATTCTCAAACAGTTGAGCAAAGCTCTCAGCAGGATATGCAGACATGCGCCAGACAAGCAACACAATCCTGTGTGGCGCTTGGAATCTTTCGATGATCATGATGGTTGGGTTAACCTCGTGGAGCTCGTGAGGGAGTATCCGTGGAACACAGGTCAATCGAGACATGCTGGGTATAACCCAAGATATAACGAGGCCAAACTCATCAACGAGCAGTTATATGGTCGCTCGGTTGACCAACTCGCAGCCATCATGATGTCAGTTGTTCATGTCCGTGAACCAGACGGAGAAGAAAAACAGCGCCTCCAGTTCAAGGTGTTAATGCGGGACTCCGGCGAGCCCGCTATCTTCATCCGCGCTTCTCAGGGGCATTCATGGACATTGAAAGCTCCATGGTCGCTGTACAGCTACATTGTACTGTGCGACCAACCTGCCGGGAGACCGGCCCCATGCCCTGAAGTCGCCATGCATGGCACTCGATGGCATGCTTTCGAAGGTATTATGTGGCACGGCCTGTCCTGTAGACCTGAGCACAACGCGAAGAAAAGGGGGACAGGCCGTTCGCACATTCACTTCGTGCCGACAGTTCGCCGCCGTGCCGTGAACAGTGGGTGGGGCCCAGACTCAGACATCATCATCTTCGTAGATTGGCGTAAGGCCATACAAGATGGTATGAAGTTCTGTTGGTCCGATAACGGAGTCCTCTTGTCCGAGGGAGATAACGGTATCATTGAACCGTATTACATCTCTCATGTAGAGGATCTGACCACAGGAAGGCAATGGCGTAATCCAGAGTATTTGGGGAGCCGCCATGCGCGAGTCTCTGTCGCAACGATGACTGCTTTCGATATGTGGGCTGACGTTGGTACTTCCAGCGTTAAGTACCAGTGGTCCCAAGACCAAGAGGGCGTCGACCCCCCCATGGTCTACCCCCACAGGGCAGTTGGGGACCACTACAGCCCTACCCAGCTGGGAAACCAGCCTGCAATCTTTCGGATCTTCATGATCACCGAGAGTGAGGCCGGGAGCGCGGCTCCAAGCCGTGCCCCAAGCCAAGGGCCTAGTGCCGTGTCTTGGCAGGCCATCAGTACCTCGGACCTGGATCAGATCGCAGCCGCGCTGAACCCTGACCAGGTAGAACAGCTGGCGGACAGGTTATACCAGCAGGATCCCTGGGCCGCAGGCCAGGGAGCAATGTCCGCTATGGCTACGAGAAATCGGCAGGCCATGCAGGGAAACCTGCCTACAAGCGGACCTGCTCGGTTTGAACCAATGCATGCAAGCCCCACTCAGAGCATGCACACTCCAAGGGGCATGACTCCATTGGGCACGCCACCAGCACAATCCCCATTCGGGACACCTGTCCGCCCTGCCACAAACGGCGCACTCATGGAGAGGATCGCCGCGGCTAGGGCTGATCACATCACAGCCCTCCTCAACATGATGCCGCCCGGCACGCCAACGAGTCAGCAGGGAAACCTGCCTGGTACACCAAGCCACCACAGGGCGGGTGTACCTGACGACTATCGCTCAAGAGTGGCGGCCGCGGTGCAGCAGGTGCAGAACCATAATCTGCCTCACCCAAGTGGACAGAGGTGGAGGCCAGCCTGGGCCTGGGAACCTGAGGGTCCCAACCCACGGGGCCCTGCTCGGCAACGAGCCTTTATCCCGGCGTTCAACGCCCATCCGAGCATGTCCCAGGGCCAGAGGCCACCACCAACGCAGATGAATCCGCCATTGTACCCTGACGGGTCAAGGGTTCCGAACAAATTTGTTCGTGAATTGGCGGATCAGATGCATAACCTCGCTAATGTGCGCTGCAGCGGCCATTCTATGTGCCCGCACATGGCCTTTATGCCTTCACCAACATCACCAGAGGTGGTTGTTCAGCCCACTGCCCATTCAATATCGTCTGGCAGTAGGGGCGTGCCTGACTACATCAGGCAGACGCACCACACTCAGCAGGCATGTTTCAGGAGGAGGCAGGCGGTGCAAAGCGTACGGGATCAGTCACGTGCAGCTGCACTTGATGTGGTGAGGAACAGGGGCTCACCTTTGCGAGGAAACTCGCCCGCCGTGACTCCTACCACTTCCATGCCAAATGTCGAAGTGCAGGAAGTGCTGAATCCAACGGGGACACCCCCATCAGCCTTCATGCCCTCCGAGACGGTATTGGAGAGGCAGCGGCGGGTATATCCCAGGGTAGCAGACGTAGAAGTCTTCACTGGGATGGAAGATACCTGTGCGGTATGCCTCGAAGAATTTCAGCCCAGGGATAGCGTCTACCGCCTGAGGTGCAATCACCTATTCCACGAGGGATGCTGGAATTCTAATGTGGTGGGCCACGTCGCAAATCAGCGTGAGGGAGATCCCCAGCAGCCACCATGTGCTATCTGTCGAGCACCTGGCATTATAGCATCATCCTTCCCATGGACCGGCTCCTTTAGTCAGACTCCTGAGCAGTCAGCGAGAGAGCTGCGGGAGCTGAGGAGCATGGTGGAGGAGATGACGTCCAGGATGCTAGCTATGCAGACAGTTCCGTCACAACAGCAGGGGTACCTGCCTGAAGAGGTAAGGCCGCCTATGGAAACGGGATATTTTGATCAGCTTATCCCGATGACGGCGCCTCAGCAGGGAAACCTGCATGATACTCCTCAGATGTCTCCCCAGAGTGGAGGCGAGGCTGAGATGTCACTGGGCCCTGATCAGCTGCGCGAGTTGCGCGTGCGACATTTCCAGAATCAGATGGATAATACGCACACAACATTTATGCTAGATGCCAATAATCCTGAAACTGATAGTCCGTCGTTAGACCTATCGGAATCCTCAGCGGCATCAGCAGCAACAGCAGCCAGGGCCGTCAACATCTCAGCGACGAATGAGGAGTTCGAGGAGTGGCTGCGGTACCGGGATCACATCACGAACGAGGGGCTGCAGGACATCGCCCTTCACTCGTACCTAACGTTGATAAGGCGCACGACCCGCGAGCAGTATATGAGCATACGTGATGAGTATGCCAACTGGCGGGAGGAGCGTGGCGATCACGCCCAGCACGTGTCGTACTTCCAGTACATTGACCTGGCACGCATGGCCGAGAGCGAGTCACATGCCAGTGTCATGCGGGGTAACCCGCCAGGGAGTACGACTGTGCCGCGGGGAAACCCGCCTACCGACACAGCCGACACTTCAGAAACTGTGCACATCAAGCAGCCGAGTAAGACGTTCTTGGATGATGGTGGAAATTCCATACTCATCGACGTCGGTTCGAAGATCAACATCATGGGCGAGAACACGAGCCGTAAGTTCGTCCAGGCTGCCGAGGCACATGGCCGTACTTGTACGTTCGAGCCCCGCTCTCGTTTGAATATCAACGGAGTGGGAGAAGGGTCGGCCCCAGCGGATACCGTAGGCACATTCAGTATTGCCTGCGAGTACCAGGGGTCGGCCCAACTCGATTCATACAAGACGAACATTGTGTCAGGCTGTGGCAAGGACCTGCCAGCCATCCTAGGTCTCGATAGTATGCAGGACAAACGCACGATCATCGTGCTTGAACGAGGCCAGGAAAAGCTGATATTCCCTGGTAAGGGGCAGGTCAAAATGGAGCTCCCAGAAGGTTCCAAAATCATGCCGACGACAAAGTTGCCGTCAGGGCATCTGTCGATCAGGTGTGATTGTTTTGGAGCTGCGGGGCAACCCGCCTCGAGCTCAAGCAGCACGTCCTTCCAGACAGTGCTGACAGGCGAGCCGACCCCAGCGCAGGAGCGCAATCAATTGCAGGGAAACCTGCCCCAGGGGTTGATGGAGACGCTCGCCAAGGCCACCATGCGAGGCGACAACATCGACGATCTCGAGACGTTCGATTGTTTTGTTGCCAGGACACTGGCCCTGCATGGTGGTAGTGTACCCATGGACGCTGTACAGTCCCGCCGTAAAATAGTGATGGGATACACTAATCGTGAATTGCATACGGTCAGCGACGCTAGGTCCAAAGGCGTGCTGAAACAGCTGATGGATAATCCATCGATGCTGACAGCATTTGCGGAGCAATCCGCCTCTGAGGCCACGGCGCGCTGCAGTGCTGAGCTCCAGCATCTGAGGGAAGCCCAGATGCTGGCAGATATTGTAGGCACATCTTCTTCATCTTGAAGATGGCAGGGCGACGTCGCCCCCTCGTCGTCTTGCCTGTTGGCTGAAAAGCCGGGGGGTAACAAGGACAGCGGGGTAACCTGCCTTAGTAAGAGGGCTTTTGTCATCGAAGATACGAGGGAGGCATGTGCCGACCTCCGCACACGAGGTTATATTTGTGATCGTATTTCCCACAACGAACTTATGACAAGCGTGGGCACAAACTACCTAGGTGCGGTGATCAGTGGAGATTACACTCTCCTATGGATGAGTACTCCGGGTGACTGGTACGTACGAACTCCAGGAAAGAGAGTGGCCCCACATTGGTCACGTATCCAGAACCTGTTGATTAAAGCCAAGAAACTCCGCATGAAGATTATAATATTTGGTCCCCCAGGATATGTTTGGAAGTTATCTCCAGTACGTGATACCCTGGAAGATCTAAAGTTGTCAGTAATACGGATGCGTCTGTGTCATTTCGGTATTCGGTTCAATATGCAAGACAGTACACCAAGCGGTACCTATATGCAGGTAGCATCATCAATACCGATCAGCTCGAAGCTGTGGACATGTACCTGTAAGCAGGCCATGCCACAACATGTGTTGGATTGGTACGGCCATACAGTACGACATGCTGAATGGCGGGCTCAGACACGTACTATACTCATCCGTCACTTGAACGACAAAATCCTGGGGAGCACCACCACGCACGGAAACGTGCCCGTATACTTAAATACGTATACACGTACAGACCATAATACCCGTCACTACGTGACGACTCATAAGGGAGGACCAAAATGGTCTGAAGTCATCCGACGTGTAACAATCAACCTGGATACCAACGCGGTTATTCAAGATATCTCAGTTACCGATCAACCAACAGGGTATGATTGGCATGCACCATTACCTGCAGGGGTTGCCAACATCAGTACTCGGTTGTATTGGCAACCCGAGGAACCGGTCTTGCTCGGAAACGAGCCGACTCAATCACCACAGAAACATCGACGCGTCATCATAGATGACTGTTCTCTCCCCCTCCCGACTCTGGCGATTGACGCATGTACCCATTCAACCACGACAATGAGTACACAGACCGACGAACAAGACGAGCAAGCTTTACCCACTGAATCGCGTATAAAGCAGAAGGAGAGGCTCAAAGCCGAAAAGGAAGCAGGCATCAAGCCTCGCCGCATTAAAAAGCACGTTGAAGACGGAAATGACGATTGCGGTGACGACTTGTCAGGACTCGGACAGGATCTTATGGCAACCTGGAGTACTGACGTCCCTGTTGAGCTGATAAGCTCCGACGAGGACGATGACCTGTTCCTTGCCCTCCCCACATCTATGCCCGACACACACGCTAACATATACAGCATAGTTGCTACACTATGCTACGGCCATAACAACTGCGTGGATATGTTGGAGCTTTGTGGCGGTGAGGGTGGCATCTCAGAGCTTGCCTTCTCAAGGGGACTTTCCTCAGGCGGCAACTTGGACAAGACTACATATGTCGACCTGGGAGACCCCTCGGTGCAGCAGGTTATAGATCATTACTTTGCGATATGCTACGTGCGAGTTGCCATGCTGCAACCCAGCTGCCGCACCACAGGACCACCATCTTACTATAACTACAAAGTCAACTATAACACTTGGGAACAGCACCACAGAGAAGACTTACCACACATAATTTACTGTGGTAAAATTGCTGTAACCCAAGATGACGCTCAGAGGTGGTTTATACGCGAACAACCTACAGGAACATGGGTGGACGATATCTCTCCATGGACGAAGCTTGCCAACCGACCACACATTACAACCGTGCGCATTGACCAATGCGCTACGGGACTTAAGGATACGACTGGTGACTATATTAAGAAGCCGACAAATATCACCAGCAACGACGAGACAATTCTTAAACCCTTTGAGCGACTCAAGTGCAACGGTCAGCATGTGCACGCACAACCGTGCAACACCGAGCTTTCACTGGCACAAAGATATACTAGACGACTGCCGTCTGCCTTCGTGGAAGCCGTTTATCTGGCGAAAGCCATTGACACTACGCGCGGAAACGCGCCTATAAGTACTGCACATGCTTATCCTGCAGACCTTCCTGAGCAAGCCGAACCAGGCGAAGGTATGAGACGCATCGGTGATCGTATCATCCCAAAGGTGGCTACGTGCCCGGCATGCATCGACAACGTCTGAAAGGACAGTCCTAGCCACAACAGAGACCCTACGCAGTGCAAATATCATGACTCCATCTCTGTATATTGGCCATGTCCAGCATGTCAGAGGGATCTTACGAGAAGCAAGGGTGTTAAGAACCACCTCGATACTGAACCTGGTAAATGTCGTTTTGCTGAACCATTTAAACTACCAGACGACCACGACCCCGAAGGCAAAGCCGTGCCAGCTTGGTGGAAACCCTTACCTAAACCTGGTGAGGGCCAAGCTTCAGCTTCAGGTGGCCGCCAAGGCGCACACGCCAGGCCACCACGACCACGATCCTTCGGCAACGTCGATCCGACATCTGGTACCAGCAGCTACGACCTGCTACGAGACGCCCCCGAGCGTGGAAACACGCCTTCTGCGTCTTCTAGCGACGCGCCACAGGTAGCGGCCCGCCGCGGACGTCTACAAGGCGTACCACCACCTCCAGACGCAGTCAACACAGGGGATCAACTGCGGAGAGCTACAAGGAACCCTCTTGCCTCCACCGGCTCTGGGGCTCCACGACTACCCGACTGGACGAGATTTGACATCCAACACAGTCTACAGAGTCTCCGTAGTCACGAACCCCATGTTGTGAAAAAGGAACTCCGAAAACTGCATCTGCGATGGTATCATGCGAAGGAGCCAAAGATGAGGCTAATCCTCGAAAAGGTGGGGCTTGATAACGTTCGACTGAACATGATCAAGGAAATCTGCGACACCTGTCGGGAATGTAGAGCATGGGAACGTCCAGGAAACTCAACATTACCATCGGTAAGCCTCCCTGGTAACTGGCTCGATGAAGGGGAAATGGACCTCATGTTTTACAAGAAACGGACCATATTTCATATTATGGATCGTTGTATTCGCCTGGCAGCAGGCCTAGAGATTTCCGACAGAGAACGTGACACTATCATCGACGCCTACCACTATTGCTGGATTGCCTATCACGGACCCTTCAAAGTTTTATACTCAGACGGAGAAGGCGCCCTGAATAACGATGCCGCTAAAACCATGATGGCCAATAAGGGCACGGAACTTCGTATCCGTGCACCTGGCCAACGCGCGACTTCAATTGAGTCACGAAACGGCATTCTCAGAGGCGTCCCCCACATGATTGAGGAAGAATTGAATAGACACAACATCCCTGTCGTATTCACTAGAGTATTGGCGGAAGGCATCTTCGTTACTAATGCGTTTACGTTTTATAACGGAGTATCGCCATATCTGGCACACACAGGACGTCAGCCCTCCTTCCTTCCTGATCTCGATGCCCTTGACTTTCCCAAGGGACCCGAGACTTCAGGACACGAACGAGAACGTCGTGTAAGGGAAGTCAGCCTCGAAGCTATAACTCAGGCTACTGCTGTAGCCAAGACAAATCGGGCTCTTAGGGCTAAGACGACTCCTGATGGTGCTCGCCTCTACTCATCAGGGGATTTGGTCGACTACCACCGACCTACTGCCACCAAGGACGACCATGGAGGCTGGAACGGCCCATTCCCGGTGATCCGAAACGTGCCTGAAAGAGGACATATTGTTGTCAAGGCAGGATCTCGTGAGGTAATTGTGATGTATCCTGATGCTCGTCACACACTATACATCGAATGTCTCCTCACACGGGAACTTGGCATGGACAATATGGCCATGCAAACCGTCCTTGCTTATGTGGCACACCTCAGCGCAGGGAAACCTGCCAAAGTTTTCGGGTATATCCCCGATTACAAGGGAAACCTTAATCTGTCAGACGACAGCAAGTTTCACCCGCGCGTGCACTTAGCACTACAGTATCTCGTACGAAATTACTTCCGAGTAGAACATGTAGTAGCAGTTCGATTGGCTAAGAGTGTGTCAAGTCTACCTGCAGTAAAGTACGCCACCGGGTCTACGCTGATCCACTACGACAACGACATCAGCCCGGCGTTTCACTATTACGAATGTGTGGGCACTGGCTTAAACATTTCTCAGATCACTGGTAGCACTCACTCCAGACTCATTCAATGCTTGACTTCACGTGTTCCTTCCTTAGGATTCCACGACGATTTGGCTAAATATCAGCATCCAAGCAACACGTCTGGAGAACACGAGTCGCCTGGAAACAGGCCTTCTCCAGACACACCAGACGCTTCATCGCCGAGCGAAGGCCGTCTGTCGACAATCTATGAGGAAAATGAGGAACACAATATCGAAGCTATGATGCTGGAAGAGTGGTACGACGAGCTACGTATGGACCTTCATCCTACGACGATTACCGATGATTATCTGTATTGCGTCCCAACAACTATGCTGCCCGACCAATGTGTTTTGGTTTCAGCATCTGTGGACGAAGATGACATTACATCATCAGATATGCTCGGAGACGAGCCGAAATCATGTGCGTCCTGTCTAGTATCTCTTTGTTCAAACACAACCGACGAGAGCTACTCTCTAGACAGTGATGAATACGGTCCTTACGTTGAACTATGCTTCGCATCAGAAATGTCAAAAATAGTATTGGATCAGACTCAACTTGCACAGCTCGATACCGATATGGTCGCAACGATGAGAGTGTATGTATCCTCTGCTGCTAAACGTGCTGTGGTTGTCAAAGAAGATGATCTACTGACCAAAGCTGACATGGCAGCACATCCAAAGGAGGTTAGTGAAGCCTTATATACTGAGCTCAAAATCTGGATTGATAACCGATGCTTTGAGATGTACGATTTATCCAAAGCTTCCAACATCATGACATCCAGATACGCATACAAGTGGAAGTTCGTAAAGATGGGTACCGAGAACGTTAAAACCATTCGTCTCAGACTGGTCCTTCGTGGATTTATGGATACTGAGGCTTTTGATGTGGAAACATTCTCGGGAACCGCCCGAAGGCAGTCCCAACGACTCCTGGCAAGTGAAGCGGCATGTCATCCAGAGTGGATCTTAGCATCCATGGATATCGATAAGGCGTTCCTAAAAGGTTTGACCTATGAGGAACTTGCCCATGCCACCGGCGAGGAAACTCGCATGGTCTGCTTTACTCTTCCACCAGGAAGCGCTCAGGTACTTCGTACCTTACCCGGCTTCTCATCCTACGACGAAAGTCGACGCTGTCTTAGATGCCTCAAACCAGGAACGGGTACTAAGGACGCTCCAAGAGCGTTCTCTCTCAAACTTCGTACGACCACACGAGCTATAGGACTTACACCGACCAGCTACGATCCTGAATTTGAATTCAGCCAAGACCTTCTGACGGCAAAACATGTCGATGATATTAACATGACAGGTCTAGAGAAAAATATAGACGACTATGTACAACGTGTCGAAAAGGTCTTTGGCAAATGCAAGCTTAACAAGCACGCATATACGAACTGCGCCGTTCGCTACACTAAGAATGATCAGGGAGATGTGATCATGGACCAGGACGAGTATATCAAACAACTACGTCCTATCACACACCCAGAACTTACAGGAGCGGCGGCCGACGCCAAAGCCACGAAACTCATTACCGACATGTTCGTCAGCCTGCGAGGAGCCCTCGCCTATGCCCTTCTTACCCAAATCTGGCTTATGGTATATGTGGTCTCTCTTCAGAAAAATCAAGAGCTCACCAATTTACAAGTCAGACGTTTGAATGCTGTGGCGCGAAAGCTGATCAGCAGTCCGAAACGCATCACCTTCCCTCGGATGAAGCCGACGAATGAAGTTGACATCCATAGCGATTCGGGGTATCGGAAGCTTACCGGGGAGGAGGATGACGAGGCCAAGGGCCACGGCATACGCGGGGCCAACGTACTACGGCGAGGAAACTCGCCCCAAGGCAAGTCCGTCGTTCACCTTTGTGACGGACTATGCAAATCACACCGATTACAGGTGAGGTCCAGTTATGCTGCGGAGGCACTTGCAGCCGCACATAACCTTGATGAGTGTTACCCTACGCTCATTACTCTCCACGAGCTTAAGGCAGGGGCTTTGACTCCACGACAACTACAAGACATGCGTGAAGTTGGAGGCCTTGCTATCAAAGTCTCTCTTACCATAGACGCCGAGTCCGTCTGCAAATCTTTATCAAGCAGGGATCTCAAAATACCTACAGAACGGACTCTGCTAGGACATATCAGTTGGATACGTGAGCTCATGGATATAGGTATAGTACATAACGTGCAATGGTGTGATACTAGGGATATGACCGCAGATGGGCATACAAAGGGAAGCGTCGATCGGGAGCTGCTTCTGGAAGTGATGTCAGGCACTCAGTCATTCAAGTATGACGTGAAGCAATTTGTTCCCTTTCGGGGTCCCGAGGACAGAGACAAACCTAAGTCTAATCAATTTTAGCCTGTCCTTGTTGCCCTCGCGGTCCAGTTTGCCAGCACGGGCGCCTACTATAAAGGCGCCCCTCTAGTTGCTCGGAAACGAGCCTTATATTTCACGCCTGGCAACGAGCCGGCTTTGTACAACTCAGGCTCTCTGCCTTAATACACGTTTGCTTGGTGAGGTATGGCCTAATTTTGGCCTACCTCTAACTGAGCCGATAGCCCTTCAATATTTGAAGGGGCTGTCCTGTATTTGCGTGAAATACTTTGCGAGGAAACTCGCCTTACAGTCTGGTGTTTGACCAGACTGTGCGCACTGTTTTCTTTTCTTTGCAAACAGTCGTGCGCGCGATCTTTGCGTGCGACTATGCTCTCCGTCTCCTCCCCTCCCGACTTTAAGGGTAGCTCTTTGGGAGATGTTACAGTATCGGGAGCATAGCTCGCGCGCCGCTGCCTTGGGCTCAAGGCACGCGCGCCCTATTTGCCCGGACACCGCGAGTGTTCGCTATGTGCTGGAAAGATCATTACATCGATCTTATCCTATCTTACCCATCCACCCCTCATACTGTACCTTCACAGCAGAGCGATGGATGCAATTTGCCAGGCTATATGCCCTATTTGAGTTACCAGGCTCACTTTCGACTGCCGCCGCCTTCAGCTGGAGGAGAAGGAGGAGGAGCAGGAGGAGGAGGGGAGGAGGAGGATGAGGAGGTGGAGGAGGAGGAGGAGGAGGAGGAAGAGGAGGAGGAAAAAGGGATCGAGGATCGATGAGAACGAATAGTGGACAAGGGAGGAGGAGGAATATGAGGAGGAGGAGGAGGAGAATGAGGAGGAGGAGGAGGAGGAGGAGGAGGAGGAGGAGGAAGAGGAAGAGGAGGAGCGGATCGCAGCGTGCGTCGGGATGGAGAAAATTGGATGCGCAAGTGCGCCGAACTGCAGTTCGTGGAGATGGATGGGGCCCAACAAGAAGTTAAGGAAGCACCAGTGAGGGACTGGGAGAGCGGCGTGGAGACGATAGTTGTCACCGTGGATTCAGGGGCCCACGACGCAGCTGGGCCTCCGAACGTGGGAACCCACTTCCCCGTCAAACCCACGGAGACCTCCAGGAGCGTAAGCACTGCGGCGCAGCCAATGGTCAGTCGGGTAAAGAGTCATTATGGGTAAAATCGAAAAGGGGTCCATGGTGAGCATGCCCATCCACGTGGCCGACGTGAAAAAGGTACTTGGGTCTGCGCGTGAAATGGTAGAAGCAGGGAATCGTTTAGTGTTCGATGGAGACAGCGAGGGGCGATTCTGCAGCTACAGCAGAAGGCAACGGAGCAGAATTCGACGATTCATGAGAAAACCAACAATGTTCAGTTCGCCATGCTGGTCCCCAAAGGCGTTGCGGGTCAGGGGAGGGCGCGGGTAGTCATGTATGTTTGCGATGAGAAGCGTGATGATTTTCGCAGGCAGCAGTGTCACATGGTGGACCTGTTCTACTGAGTCCGAGTGATCCCGTGGACCTCCGTCGAAAACCCGTCATCATGAATTAGGTGGGGGACGCAGGGTGCCTGGACGGGGGCAACGATTTCAGTGACGCGTGGGATGCGTTTGTCGGTGAGGAAGCTGAGGTGCCCAGAAGGATCGCGTATAATCTGGGACCCAGCAAGGTGCGAGCTGAGTTGCACAATGACGCTCGCTTGCCCTGCCGACGCTGGCACCCCCGCCGCGCTAGAGGCAATGGTCGGGGGAAGTCCCGCAGGAAGAAGTTGAGGGTGCCAGGGCTCCGCGCGCCGGTGATCTCAGTCGACTACGCGCGGTTAAGCGGGAAGAGAGGAGACGGCGAGGGAGAAGGCAGAGGAAACCCAATCATCGCCGTGCGCTGCCAGGACATGCAGTTCACCTGGAGCCGAGGTCTATTCAACAAGGGCACGGAAACGTACTCAGTCAAGGTGTTTTGTGAGATGGTTTTATTCGCTGGCCTCAAAAGAGTGATTGCCAAAAACGACGGGGGGTCATCCATTGCGGCGCTCGGGGAAGCTGTCGCGGCCTTGTGCGACCTCAGCAAAGGAGCCAAGTCGAAACGGCAATCAGAACAGTGAGAGGCCTCGTGGGACAATTCAGAGCGCCTTGGACGACAAACGTAGAGTTGAATTCGGTGAAGAGCATGCTTTTATCTATGTCAGTTTGTGGTTTATGCGCCTTCTCTCATCAACAAGTGTGCGGTGAGCGCCAATGGCAAGGCGGACCGCGAAAGGTGCCGAGGGCGGATATTCAACAACCCGTAACCCGAGTTTGGTGAATGCGTCGTGCACTTGAAGACTCCGCCTGAAAAGGAATTAACGATCTTGGAGCAAGGTGGGGTGGTGTACTTCTGGGAGTGCATGAAGCGAGCCATGAGTTAGTCGTGAAACAGGCGCAGACAGGGCGTGCGAAGGAGAAGTGTGACTGCGAAAAAAGGTTAACAATGCGAAAAGGCCACCCCGGCAACCAGACCCAAACGCGCTGGGAATGGATGTTTGAAGCCAGAGTGATCTTGCCAGTGGCAGTAGGCAGAAGGGCAGAGTATCCTGGATACGATGAGAGGATCAGAGAAGTTGAGAGGAGGCAGACGAGGGCGAAGATATACAACGAGGGAGTCCTTGTGTCGGAGGATGCGGAGGGGGCCGAGGACGAGGAAGTGGAAGCAAATGCGCCGGGGCAGGTAGATGAACAACAGGATCGTAGGGGCGCCGATGAGGTGCGCACAGGATTGAAGATGGCGGGGTTTGACGCGGATGTGGTGGAGTGGCTACTCGGCGCTGGCTTGGGTGTCGTTCGTTAGGTGTATATCAGTTGGAGGGCAGTGAGGTTCTGCGGTGAGGTTCAGCATGACGTGCGGGCGCATGTTTCTGAGGCCCACTCGCCTGTTCGAGTTGCTGGCGCACCGGGCAAAATTGGACTCGTGCCGGGGCTTGCCATAGATCTAACTAGTTGCGGTGAATATGGGAAACCAGCGGGTTTTAATTGCGAGTCCAATGTGTGCAGCCTTCAGCAGGCTACAGGAAGTCAGCTCGTAAACACCTGGGCCAGACAAGATGAAGGTCTGCTTGATTTTCGGGGCTAATCATGTCAAGCGCGCGTTGGAACTACGTGGGATCCAGGAGAAATTGGCCGTATTTTCGCCTCGAACACCCTGCGGGGGCTTTGGGCTGGGCCGCGTCGCCGATGCAGAGACTGTGACAGCGGCGCGACGTTGCGCAGGCGCATGATGGCGATTTGTGCCGCCATGACTGAAGCAGGCGGCAAAGGGAGGAGAGGTGTTCGTGAAGGGCCCATGCGGTTCATGACCAGCACCCCGTGCGTCGGAAGGGCTTTCGGCGTGAAATCTCAAGGGCAGCGTCGGCATATTGATTTAACTGGAGGAGGCAGAACGAGGAGATCAGAGGTATATCAGGACCGACTCTGCCGGGCTATACTCGAAGGTTCGTTGAACAAGATGACGGCAGATTATGAATTCGAGTGCTCTGTGAGAACTTGTGACCCAAATATTGATTGGTGCGAGACCGGACGAGAGCACTGATATTCATGTGTTCGGGTGCGAGCGAAATAAGTGGGGGTGGGCTTGTGCGACTTGGGCCAGAATCATGGTGGCGCTCTCCGTCGGAAGCTTGCAGGAAGTCCAGGACCAACGCTGAGTTCATGTGAGCGCAGGATTACCCTGGACGCTGGTCAAGGGTTCGAGGGCAGGGAGGTTATCGAAAGTAAGGGAAAGGAGCGGAGGAGAGAGTTCAGAGGAGGTGCGCGCAATATCGTTACCCGATTCATCTACCGGATTACGTAGGGCATCCCATCACATCGGTGGATTTGTGGAGTGTGCCAACACCAGGGCTGGCTGAGAGTTCCAGGAACATGTGAGGCATACGGAAACATTGATACAGTTCAGCCAGATAGCTGGGATGACAGATGCCTGGTTCACCACGGAATCGGCGAAGCACGAGCGTGGGACGATGTATCAGGAAGTGAGTTTGGCCCAGAACCCACGTTAAAAACTCGGAAATTGGAAATGGAGCAATTCCGGAAGCATGAGGTGTACGCAAAGGTCAAGTTTACGCCCAAACCTTAGTCGCTTGCTTCTTGCACCAGTTCTGACTTCAACTGCTTTAGTTTCACACACTGCTTTAGTTTCACACCTTGATTCGCCTGGATGCAGTCCAGGCTTTAATGTACTTGGCCCTCGATTTTCCGTCACCCAATCGTTTTCGCCATTTGCTGTTCACCCGTTTCCAGATTCGGCTGATCAGCCGAGGGGGGTGTTAGTTTGTAGATTTCTGATTTGGTGAGCAGGACAGGCCAGCGTGACTGCATCATCTGTGCAGCAGCTGCGTCACGCCAGGGGGGCCACATTTTGTTAATCGCTGCTTAAGCCAATTGCCCCAACTGTTTGGCTCAAGTACCGCTCGCCGGCTCGTGGAGACAAAGGGCTCTTGTTACACTTCCAAGAGGAGGAGGAGGAGGAGGAGGAGGAGGAGGAGGAGGAGGAGGAGGAGGAGGAGGAGCAGGAGGAGGAGGAGGAGGAGGAGGAGAGGAGGAGGAGGAGGAGGAGGAGGGAGGGAGAGAGGAGAGGAGGAGGAGGAGGAGGAGGAGGAGGAGGAGGAGGAGGAGGAGGAGGAGGAGGAGGAGGAACGATCTCGAGCCGATTTGGTGTTTTTGGCCCGTTTTGGGCTTCGGGCGGCCTCCGGGGGCTTCCGGGAGCCTCCAGAGGTCTCGGTGGAGGAGGACGACGAGGGAGGGATGGAGGGAGAGGGAGAGGAAGGAGGATTGAGGTGGAATAAGAGGGGACTGAGGCGGAAGACGAGGATGACGAGGAGTTTGAAGGAAGCGAGGAAAAGGCGAGGAAGGGGGGCGAAGAAAAAGGGGGAGGGAGGGAATGGAGGAGGAGGAGGAAAATGAGGAGGAGCAGGAGGCTGATGATGATGCTGCTGCTGATGATGATGATGATGATGATGTGTGATGATGATGATGATAACGGTGATGACGATGATGATGATGCTGATGATGATGATGGTGATGATGATGATGATGATGATGATGATGATGATGATGATGATGCTGATGCTGATGCTGATGCTGATGCTGATGCTGATGATGATGATGATGATGATGATGATGATGGATGAGAGGAGGAGGAGGAGGAGGAGGAGGAGGAGAGGAGGAGGAGGGAGGAGCAGAAGGAGCAGGAGGAGGAGGAGGATGAGGAGGAGGAGGAGGCGGAGGAGGAGGAGGAGGAGGAGGAGGAGAGGAGGAGAGAGAGAGGAGGAGGAGAGGAGGAGGAGGAGGAGGAGGGAGGAGGAGGAGGAGGAGGAGGAGGAGGAGGAGGAAGAGGAGGAGGAGGAGGAGTTGGAGGAGGAGGAGGAGGAGGAGGAGGAGGAGGAGGAGGAGAGGAGGAGGAGGAGGGGGAGAGGAGGGGGGGGGAGGAGGAGGAGGAGGAGAGGAGGAGGAGGAGGAGGAGGAGGGAGGAGAGGAGGAGGAGGAGGAGGAGGAGGAGGAGGAAGAGGAGGAGGAGGAGGAGGAGGAGGAGGAGGGGGAGGGGGAGGAGGAGGAAGAGGAGGAGGAGGAGGAGGAGGAGGAGGAGGAGGAGGAAAGGAGGAGGGGGAGGACGGGGAGGCGGGGGAGGAGGATGAGGAGGAGGAGGATGCGGGGGAGGAGGGGGAGGAGGAGGAGGAGGAGGAGGAGGAGGAGGAGGAGGAGGAGGATAATCAGGAGGATGACTAACACTACTAATAAGCACAGTGCTATCACGAATGCGAGTATCACCAACCAGAGCTCATTATTATGATAATGTAACGGATGTTTGTCATAAGATTTTAGCGAGAATAATAGCACTAAGAAGGATACTTATGTTACTAATAACAAAGCGGATACTACGACGAACCACAACCATATTAGTAATGTTAATCCAGAGGATGATAAGAGGACGGCTAATACTAATACGGGTCAACCGAATCATCAGACTACGAGTGCTAATAATAATAGTGCAAGGGCGTACTAAGACACATACTAGAACATAAGAAGGATAATAACACGAACGGTACTAATAATACTCATATCAATCGTAGTGGAATGACAATACTAGTATACTGCTGTACATAATCATAATGACACATACATTACCACGAATACGAATGATACTGCTAATGATACCAATCATGCCAACATTAACGTTATTCTTAATACGAGTAATAGCAATACCAATAGTAGTATGAAGCACACTCGCAATGCTACCAGTCATAATAACAATAGTACTTCACATACTACTAATACTCAATATATGGCAAATGAATATAGTACTACGAATAATACCAACAGCAATTATGCGGCTAATAATATTACTTGTAATACTAAAATTAAAGCCGCATGCAGATACTAACGGTGATAACCATGCTAATTCTCATAAGCATACGGAGAATCACAGCAGCCATGCTAATAACAATACTAGTACTACTGCTACTACTGCTGTTGCTGCTGTTACTACTACTACTACTACTACTACTACTACTACTACTACTACTACTACTACTACTACTACTACTACTACTACTACTACTACTACGACTACGACTACGACTACGACTACTACGACGACTTCTACTACTACTACTACTACTACTACTACTACTACTACTACTACTACTACTACTACTACTACTACTACTACTACTACTACTACTACTATACTACTACTACTACTACTAGCATATTACTAATACTAAGAGGGGAAGGAGGAGGAGGAGGAGGAGGAGGAGGAGGAGGAGGAGGCGGAGGAGGAGGAGGAGGAGGAGGAGGAGGGGGAGGAGGAGGAGGAGGAGGAGGGGCGGGAGAGGGAGGGGGTGGAGGGAACCGGCGCCGACGAGGAATACGACTGTGGCGGCGATGATGGCGTCTACGCCGACGGCGGTGGCGACCGCGACGTCTTCGAGGGCGGCGGCGGCGGTTGCGGCGGAAATGGCGACGGCGGCGGCTGCAGCGGAGATGGCGGCGGCGGCTGCGGCGGAGATGGCGACAGCGAGGGCGATGGCGGTGGCGACGACGGCGGCGGCGGCAGCGGCGCGCGGTGCGTGGGGCTTCGCCGTCCCCCCCCGGCGGGCCATGGCGGCCGTTCTGCGCCCAGAATACCTGGGCCGCTGGCGCATGCTGCTCGGCCGCGGGGGGGGGGGCTCAATGTTGCCGTCGACGTCGCCGTCGGCCGCCGCCGCCGTCGGCCTCCGTCGCCGCGAGCCGCCACCGACGTCTGCCGCCGCCGCGTGCCGCCGCTTCCGCCGCCGTCGCCGCTGGCCCCCGCCGCTGGCGGCGGCCGCCGATCGCCGACGACGACGACGACAATGTTGTCGTCGTCGTCGTCGGCGTAGTCGTCGTCGTCGTCGTCGTCGTCGGCGTCGTCTTCGTCGTCGTCGACGTCGTCGTCGTCGTGGTCCTCCTTCGGGGTCGACGTCGGCTTGGGGTCTCAGAGGGCCGTTTGCGAGTCGTCGTCGTCGTCTTCGTCGTCGTCGTCGTGGTCCTCCTTCGGGGTCGACGTCGGCTTGGGGTATCAGAGGGCCGTTTGCGAGCCGCGGGCCTTCCCAAACGGATCTTCGGCGAAGCAGTGAAACTCCAAGCCGAGCCTCTTACGTCTGAGTGCACCTTAACGATGCGACAGGGTGAACAGCGCAAGCATCAGTGGAGCGGCAGCCGCTCACAGAAGCCGAAGGTGCTGACTCCTGCTCCGCCACCCCACAGCATCAGGCTTATTTGCGAGCGACTGTGTCCAATGGCATCTGGGACCAGGCTGGGAAGTTTCGGCATAGTCTCACGACTGATCCGTCTTGCTCCCTGCGGCACCTTCCCAGGCACGGTCATTGCGTGGGTCTCGAGGGAATGCCCCGCCACCTGGGCCTATGTCAGGGACTACGACCTTCCCCCCTCCCTCCGCTCGGGCCTCCGCGAGCACCCCTCCTGGGCCCTTTGGAGGCACGCCTTGGTTCCCGATCCTCGGCCCTGGATCCTCTGTCTGTCCTCCTCCCTCCTCGTCAAGTGGCTCAAGAGGCCAGTTGGAGGCGCTTTCGAGGGCGAAGCTTTCGGCGACGGCTCGTGCTCGTATATTGTGCAGGGTGATCCCCATCTTTGTAGGACTGGCTGGTGCGTCGCGCAGGTGGACGAGGACGGCTGCTTGGTCGCGTCCCTGTGTGGTCTTCTGCCAGGCCCGCACCAGGCTTCGGACCTGGCTGAGGCCTACGGGCTGCCCATGCATCCCGCCGACGCCAGGACGGCGAGGTGGAGCGTGGCAGGATGAAGCGGTGGGGCAACCACTACGCGGGTGTTGGCGCCCGACATGGCGCGGCCTTGCATTCTGCCGACGCCGAGGCCAACGCGCGGGTGGTGCGCTCTGCTCGGCTCGTCTCGTTCGTGGGCAAGTTTTTGGCTCGGACCCTTCAGGCTGTTGGGCGGAAGCAGCAGACCCCCCCTCGCGACGTTCAGTTGTGGCGTGTGAAGCAGCGGGGGCAGGCTCCTGCCCTCTCGGCGGATTCGGTCCCGCCCCCTGGCTCTCACGAGCCTGTGCCGTGCGATGTGGGCTTCTGATGCGCTCGCTGCTTCCGCGTCGGCCGTGCCCGTGGCGCCTTCGCTCCCCCCGTATGCGTCCCTGGAGGGGGCCAGCGGGTGTGGAGCGTAGGCCCCTCTGTTTCCTGCGCTGTATGCGGTTCCCATTCGAAGGACAACGTGCAGCACCTCCTGCGTCCTTGCCGTGGTGGGGTGCACCCAAAGACGCGGCCCTGGGTGGACCGCCTGTGGGAGGGCTCCCACCCTCGCACTGGTTTGCCGCTGCAGCCGCTTTCGAAGGGGCAGCCGAAGCCCCGCCCGTTCGGTGAGTACGTCCTCGATGCCACCTTCGGTGGCCTCGTCGTGGAGGACGAACACGTCGAGGCGGACGGCTAGCTTCCTGCCCCTTGCTCGTGCTTCCCAGCGGGAGGTGCCCGAGCTTTCCCTCTCTTGGTCGAGCTTGCCTCGAGTCCGTCTGCGTCGCCAGCCCTGCTCGCACGCCTTCGGCCGCGCCCGGACACAGCTCCTGCTCCTGCCGTTGCTCCTCTCCTGAGGGCGGGGAGCAGCGGGTCCAGCGATCTCCGGGGCAGCGGGCCGGAGGAGGGCAGGCGCCGTCGCGCTGCTCCGCTGTGGCTGCGAGGCGTGGAGGCCGACCGGGGCGGACCCGTACGAGGTGCTCGGGCTTGCGAGGGGGAGGCGCGCCGCTTGCGGGCCCTTCTGGCTGCAACTTGGAATCGGCTGGGGGTCTGAGGTGGCCCAGCTCTGGCTCCGGCGAGCAGGACCGGTGGGCAGGTTCGAGGTGCTGGGTTCGGGAGGATGCGTTTTGTTTCCAGGACGCCCGAAATGGTTTCAAGATGGCCCAAGAAGCGCCCAGGACGCTCCAAGAGGCCTCCTGGAGGGTCGAAGATGGCCGGGAGAAGCAAACATCATCAATTTCCAGAAGGTTTTTCGACGTTCTTCGCGTTTCCACTTTTTCGGCTCCTTGGCAGCCCAAAGAGGCCCCAAAGGTCGCCCCCAAACGGCCTAAGAGGTCCCCAAGAGGGCGCCCTCACGGCCTAAGAGGCCCCCCAGACGGCCCAGGAGGCCTCCCAGATGGCCCAAGAAGGCTTCAGCATCGCTCCAAAAGAAGCCCCTGAGAGGGAGCACGGACCAACATGTCCTTCTTTCCGCCCAGAGAGAACCCCCACGAGGCCCCGAACGGCTCGCAAGGGGGCCCCAAGAAGCATCCAAGATGCCCCCAGGAAGCCCCGGAGGTCCCCTGGACAGACCCAAGAAGCGTCCAAGAGGCCCCCAGGAAGCACCCAGAGTCCCCCAAGAGGGCCCCAAGACTGCCCGAGAGGCCCCCAGCATGGCTGGACACGCCCAGACAAAGCGCTCTATAGGCATCCTCTTCTTTGCTGTTCTCTTTCTCGCAAGTCGCACCCACTCGTCCTCCAAGGTCGGAGTTCGTGGCAATATCAGGTTTTTTGGTTGCCTGGACCGACAGAAACGGATCAGGAGCGAAAAAGTACAGATGAACCCCGGTCCTGGGACCGACTTTGAGCGGATTTGCCATCCCCCCTTCTTGACCGATGTTTTTGGGCCCATCCCGCTCAGACCCCCTGGCCGCCTCCAAGGTCATGCTGTTGTTGGTTCGCAATGAAGAGTGGCAAGATGGCACATGTGGCGTTCCAGGAGAGACCTCGTCTTAGGGATCGGCAGGCTGGCACCTCTTCCTCGGCGGGAGGGCGGCGGCAGGGCGGCGGAGGCCGGCGCGAGCAGAGCGAGGGCGGCTCCGCCAGCGGAAGTTGGCGAAAGGCCGGCGGAAGGTGAAAGATGCGGCCCGAAGAGATGGCAGGGTTTTCTTCAAGGGCGCCCTCGAGGGCGCGAAGTTATTCGCGCTTCGCGCTTCGCGGTTCGGCTCCGATTCCTCCTCGTCCTCCTCTTCTCCCCTGGGAGGCGGCGCGAGAGGGCGAAGTTATTCGCACTTCGCGCTTCGCGCAGCGCGAAGCGCGAAGTTGGGAGCCCTTATTCTTGGTTCAGGGTTTCCAGGACCCACCATGTGACGCGATACCTTCCGCAGCATAGTTCGGCGGTGGACCAGCTCTCAGTGTGTCAGGGATGCCGGGCCGCCCCTGGCCACTCGAACGCTTGTTTGACGGATGGCGGTCTTGAGTCCGTGGCGGTACTTAGTGGGCAGTCGAGGCTGATGATGCCGTCCGTTCCTGCGCTGGTTTCAGATGGACTTGATCCAGCATGTAGTGTCAAAGGCTGTCGGATGCTCCTGCAAGCTGGTAGATGTGCATGAGACCGAATCTTTCACTTATGGGCACTTACAGACAATCTCCAGGAGACTGTATTTCTGGTGCATACACAACCGAAAGCCATCTAATATGCGGCCCTATTGAATTAGCAGTCTACTGGGCGTGTAGACCATATGCACCAGATGTCAAGAGTGATCCTGGTAATCAGTATGTCTCGGCGTGGTCATATATTGTCTGCGACAAGTTTCGCTACCGTGCCAGCACACTACTGTATGGCGACACTTCGAGCACCGCCCGAAGACCTTTCGTCTCTCCTTCGGGAGGGGCTCTCATAGGGCCTCCGTAGGTCGTCTTGGTGCTGTCCTGGGCTCATATGGGGCCGTCTGGGTGCCCTTTTGAGACCATCTTGGGCCGTCTTGGGGCCCTGCTGGGCCGTCTTGGTGCGGTCTTGGGCTACTCTCGGCCGTCGGGCGAGTCTCTTAGGGCTGTCTGGGAGGTCGATGGAGCCCTCTTGGGCCGTCTTGTTGCCCTCTCGGGCTGTCTTGAGCCCCGCTTGGGTCGTCTTGGGGCCCTCTTGGGGCTGTCGTGGGCTGCCTTCGAAGCTCCTTGGGCTCCTCATTGGGCTCCTTTGGCTTCTTTGGCTCTTCCGAGGCCCTCTCGGAGCCATCTTGAGCCGAGAGGCTTGGTACACCCACAAAATCCAAGCACCCAGGACACTCCTCCATTTGCTTTGAGGCTGTGGGCCTTTTGGTGCTTTTGGTCTTGCTGGACGGGCTCTTAGCCTTATCTGTGCCTCAGAAGCCTCTTTGGGCCGCCCCTGGGCGTCTATTGGGGTCTTCTTGGCGGCCGTTGGGTGCCTCTTGAGTTGATCTTGGGCTCCTCGTGTCCCTCCTGGGCCGCGTTGCAAGCCTTACATCGTCTTGCGCAGCGTTGGAGAGTGCCAGGGAGGCGTCGGACCGCCCAGGGGATCTCGGGAAGGGGGGATGCGAGCTGCTCGGTTGGCCTTGAGAGACTGGCGCAAACCCTACAGACAGCACTTGGCATTCTACCGCGCCTCAACGTGCCAGGGGGCACGGTGGCGGATCTAGCACATTGTTTAAGCGTAGAAATGCCAGTTCACATCGGGACATCAATGGAAGCGGTATCACGCTTTCGGGGCCGCTCTGATTAACGACTGAATGCCTTCGCGATTGCGAAGGCCTTACGGCTGGTGCCGCTGACCCTGAAGGACGACGACGACGCCGACGACGCCGACGACGCTGTCGACGCCGACGCCGACGACGACGACGACGACGACGACGACGACGACGACGACGACGACGAGGACGAGGAGGAGGAGGAGGAGGAGGAGGAGGAGGAGGAGGAGGAGGAGGAGGAGAACGACGACGACGACGAGGTGAAGGCGATGGCGCGAAAAACATAGAACTACCACATGATAATCCAAGATTTTCGGCTCTAAGGGCCTTCTTGGGGGTTCTCTTGAAGCCCTCTTGGGGCGTCTTGGATGTTTCTGAGGCCGTCTTGAGGGTATCTTGGGCCGTCTTGGAGCGATCTTGATCCGCTTCAGGGCCCTCTTGGAGCAAGCCGTGATGCAAGTGAGCTCGAGGTGTCTGAGGGAAGGGTGCTCCCCCTCGGGGGGGCAGGTCACAACCCCAGGACCCCCGCGTTCGCCCCACCCCCCTTGGGACCCCGCCAGACGGCGGGGGAGGGATCAAAGGGAAGGAGCTTCCGTTCGACTCGAATGGTTCGAATGTGACGTTGTTCGATTTCCCTCTGGCTGGAGCGTGTTTCTTTATTGCTTGGCGCATAATGGGCATTGTGGCCCCCGCCCCCCCCCAATAACGTAACGCCCCTCCCACTCCAGTGCGCTTCGGGCACTGCCGCCGTGCGCATCGGGATCCGCATCGGCGTCCGCATAGGAATCCGCATAGGAGGAGGAGGAGGAGGAGGAGGAGGAGGAGAAGGAGGAGGAGGATGAGGAGGAGGAGGGAGAAGAGAAGAACGTCGCATTCTAGTGTCAACACTTTCCTGGCGTGGCGTTTAGCTGTCCGCAGCAGATCCTCACCTACATGCTTGTTCTACCTGTCCTGTGCACGCAGGCACTGTGGTGTACACGAGCGCTGCGTGCTCGCGGATGCAGTGGTGTAGAATGGCGCTGTGGTGTGCACAGGCGCTGCGGTGCACGCAAGCATTGTGTTGTACATAGGCGCTGTGTTGCACATGGTTGCTGCGGTGTTACACGTTCGCTGTGGTGTACACCGGCGCTGTGGTACACGCAAGCACTGTGGTGTGCACAGGCGCTGCGTCGAACACGGCTGATGCGGTGTACGCAGGCGCTGTGGCGTACACGCGCCTTGTGGTGTTCGCGAACATTGTGGTGTACACAGGCGCTGTGGGGCAGGTCGCCACCTACATGCTGCTCGCGTCGTGGTCGTGGTCGTCGTCGTCGTCGTCGTCGTCGCTCGTCGCTCGTCGCTCATCGTCGTCGTGCGCTCGGGCGCGGCTGTGGTGCTGGAGCCACACGGCGGAGGGGAGGCGTTACGTTATACCTCCCCCCGGCCCCCCCCCTATCATGCCCATTATCGCCGAAAATAAAGAAACGCGCTCCTGGAACGCTTGAGGAGGAGGGCCCAGGGAAAGGGGGTGAGCTACGACGGCGTCGACGACGACGACTCAAACGGAGAAGCGCCAAGGGGGGGAACGGCGACGGCGACGACGACGACGACTCAAACGGAAAATCCTCTCACACTCGCTGGCAGAGTCGGCGGATTTATGCTTTCGTGCAGTGGCGATGGGCGGAGGTGGTGGTGGTGGTGGAACTTGGTGGGTGGTGGTGTCGGCCAGCTCATAATTTGGTGCAGCATGAGGCAGACGAAGTCTTCTTAGCGAGTCCGAGATCAAACGCGCATTCGCTGAGTCGCCTGCGCAGTGACCTGGACGATGGCACCCTCAAGAAGGCCTACCGCAAAGCCGCGCTGCGGTGGCACCCCGACAAGGCCGGTGCCGCGTTTTGCCGCTCTACGGGCAAACCCCACAATGTAGTAAGGACCGACGGCTTTCCCGTGGGTGCCCTTGCGTCCTTGCCCGTCCTTCGCCGCCGTCGGTGGCCAGCCTTGGGGCGGGCGGCGTCCTTTGGAGCGCTGCGTCGGCGGCTGGGGCCCTCGCGCCCTTACCGCCCGCCCTTCCTGTGCAGATTCTGACCGCGAGCCCGCCCCGCCCTGGAAGGCTGCTCCTCTCGGGGTCGAGGGTCTCGTCTCTGGGCTTCCGTGTTCGGGCCGCCCGACGGCAGAGGGCCTCGAGCCGAGGAGGAGGAGGAGGAGGAGGAGGAGGAGGAGGAGGAGGAGGAGGAGGAGGAGGAGGAGGAGGGGGAGGAGGAGGAGGAGGAGTCCTCGGGTCCTCCGTCCCGGGCGCCTGCAGGTGGACCGCAGTGGAGGAGGAGGAGCAGGAGGAGGAGGATGGCAAGGAGGTGTGGGACTGCATGCGGTACTCGGAGGTGTGCCTGTGCCTTGACAGCAGCTTTCCCTCGCCCCCCGGCTGCTGGCAAAGTTTGACGATCTTCGGGACTGCGCGACGAGTCGGTGTGTGGTCCCAGTGCTCTCTTGCCGTTCTGGACCCTGGACCGTGTCCATCGCGTGGGCCACGGATGCTTGCCAAGGGACTCCGCGCAGGTGCGGCCCGACGGAAAGAGAGCGCAGCGGAGCATTCGCGCTCTTCCGCACCGGAGATGTTCGGCTTGCCCCATCCTCAGCAAGCGGCACGCCCCCAGGAAGCGTTCGCGCGGCCCCCTCACACCTTGGTCGCCGTTCTGGCGCTCCTCGTGGTGCGCCTGGGATGGCCGAGGCTTCGCGACGCATCCCCCCCCCCGCAAAAAGACGAGACCCCTGTGACAAACAGATCCGTCGCGATTCTGTCGCGACGCCTCGAGAACGGGGAGGGGCGGCCTTCATGGCTCGGCCACTCCCCAAGGTTTGCTCTCTGCCGGGCATCTCAGCCCCTGCCTTCCACCCCCACCCCCCGAGAGATGCGCCCGAGTCCTTCGCGCTCCCCAGCGCGAGCTGCTCCACCTCCTCCCGCTTTTCCGCTTTGCGATGCCCTTCCGTCAACCGCTCCGCCCCTTCGGGGCCCGGGCGATTGCAAGACTGTGGTTTGGGTTTCGATGTAGTCCGTTGCTCTCTTCTTCCTCGTCCTCGTATTGGTACCACCAGTGCACACTATTTTTACTCTCGTCGCTTTTCCTCCTCCCCCTCCTCCTGAAATGCGAGCTGAGCTGGGAAATCAAGGCCCTTCCCCTCAGCTTCGCCTCGCCAAAGAAAATTGGGCGCCTGGATCGTTCAGAAGTCTTGGCTGGTCGTCTTCGTCTTCGTGTTAGTCTTCATTGCCTTCGTCTTCGTTGTCTTCGTCTGCGTCTTCTTCGTCTTCGTCGTCGTCCTCGTTGTCGTCGTCGTCCTCGTCGTCGTCGTCGTCGTCGTCGTCGTCGTCGTCGTCCTCGTCGTCGCCGTGATCGCCGCCGTCGTCGTTGTCGCCGTCGCCGTCGCCACGAATCTTGCCGCCTTCAAGCCGTTCGATTGCAGGGTGATTTTCTTTCATAAGCTCCCTCACGCTGCTGCTGTTTTCAGTGAGTACACTCTCCGACCCCACGCAATGTGCGCGGAGGGGTAGCGCCATGGTCTGATTTGCGCCATCGCCAAGACAGTTGAGACCCATGCCAAGAAACACCCTGCTTGCCTCCAGGGT
The DNA here is from genome assembly GCA_963575745.1 of Prorocentrum cordatum. Classification (NCBI taxonomy): domain Eukaryota; class Dinophyceae; order Prorocentrales; family Prorocentraceae; genus Prorocentrum; species Prorocentrum cordatum. Next base: position 638,036 of record CAUYUJ010020904.1, on the reverse strand, counting down.
GCCCTGGGTTTCTTTGGTTTCGATGGTTTTGGTATGGAAAGCGTGACGTTCCCACACCAAAATCCATGGACGTCCTGTGGTCTATAGTGGTTGTTGTCGTCGCCGTCCTCCTTCTGTTCCTCCTCGTCCTCCTCTTTCCTCCTTATCCTGGTCGTTGTCCGCGTCGTTGCTCCCTCTCTCCTCCCGGCTCCTTCCTCTCCTCCTGCTCCTTTCTCCCTGTCCTTCTCCCGGAGCCATTTTGGCTCAAGCGTCCGTGGCTGACGCCAGCAGCTTGCCCCCCCTCCTCCCCCAGACCAGGACGCAGTAGCACCGATGGCGCGTGCCGGCAGCAGGGCCCTCCCGGCGGCCTTCTTCGCGCTCGCGCTCGCCGGCCTCTGCTGGCTGCCCGGCTGCTTCGTGCCGACGGTGGACCGCCGGGCCGTCATCGGCGCTGCCGCCGCCGCCGCCGTCGCGGGGCAGCAGCAGCAGGCGCAGGCTGCGCAGGCACGGTTCTCAGTGTTCGGCTTCGACGGCAGCGGGAAGGGCGCCGTGTCGGA
>CAUYUJ010020904.1:377500-627500 GCA_963575745.1 Prorocentrum cordatum | reverse complement strand
CGTCACGCCGTGGGGCTGTTTCTGTGCCGCCAGGTCCGCTTGCGGGGGTGCCAGAGCCCGTCATTGTTGTTGTTGTTGTTGTTGTTGTTGTTGTTGCTGCATGGTGCCACGAAGCGCCGCACTTCGGCGGGGTTCCCTGTAGGCCACGAGACGCCATATCGGGCTTGGCAGGCCCATGCGGCGCCCCCTCGCGGGGGCTTGAAGTGGAGCCAACCACAGCCAAGAAAGCGCGGCACTGGACCGGGCGGAAGTATGCGGTGGCCCCCGCGAGGGCACTGGGTGGGGCCCCCGCACGGGGCCACGAAGCGCCAGACCGGGCGTGGCAGACTCCCGCGGAACGCCCCCGAAGGGGCCTGTTCGTGGAGCCCTCCCGGGGCCACGAAGCGCTGCGCACACGCATGTGCTGTGTGTGTGCGTGTGTGTGTGTGCGTGTGTGTGTGTGTGTGGGTCCTTGTGTGTGTGTGTGTGTGTCCATGTTTGTGCGTGTATGTGTGCGAACGTGTGCGTATGCATGTGTGTGTGTGTGGCTCTCTCTCTCTCTCTCTCTCTGTGTGGGGGTGAGTGTGTGTGTGCGTGTGTCCTTGTGTGTGTGTGTGCATGTGTCTGTGCGTGCGTGTGCGTGTGTGTGTGCATGTGTCTGTGTGTCTGTCTGTCGGTGTGTCTCTGTCTGTCGGTGTGTGTGTGTGTCTGTGTGTGTGTGTCTATGTCTCTCTCTCTCTCTCTCTCTCTCTCTCTCTCTCTCTCTCTCTCTGCGTGTGGGTGTCTGAGTGTCCGTGGCCGTGGCCGTCTGTCCATGTGTGTGTGGGTGTGTGTGTCTGTGTGTGTGTGTGTGTGTGTGTGTGTGTGTGTGTGTGTGTGTGTGCGCGCCAGTGTCTGTCTCTCTCTCTCTCTCTCTGTGTGTTTCTGTGTGTGTGCTTTCCTAGCAAGGCATGCTTTCCTAATCTCTTGCTTGTGTTGTTTGCGGCTGGGGGATTGGGCTGGAAACCTTCGAGTTTGCACAGAATGGTCACTACAGTAAGGTGGAGCAGCCCACGCAACCGCGCCAGGGACTCCCAGTTGTGAGGAGTGACGTCTGGGGCGCATGTGTGCATCCACGCTGGTGCCCCTGGTGGAGATCCCCATGATGCCACGAAGCGCCGTACTTCGGTGGAGCCCCCTATAGGCCACGAGACGCCACATCGGGCTTGGCAGGCGCATGCGGCGCGCCCCCGCGGAGGCTTGAAGTGGAGCCCACCACGGGGCCCACAAGGTGGAGCCCCCCACGGGGCCTCGAAACGCCAGACCGGGTGTGGCAGACGCCTGTGGCACTCCCCCGAAGGAGCCTGTTTGTGGAGCTCCCTATCGGGCCACGAAACGTTGTGTTGGCTGTGGCAAGCGCATGTGGCGCACCCCCCCGTGAGGCTTTCAGAGGATCTTACTACAGGGAAGCAGAGCAAAATCACTGTAGACAGTATCCTGTGCAAAGGGGAAGGGTTAGTGCGTGAACCCCCAGTGGCAAATAAGGACAGAGGAAGGCCAGGAAACCACAGGCGCTTAGGGACATGGCCCACGATAGGGCGCTGTCCGCGTCCCCTGGCGAGCCCTTCTCTGCAGGGCCGTCATGGCCAGCGTGGCAGCAGGCTGGGGCCCGCCGACGCCCCTCCAGCCCATGCCTTGCGGCGCGCAGAGAGAGGAAACGATAGGGGAGCGATGGAGAGAGAAAACAAGAAACTAGAGAGACACGAGAGAAAGAGAGAAGAGAGAGAGAAAGAGAGAGAGTGAGAGAGCAGCGAAAAAGAGAATGCGAGAGAATTAGAGAGAAGAGACAGCGAAAGAAAGAGAGAGAAGGAGAGAGAGAGGAAGTATTTTTTGAGCAAGGGGAAACGAGAGAGAGAGAGAGAGAGACATGAGAGTGACAGGCAATCGCGAGGATCTGGGTTCGCAGGGAGTTGCAGGTGTAAGCTAATTTCCATGCAAAATGGCTGCGGGGCCGTACTCTTGCCATCTGTGTTGCCTGACAGTTTCTACAGTAAGGCAAGGAAAGATAATCTTTGTGCGCCTTCTTCTTTCCATGAAGGCCATTATTGGCTGAAGCCCCTTTCTTGTGCCACTCCATCTCTCTCTCTCTCTCTCTCTCTCTCTCTCTCTCTCTCTCTCTCTCTCTCTCTGGAAATTTCAAAAATACAGATTCCAGGGAACGGGGTCATGTTTGCGGCCTTGCGACAGGTTCGAGGCGCGCAGCTGCACTTCAAGGGCGCCAGGCCGCGCAGGGGCGCGGGGGGCCCGCGAACTTGACAGTGGGGGTCTGTGGTGGGCAGCCTCCATGCGCGGCCTGGAAGGGCTCTCATAGCGCGCCTGGCTGGCGGGGCTTGCGTCGACGCCCTGGCGTCCCCCCCGCGCCCGGCGCGTGGGCCGCGCTTGCGTTGAGCCGCGGTGGCTGGCACCTCCGCTGCGCCGCCGCTCTGCGGCGAACATGCGGCGAGGCCCGCTGAGCGCCCCATGTTTCTGCCTCCATGCGAGGGGGCGGTGGCAAGACTTGACGACCCACAATAATAGCTGCAGATATGGACCTGTGCATGCGCAGGTTGGCCCACTTAGGCGTCGCTCAGCACTGACCACAGTGAAGGACCAGGAAGCGGCAAGGTTCTGGCGACTGGCGTTTGGTCGGCCGGCGCGTGCGCCCCCCGATGGGCCTGCCCAGGTCAGACGCGCGCGGCGCATGTCTTGGGGGCGGCGCGGGGGGGGCAGAAAGGGTGCGTATCGGCCCATCGTGGGGGCGCGGGTGGCCTGCCATGGGCTATCCAGCGGGGGCGGCGGGCCCCCGGCGCTTCAGGGGGTGGCGGCGCGACCGCGGCGGCCCCAGGGGACCGCCCCGCGAGCCCGAGAGAGAGAGAGAGAGAGAGAGAGAGAGAGAGAGAAAAAGAGAGAGAGAGATTGCACATACAAACAAGAGAGAGAAAGAGAGAGAGAGAGAGAGAGAGAGAGAGAGAGGGGGGGAGGGAGCGCGAGGGAGAGCGAGGTAGCAATGGACAACAATGGTGGCTGTTTTGCGGGGGGGCTTAAATCTCGATTTAATCCCTCGCGGGGCTGGGCGCCCCGCGGTGCCGCCAGAGATTTAATTTCGATTTAATATTTTATTTAATCGGGCGCGCAGCCCCAACCCCCTACAGGGGGATTTTTTTACGACAAAAATGCTCGAAAGCAAAAAAAATCGTACCCCGACTATGTGTTGACTATTTTTGAGAATATTCCCCCTACAGTGAGATTTTTTAACGAAGCAACTACTCGAAACATCTTCCCAAATGGTCAAAAATGCGTCCCAAAACTATTTTCGGAACATTTTTGAAAACATTCCCCCTAAGGGAAATTTGTTGACGGAAAAAATACTCGAAACATCCTCCCAAATGGTCAAAACTGCTTAAAAAATCGTCCCTCAACTATTTTGTGGACTATTTTCGAAAATATTCCCCCTACAGGGAGATTTTTTAACGGAAAAAATACTCGAAACATCTTCCCAAATGGTCAAAAATGCGTCCCAAAACTATTTTTGGAGCATTTTTGAGAACATTCCCCCCAAGGGAAATTTCTGGACGAAAAAAATACTCGAAACATCTTCCCAAATGGTCAGACATGCTAAAAAATCGTCCCCCGACTATTTTGTGGACTATTTTTGAGAATATTCCCCCTACAGGGCGATTTTTTGACGAAACAAATACTCGAAACATCTTCCCAGATGGCAAAAAAATATTTTAAAAAATCGTCCCCCGATTATTTTGTGGACTATTCTTGAATACTCCCCCTGCAGAGGGACAGGCCCGACACAAGTGCAGCGGCAGCGTGCTGGCGGCGTGCCCCCCTGCAGGGAGATGTTGGACGAGAAAAATAAAAACAAATATTCCAAACTGGTCAAAGCATACTCCAAAATCGTCCCCCGACTATTTTTTTACTATTCTTGAGAATCGTCCCCCTGCAGAGGGGCCGGCCCGCCAGAAGTGCCGCGGCAGCGTGCCGGCGGCGGCGGGGGGCCGCACGCCGCGGCCGCTCCGTGCGGCGGAGGGGCGGGCCGCCGAGGCGCCGTGCGCGGCCACCTGGCCGCAGCTCGGCGGCGCGCACATCGGTAGGAAGGCACCAACTATTGACTACCTACCAGACCACCCCAACCCAACCCGAAGGCCCGGATTTCGGGTTGGGGGGGGTATGGGTTCCATACGTGTTTTTTCAATGTTCCCCGACCCCCCCCAACTGGAAATGGAGGGCAAATTGAGGCCTTCGGGTTGGGTTGGGGTGGTTTGGTGGGTGGTGAACTATACACCAACACCGATCCTGGCCAGGATCACCCTGGGCCCAGGATCGGTGCATACGCCCTCCTGCCTTGCGCAAGAAGGCATACGCACCGATCCTGGGCCCAGGGTGATCCTGGGCCCAGGATCGGTGTTGGTGTATAGTTGGTGCCCTCCGAATCGGGGGGGGTCAATAAAACGACGCGAAGGTCGGGGCAAAATCGGATCGGGATAGCTCGAAATCTCGGAGAGCCGGCGGGCTTGGAGGATGTATATTGGGCGCCGCGGCCGCTCCAGAGCGTTCCGGAACGCTCTGAGAGCGCTCCGGGACGCTCTGGAGCGATTTATCCCGACCCTTGCCCCGTTTTAGTCAAGGGGAGGGGGGAGGGCTTCTCTCAGGAGGCCGCAAAGGACCTACGCGCCCAGCTATGTGCAGGAGCACGGCCCCTCGATCCGCGAGACCGGCCGCGTTATACGAACATTCGTGCAGTGCGTGCTCTGGAAACCAGCCTGGATTCATGTACCCATCGGTCGGAAGAAGTAGGTAGAAACATGAAGTAGGAAGGCGTTGGAAATAGATTGGGTTTCCGCCCGCCTCCTGAAGAGGAAGGAAGAGGGAAAACCACTCGACTCTTGAAGTAGGAAGGCGCTGAAAGTAGATTGGAATCTGGGAATCCAAAAATACCTACTTTCAACGACCGGTGGGTGCATGTGCGTCCTTCTTTCGCTCCTGATGCTCCTGCTCAAAAGGCGCCGGCCCCGCGTCTGCAGACACGGCCCGTGCCTTCTGAGAAGCAGTGGTGCTTCTGAGAGGCCTTCTTCTCCCTCCCTGACTCCGGATCCGCCCTACTCTGGCTTTTTTTCGAACTTACAATTGCGTCGGAAATCCACCTATAAGAGGCCGAAAAAGTAGGGCGGAAATTGCTGCACCCAACATAAAATAGGGCGGAAACCCACAGAAACAGCAACAGAAAAGTAGCGCGGCAATTGGCATCAGCGGGGCTTGAAAAGTAAGGCGGAAATTCCAAGCCCCAGTTACGAATTTCCCCAAAGTAGGGCGGATCCAGAGTCAGGGCTCCCCCAATACACCCCTCTGCGCGTGGCCGAGCATCGATGACCTCCTGGGGCAGGGAGGGCATACGGGCTCCAGCTGTTGCAGGCTCGTCAGCGGTGGCGGTTGAGGGCCTCGGCGATTGGCGAGATGAGGCCCTCGTTGATCCCTGACTCTCCGAGGTGACCTTCCAGGTGCCGGGTCTGGGCTGGACCACCCCGCGGATCCTTTGCCAAAAGTCGGCTTGCGAGCCATTGGTTTTGGAGGTGGGTTTCCGTCAAGAGAAGCCTCGAAACCGTCGACGACGGCTCTGTCGTCGACAGAGACGTGGACGGGCCTCTCCGCAGTGGCGGTGAGAGGAAGCAGCGCAAGCAAGGGTCCACGGCACGGTGCGCAGACTGCGCTGTGGTCCGTACACGCGGGCAGGGCGGTTCCGCCGGTGGTCGGGACCATCGTGCACGCCGAGATCTGCCCCGGCGAGGGGGAAGGGGAGGAGGGGGAGGGGAAGGGAGGGGGGCGAGGGAGGGGGAGAGGGGGGGAGGAGGGAGGAGGAGTGGGAGGGGATGGGGTGGGGGGAGGAGAGGAGTGGGAGGGGAGTGGGGGGGGGAGGAGTGGGAGAGGACAGGGGGGAGAAGGGGGGGGGGAGGGGAGGCAGGCAGGGAGAGAGGGACGGGTGAGGAGGGTGGGAGAGCCATCAGGCAGGAGGGAGGAGGGAGGGAGGGGACAGGGGGAGGACAAATGAGGGAGGGAGGGAAGGGGACAGGGAATGATGGAGGTGTTGGAAGAGAGGGAAGGTCAGAGGAGGGCGGGAGGGAGGAATGCCCAGAGGGAGGAGGGAGGAGGGCCCAGAAGGAGGAGGGGCGCGACAGACGCCTCAACCCAAACGCCGCCGTGTCAACCAGAGGAAGGGACGCCACAAAAAACACCCGCAAGAAGTACGGAGCTGCCCGCGCGAGCTCACTGGTTCTCCCGACTGGCCCGTTCTTCCTCCTCTTCTTAGTTTTCCTCCTCGTCCTCGATCCCCCTTCTGCCTCCGCGATCCCCTCCGCTCCGCGATTCGCTTCTCTCCTTAATTCCCGATTCTCTAAGACGGGGTTCTTGTTGCCAGACTGATGTCTCCGCCGCCCTTCCTCTCCCCTCCTCTCCCGCCTGCTCCCTCAGAGGTCACTCCTACTCAGACTTACTCACAGTCAGACTTACTCACACTCAGACGCACTCAGATTCAGAGTCACTCACACTCAGACTCACTCATACTCAAACTCGCTCGGGCTGGACTCTCACTCAGTTCCACTGATACTTAGATTCGCTCAGGCTCACTCACACACTCTGTTGAGAGCCCACGGTCACCGCCATAGAGCAAGCGTTGCATTGTGGCACCCCAAGGCGAAGCCCCCAGGGGATATGGCACTTCCCCGTTCGCGGCCATAGAGTGGGAATCTCCCAGGCGGTTTGCTTGCATTGGCCCCCCAAGCTTTTTTTTCAGTTGGCGGTGCAATGCTCACCGCGATATAGCAAGCATGTGGCACATGTGCACCCACTCCAAGGAAAAGCCTCCAGAGGGCATGGCACTTGCCTGTTCGGGGCCAGAGTGTGGGGATGCCTCAGGCGGCTTGCGTGTGCTGGCCCCTGGATCCTCTCTCCTTCAGCAAGGGCTCCCAGCTTCGCGCTTCGCGCTTCGCGCTGCGCGAAGTGCGCACAACCTCGCGCTCTCGCGCCGCCTCCCAGGGGAGAAGAGGAGGACGAGGAGGAATCGGAGCCGAACCGCGAAGCGCGAATGACTTCGCGCCCTCGAGGGCGCCCGTGCTTCAAAGGTCCAGTGCTCACCGCGACACGGAAGGCGTGGCACCTGGGCGCGGCCCGGGGGCATGCCGCCTCTGCCCGCTCGCGGCCAGAGCGCGGGCAGTGTCTCGGGCAGGTCGTCTGTTCATGCCCCCCCCCCTTGCCATGGCTCGGACGTCAATTTTCCGTGCATTTTTCGGTTTCGTGCGTGTTTTTTGTTGCTCGAAGGTCCAGGATGGTCCTCGATGGCTCCCGCCGAGAAAAAATGCACACGTCCGAGCGATGCTCCCCCCCCCTCAGACGTCTCTCCTCGAGGAGCCTCGTGCTCGCCGCGAGATGCCGAGAGCGTGCCGCGCGCACCCTCTCCACGGTGGGGCCACCAGGGGGGGGAGGGCGCGCCACGCGGGCCTGGCCGCGGCCAGAGTGGGGGGACGCCCGGAGCGGCTTGCCTTTTTTCTGGCCCGCCAGACGATTACAAGGGGGCCCAGGGACACCCCCCCACACACACACACAAGTAGACACACATCCTAGGATTCCTCATCTGTTCCTATATGTTCTAGGTGTTCGTCTCCCCCCCACTTCCCATGTGTTCCCATAGATTCTTCGGAGTCGTCGATTAAGTGTGCCTGCGTGTGTTTTTTGCACCGTGATCGTATCTGGTGTGGGCCCATGGCTCGCAGCAGCACAACAAGAGCAGCATTTGGTCACCCCAAGGAAGGAACCGCTATTGGGTACGACAATTGCCCGTTCGCTGCCAGATTGTGAGGATATCTCAAGCGGCTTACCTGTTTGGGCGCCCGACGACTTGGGAGGGGTCAATACATTCGGCGAAGTAAACGGCCTACACACTGGGGCACTATAAAAAGAGGAGCCGTCAAGGGGTTTTACACTTGCCTGTTCCCGTTGCCCCTTCGTTTTTTCCTCTTCCTCCTCCTCCTCCTCCTGCTCCTCCTTCTCCTCTTCATCATCGTCATCACCATCGTCACCGTCGTCATCATCATCTGCGGCACCATTAGCAACACCATGGCCATGACCATCACCATCACCACCACCATCACCACTGCAACCATCACCACCACCACCACTACCACCACATCATCATCACCATCATCATCATCATCACCACCACCACCACCACCACCATCATCATCATCATCAGCATCATCATCATCAGCAGCAGCATCATCATCATCATCATCATCATCACCACCACCACCACCATCATCATCATCATCATCATCAGCATCATCATCATCATCATCATCATCAGCATCATCATCAACAACAACGACACAATCAGAGAGACGACTCTGGACGCAAAGACTCTTCAGGAATTAAGTAAGCAAGCCCAGTGCAACATCCGACCCCTCAAGAAGGGGCGGGGAAAAGCCAGCAAGCAGCATGAATGTCACACGCTCACCCCTTCAAATCAGCAGTCGAGCAGACGACGACGTATCTCCAACCCCCCTTGACGAAAAAATGGGAACAGCAGACGGACGAACACTCCGAGCGAACTTGCTGAGCCATATGAGTTCCATTTCTCGAACGGCACGCCCCCGCCGCCAGGCCCCCGCGCAGAGCACCGCCCCGCGCACCGACCGATGCCGCACGCTGCGCTCCAGTGCCTGGCCATCGCTCGGGCGTCCATTCCCCGTGCTTTTTCGGTCTCGCGCGTGGCTTCTTCGCCAAATGATCAAGGATGCTCCTCGACGGTCCTCGGCGAGGGAAAAATGCACACGTCCGAGCGATGCCAAGGTGCTGCCTCGGCGCGCCCCGGCCGTCGGAGCCCCGCGCGCAGCACGGCCCCGCGCGCAGCGTGGCCCCCGGGGGGGCGTCGCGCCGCGCAAGCCGAAGGATGCAGCCCGCCCCAAGGGTACAGTCGGGGCGTTGACCTAAGGAACCCTAAATCCGCCGATCCGGCGTGTGAGTTTCAAGGAGTCTCAGCTACAGCCTCGAGGCTGAGCTTCAGCCTCTGGGGGGGTCGCCGGGGTGGCTCTGCCGGGGAAGGGGGGGTGGGGGGGGGGGGGGGGGGTGCGAGTTTCCGGCGAACCCCGGGGCCGCTCCGGGGGAGTGGAAGATAGGGGGGGGGGGGGCGCCATGCTCCGCTTTTTCCGGCGCTTTGGAGGAGGGGGGGGGCCCAAGAGACCCCCAAGGGGTTCCAAGAGGGCCCCGAGTCGCCGAAAAATCGCTCCAAGACGCCCGAGATGGCCTCCAGACGGCCCAAGGTGTCTCCAAGACGCCCCAAGAAGCTTCCAAGAGGCCTCCCAAGAGGGCCCCAAGAGGCCAGAATCGTTGATTTTCATTGGTTTTTTCAGGGTTTTTAGCGTTCTTGCCTTTTCGGGCGTCCGACGCTCGAAGACGGCCCAAGAGGCCCCCAAGTCCGTCCCAAGACGGCCCACGATGCTTCCAACGCGGCCCAAGAGAGCCCCAAGACGGCCCAAGAGGGCCCCAAGACGGCCCAAGAGGGCCTCTGGACAGCCCAAGAAGGCCCCAAGAGAGCCCCAAGAGGGGCCCAAGAGGGGGACCACGAACCGAAAGAACCGAGCTTTCCGCCCCAAGAGGCCCCCAGGAGGCCCCAAGAGACCCCCAAGGGGCCCCAAGAAGCCCACAAGAGGCCCAAAAGAGGTTCCAAGAGGCCCCAAAACAGCTCCCCAGAGGCCTCCAGACTGCCTCCGGCAGGCCCCCGGTTTCTTCCGCGGCACCGCCCAGGGCGCCACCGGCAGGATGTCCTCCGTCTCATCGTTTTCCTTCAAGTTATCGCCTCTTCCTCATTCTCCTCCTCCTCCTCTGCGACCTCACTCCTATCCCTCAACGATCGCGTCACCGAGTGCCTCTTCTTTGAAACATCCTCGCTCTTCAAACGCACATCCATACACACATGCATACATACCTACATTTAAACACATTTGCATACATAGAAAAACAATCTTCCAGACATACATACTTACATTCACACACATACACACATATTATCATACACACATACAAACATACATACAAACTAAATACATACATACGCGCACAAGCATACATACATACATACGTACCTACACACAGGCACACATGATCAATGCATGCATACATGCATGCACGCGTACATACACACACATATATCGTGAAACTCACCGCGTGCTCGAAACTTGAGAGAGACCGCGGGAAGTCGAGAGAAGCCGCGGAACGAGGCCTCTACTACTACTACCACTACTACCACAACCACTACTACTACTACTACCACTACTACTACTACTACTACTGCTACTACTACTACTACTACTACTACTAATACTACTACTAGTACTACAGGTGCGTTTCCCAACTAGTATGTGTGTGTGGGTGATGTTGTGTGCGCATGTCTGCGGCGCAGGTTAAGTGGTGTGACTGTGTGTGTGCGTTTGAGTGTGCGCCCATAATTTCTGCGTCTGGAGAATAACCCCGAGCGACCCGGATCGGCGGCACTGGCCGAAGGCCACTACAATAAGGAACGAGGCCCCTTTTTTCATGAGTTAACCTTCGATTTCCTGTCGAAAACAGAAGGAAAGCCAGAGGCAAGCTGTGAAACACTTAAGGAACGCGGAGCCCCTCCCCAACGAAGAGGGTTCCTTCTTCAGGGCCCCGACTGTACCCTGAGGGGCTGGCCAGGGAGAGCTGCCAGGGATGGACCGAAGGGGCAAGGATGCAGGGGCAGCCTGGGACAAGTGGCTCTTCCCTGCTCCGCGGGTTGACTGTAACGAGTCACGCGTTCGGCTTACGACCCGTCGCGCCCCCACCGCCAGGACCCGCACAGAGAGCACGACCCCGAACGACAGTGACGTCTACGCTGACGTTCTCCTTCGGCGCGCCCCTGCCACGGGCAGCAAGACGGGCCAGGCACGGCCCAGGGAGCCGTGCTCTCACCCACCCACATCTCTGGGGGGAGCCATCGCACCGACGAGATCTCTCGAGGGACCACGCGCCGAAGCCGAGGAGGCCCCCCGGCGGGAGAGCGAAGGCCACGGCTGACCTCGGCTGCGGCCGGCCGGGCGGCAGGCGGGGGCGGGCGGGGGGCGGCCCGCTCAGGTCCGTGGAGCTGCTGAGGTCTACAGATCGCAGGTGCACGGCCCACTGCTGCTTCTTCCACTGCGCCGCCTCGCGGGCGCGCGGGGGGGAGGAAGAGGAACGTGGTGATGCTGCTGCTGGTGATGGACGGCGAGGGCGGCGGGCTGGTGGTGATGATGACGATGATGACGGTGATGATGACGAGGCTCATGGAGGCGACGATGACCAAATTACCCTGAGACTGAAGACTGAACGACAGCCGACACCAAAGAGCTCTCCGTGACTGGTATTGTCACGGGTACCGGTTATCATGCGAAAAACACTCAGAAGGTGGCTGTTCTGCGCAGCTGTGTCCTTGCAGCTGAGGGAGGCTCAAAGCTGGGGATAGAGATCCCAAGTTCGGCAGCAGTCTCTGGAGCCAGATGGGGAGAACTTGGATGTCAATCCATGTCAATCAACCAGAATCTCAGCGGAAGACATGCCAACAGGAAGCTCGAATGACAACTTTCTGGTACAATCCCGTCGAACAGTCCCACAAAAGGCGCCAGCTCTTGAGCCAAGATCTTCCCTGCTCATAAAAATCTGTGACTGGAATGCTCTGGGGGGTTCGCTCGAGGCTCGAGGAAGAAGAGCGAAGAAATGCATGAGTGGAGGTGGACTCAGTTCTAACCATTTCTGGCAATGCCTTGGATGGCCCTGTTTTGCCAAATATGAAACTGTTGTGGACTTTCGTCGGCAGAGCGGGTCAGACGCAGCTTTGAACTCAAAAGTCGGAACTGGCTAAGCGATATCAACTTCTCTGTGACTTGCATCAGTGGCCAAACGATTCCCCTGGCCCTCAGAATGCCCGTCGCCATAGCGTCAAATAAGGATGCCCGCTTGGATAATAATATCCGTGTGTTGAGTATGTCAATGTCTGAAGTTCCTCCCGAAACCGCGGTGGATAGCGCCCAGGGTTGCCACGACGTGGTGGTGACAGCCTCCTGTGCAACTCAACACGGTCAAATAATGCGCACAATAGGCTTCACAACCCGAACGGTCCATAATCTATCTTGAAACGTATCTGGAGCGTGCCTGGAGGCTGCACCATTTATCATGTCCCCGATACCCTGCTTGATCTCAAGGTGATGCAAGTTAGCGAAGGCTTCGTCCAAACACTGCATGATCTGCGTGGCCTCGCCCCTGTAATCACCCAACTGAAAATTGTTTCACCCCAAGAGAAGCGTTCGAGTCTGAATCCAAAATGAGGATGCACACGGCGTGCTGGTGCTAACTGTCGCCACAGAAACAGACAACGTCCTCGACCGCCACTTGGGCCAGAGAGACAAGAGGAGGAGGAGGAGGACAAGAAGAGGAAACGAAGAGGGAATGCAGGAGTGGCGGGAGGAGGAGGAGAAGGGAAAAGAGAGGAGCGAGGAGGAAGAGCGGAGGAGGGGGGGAGAGGGGAGGGAAGAGGAACATGAGGGAGGAAGTAGGGGACGCGAGGGAAGATTGGAGGAGGAACAATAGCAGGAGAGGACGAGAGAAAGATGCGAGGGCAGAAGCGGGAGGCAAACACTTCGATCTCTTCTGGTCGGTCGTGCTCGCGGGCCGACTCATCCATCCTTCTCCTGAGAAGGCCATCTGCATCCTCGTCCTCCCACACATCTTCGTCGCCATCGTCACCATCACCACCACAAGCATAGATAGCATCGTGCGTGCTCCAAGTCGTCACCATCACCAAAACAATCGCCATTGTCAACACCACAATCGTCGTCGCCATCGTCATGACTATCACTACCCTCATCACCACCATGTGCATGTGCTTGTTGGTCCCCTCTTCCTCCTCGTGCTCCGCCTCTGCATCATGCCCCTGCTTTTCGTTCGCACCCCCTTTTGCCAATTCCGTTTCGCGCGCCAGTCCCTCGTAACGGAAGGCTGCTCTGGTTCCCAACTCCCCGAGCATGGTACACCAATCGCATGTCGGCCTCCCATAGTGCCTGTCATCTGTCATCTAAAAACAACTGGCCTTTAGAGTTCGTGTCCTGGTTGCTGGAAACGGGGCCACCACCCCACACGCCATTCATTTGCACTTGCGCCACGGTAGCATTCCAATGGCTACCGATGCGTATCCAATGGACTCCGATGGGTATTCCTGTAGCCTTTCTGCGCACTCCCGCGTCTTCGTATGGCTATCCGCGTGGATCCGGGCACTGCACGGAATTTCCCCTGGTATCCAGACGAGCAGAGCAGGGCAGAGCCGGGGAGGAGTAGAGGAGATCTGAACAACATCTAGAGGAGGAGGAGGAGGAGGAGGAGGAGGAGGAGGAGGAGGAGGAGGAGGGCAGTGGGGTGAAGGCAGAAGAGGACTGGCAGTGGCCACATCGAGCGAGCCAGCGGGCTCCGCCCAGTGTGAGAAGATACATTGAAGGGGAACTGGGACACACAAGTGCATACACACAAATAAAAACATCCCCCATACTTTCCCATGTTTTCTGGGTTTCTGTCTTCCCCCCCACTTCCCACATTTTCCCATATTCTCTGGGGATCGCCGGTTCATTGTGCCTGTGTGTTTTGTCCCCTCCTGATACATTGTGGCACAACTGGATGTTGGGACCGGAGCGCGCTCCCACCCAGCAAGCGGAATGCGCCCGCGAGCGGTCCCGCTTCCGACGGCTCGGCGAGGGGAAGGAACCATGGCAGAAGAACCAATGCTGGCACGACTGGGCATTGGAGCTGGCGCGCGGTGCCCTTCTGCCGACTCGGCGCAAGGGAGACCGATATGCACCGCGCCCAGACTGGAACGCAACCGTGGAAGGTACTCGTGGCTACGCAGCTAGAGCAACAGGGCAGCCGACCCGACCGTAGGCTCGCTGGCGACCGCACCAGCCTTCAACACGCGTGGCCGACGAACGCCAGCATGCGCCTCGACCGAGCGGGAATGCAACCTCCAAGGGAAAATTGGCCAGCGGCTTGGACGGCGTTGCGCTCAGTCGACCGCGGCGGCGTGGCCACGCGGCCGACGACTTAGCGCGGACAGAACAGACATCTTCCAAGCCAACACCGGGTGTCAGCTTGTCCAGCGCAAGAGGAGCATGGCGCCAGGGAGAGGGCAACGCTCCGCAATTTACCCATGCGGGATTTTCGCCGCGACCCAGTCGGGGCACACATTTTGCAGCGTCGAAGACAAAACAAGACAAAACGTACATGTCGAAAAAGAAAGCGTCGATCTTCACATTGTACGTGTCATGTTTTGATGGGCAGGGTGGAATGGCCCACCTAGGGGCGCAATCAGGCCGCGCGGTAGGGAGTGGAAATTTGCGCGAATCCCACCCGAACTCTGGGCTGCAGGTGGCTTACGAGTTGATTCGTTACCCTCTCTACACAATAGTTGCACCTCAGGCGGAGAGGTTTGTCTAGGTCTCCCCCCAAGCCTTCTCTCCAGGGTTCCACCTTCGCCGGATCGCTTGCACCCAGGGCCTAGTTCCTCGCCCGCGAGACCGAACAGACCGATTTGCGACATCCATCATAGAACAGACACTGTGCGCTGGACCCTTGTGGGCCTCCCGGAGGGGCCCCCAAGGACAAATTGTTTCTTCCACCACCCACCTCTTGTTCCCAGGAGGTCCCCAGGACGTCCAACGATGCCAGCAAAGGGGTCTCAAAGTCGCCCCTTAGAGGCCTCCATGGCCCCCAAGACAGCTCAAGAGGTCCCCGAGAAGCGCCCTACAGGGCCCGATCTGCCCCGCTGAATGGCCCACGGCGCCTCCGAGAGGCCCCCAGGACTGCCCCAACGGCCCTCGGGAGGCGCAGTAAGCACTTAGACGGCCGAGCGAGCAAACCAGAGGCCCCAAGGCGACCGGAACGGACCTCGAGGCACCTCTGGGCCTGGCTCACATGCCTCAGGCACACCACGAAGCATCCAAGAAACCACCGAAAAACGCCGACACCCCCTGGAAGCTTCCGAGAAGACCGTACATCCCCGAGCAAGGCCCAAGACTACAGGATATGCGCATACAGGGACGGCCGAGGGCCCCAAGAGGCTGGCGAAAGAGCATCTCAAACATCATACCACACTACGTTCGATCTGGCGTGCCTCTTTCGCTTGCTCTTCAAATCACCGCTCATCACTCCCTCGCACGTCTTTCCAAGACTCGATCGCGTCGGACAATATCACATCACACACACACACAACTGCACCATGTGATATGGTATCACCCCATACCAGGCGATACCAACATATACGACCAGGCTGGACATGATCACTCACGAACAGACGAAGCCAACACTATGAAATAAGGAAACCCAACAAACCGGAGGAGAACGAGCCACCCATGTGAGGCCCCCAAACTGCCCCTGCGAATGCGAGTAAATGCCAACGAGACTACAAAACAATCCTCCCGCAAGGCCTTCCAGAGTTCTCCATTTCGACCCACCAGCGGTGATAATGAAATGAGCCAGGGAAATGGGCGAACCGATGAACTGCGGCGGGCCCCCTGCGGGCCCTCGCCGTGTTAGCCGTCGACGCAGAATGATGAGATGGAGGTTGATTAAGGAGAGTGAGATGGCATGCGTAAATCATGATAAGAGGGGCTTCGCGGACTCCGCTGGTCGATTCTCCTGGGACACGAAGGAACACGAGAGAAACGTGTTCCGATGGCCTCAAATGGCCGTTTCGCTCGGGACATCCTCGAGAAATCGGCTTCGGAGAGGACTCTGAATCTCAAACACGGCCGGTTCGCTCGGGACAGCCTCTACAACTCTGCTTCAGAGGGGACCCTGGATTTCAAACATGGCAGTTTCGCCAGGGACATCCTCGACAAGTAAGCCTAGTAGGGGGCTCCGAGTCTCAATAGTGGCCAGTTCTCTCGAGGCGGCCTCGCTTTGGAGCATCAAGTCGGCATTCCCCTCGCGCGCGTCATGCCCCGTGGACCCCAAAAGGCCCACTGCTGGCCCCCAAGCCCGCCTAGATCCCCCAAGGGGCACAAATGCTCCCCCAAGAAACATTGCAACCATTGGCACCGATCTCCGTCGAGGCAATATCTCTCAGACCCAAGCAAGCTCCCCTCAGGGGCCAGCCGTGACTGCCGCCCTGCGGGCTCCATTCCGCGGCTCCCCTGCGGGCCCTGGCCGTGTGAGCCTTCGAGGGAAGATGCCGAGATGGAGGATGCTTGAGGAGAGCGAGAAGCATGCAGGAAGGCATGCTAAGAACGGCCTCGCGCATTCCGCCTCCCCTGGGACGCGTAGACATACGAGTGAAGCGTGCTCCGATGGCCTCAAGTGGCCGTTTCGCTCGAGACATCATCGGCTTCGGAAGGGACTCCGAATCTTAAAACTGCCGTTTCGCTTGGGACATCCTCGACAACACGGCGTCGGAGGGAACGCTGAATTTCAAACATGACAGTTTCGCTGGGGACGTCCTCGACAAAGCCCCCGAGAGGACTCCTTGGAGCCTCAATTCGGCACACCCCTCACGCACGTCGTGCCCCATGGACCCCATCAGGCTCTTGACTGGCCTCCAAAACCGCTTAATCCCCTGAAGGGCGCGAAACATCTGCGTGCAAGCTTCCCCCCTGAGGGGCCGCCGTGACGCCCGCTCTGCGGGCTCGATGGGCAAACATGACAGACCAGAGGAGAGCGAGCCACCCATGTGTCTGCAAGGCTGTCCCCCGCGGACTGCGGACACACCGAGCTCACATTTTGACAAAGACGCGCGGGAACGGGAGACGTGTAGAACCAGAAAACAAGGCAGACGCTCAAGACGAGGATGAAGCCTTTCGATGGCGGAGGAGCAGCGGCCGATGAGAAGAGTACGACAGCGAACAAAGGGGTGAGGAGACGGCGGAGAAGCAGCCACCTCAACAGTCTCAACTGTGGATTACCAACTTTGCGCGCCCAGACGTCCGTAGTCATATGACACCAAACCGAGCACCAAACAGGACTACTACTACCAAATCGGAGCATGTGCCCGGCCGTATCGGATTAGACCTAACGCGCCCAGACGACACCATGAGACACCGGCTGGGGAGATCGAGCTTGAGACCACGGAGAACATGAGCGAGACACTGGACGAGAAACAAACTGGCGCGGACACGCGAAACGTTAATCCGACATCGTGCCGCGAGGCAGTGAATGGAGCGTCCGAAGGTCCGTGCGCGTTCTCTGCGTTGATTGTATAAAGCGGTACGCAAGGGCCCCAAGCCCCTGAAGAACTCTGGGGCGCCCCAAAGGGCCCTCCCGAAGAGAAGCTCAAAGTGGCTGCGTGGCCCCACACCCATAATGGCTCCCACAACCACCTGTAAGGCCCCACGAGAGCACCCAGGGGCCCCCCCAGGATGCTCCCGTGAGGCCTCCGAAAGGCCCCCTAAGAGGCATCCAAGATGCCTTCCAAAATACCCTAAGAGGCCTCAAGTAAACTTCTGCCCACGACCCAGGCACGGTAACAGGATGGGCCGAAGGCATACAAATAGCAGAACTCTGCACACAAAAACAACACCATGATTTACACCGCCTGCCCCGCATAACCGCAAGCCGTACGCCTGCGAGGTGAAGGTGAGCGAAAATGTAGATGAGGACGACGCGTAGCCTTCACCGTGCTCGAGTCCACTAACAGCTAAATCACTGAGCGGCAGCCGCACAGGAATGGAGATTATTCAGACCATCGGCTGGGACGATAATTGGCAGATCGTTCTGCAACAACTCGCTGCTCACACCATTCGATATCGCTGCTCAATTGGGGATCCGTATGATCGATATTCGGGGGGTCCGAGAACCCTGCCAAAGGAGTGATGACCCTCTCATCCGTTGCTCTCAGGTGGGAAGGAGGAAGGAAGAGGGACGAGGAAGGAGCGAACGGAAGAGAAATGAGGAGGAAGGAGCAGGGAGGCTGGGGTGGAGGAGGAAGGGGAGGGGGGAGAGGTGGAAGGACTGGCTAGGTGCTCTCGCGTCATAGCTGACGTCCTACCCCCGCCTCCTCTCCCTCGCCACTGGGATCGCGGTCATTAGTGGTGTGCGAGCTAGTAAACCGAGTCTGCGAGGGATGTGAGCTCGGCCAGTCTGCGCAACTCATGAGAGGCCTCTTAGATGGGCTCCGAGTAGATGGGGTCGGAGGGTCGCGCCGCATCGCCGTTTCATCGGCGATGCATCGGCGACGTCGGCGATACATCGGCGCCACCGGCGTGGAGAAAGTCAGGCTCCACACCCAGCCGCACTGCCGACGCGTCGGCGATGCGGCGCGACCCCCTCCGACCCCGATCTGCTGCCCCGACCCCACCCGGGAGGCCTGGGGCCTATTGGGCCTCACCCGCCGTGCCGAGCCGAGCCTCCCGGCAGCTGCCCAACGAGAGCTCGCCGGCCAGGAGCGCACCGTGGCCGCAGCGCTCCGCGGCCACGCCCACGAGCAGGGTTGGGCGGCGCGCACACAGGGGGTGGGGGGAGGGGGGGGAGGGCTTCTCGGAAGCAGGCTGCTTCTTCGCAGGCGCCGGCCCTGCATCTATAGACAGGGCCCGCGCCCTCCAAGAAGCAGGGGTGCTTCCAAGAAGCCCTCCCCCCTCGCCCTGCCCGGCCCCCCCTCTGCGCGTGGCCGAAGTGCACCGCGGCCGCAGCGCTCCGCGGCCACGCCCACGAGCCGCGTGCTCCCCCGGCGGCCTGCGCTCTCGGCCGAAGCGGCTCGCCCGCGGCCCCTTCGGCCCCATGGGGGAGCGGCCGCGGGCGGCAGCCAAGGTGCCCTGCCACCCGGGCGCGGCCCGGGCGGGGCCACCTCGCGAGCTGGGGAGGGCGAGCAGGGATCAAAAAAGGCGGAGTCTTTTTTACCTTTTTTTTCTCTCTCTCCAGGAAGGACGCGATGGAGCAAGGGAGGAGATCAGGCCGCAGCCAGTGGGGAGAGACTGAACGGGCCAGACGGAATAGGTCCACACGGAGACCGACCACTCCACGTGGGCTCACTCCTTGTGGACTCGGCCTCCTCTCGGGAGAGGCTATACTTAGTAAGTCCAGACGGGGTGAGCCCAGATGGAGACCGAGAGCACTCGGTACGGGCTTACTCCGTGTGGGCTCGGCCCCGCCGAAGGGAGGACGGGGGAGAAGCAGGGGCCGGGTGATCGCCATGCCCTGGGGCAGCCCGAGCCGAGGGATGGCTGATGACGGGTGGATCGGGCCAGGAGGGAGCTAGCAAATCAGGACGTCTGGGAGGCACTTTCAGGAGGAAGGGTAGGACGAGGACAAACAGGCGCAGCAGGAGCTGGAGTGGAAGGAGCTGAAGGACCAGGGGAAGGCAAAGGCACACGAGGCGAAAGGAGGGGGGGGCGACGACGAAGAAGAAGGACTCGGATCCAGAAAAGCGGCCCGCGCTGGAGCGAGAGCGCAATTCTGAACGACGGGAGCAAAGCGCCGAGCTGAAAACATCCGAAGATGAGGTCCACGCTGCAGCGGGGACACCATTTTGAACAACCGAGCACAATCGGATTGCCAAAAACGTAAAGAGAAACAACTGTTGAACTCCTGTATAAAAGAGAATGCGCGGAGAGGGCCAGACATCTTCCGAACAACACAGGGGGGAGAGGAGAGCAACATGCATTATGTGTAAGTGTGAAGAAGGGGAGCGAGGAAAGAGCGAGGGAGCGGAGGAGAGAGAGAAGTAAGGATAGCACCACCATCCCCGCCGCCTCCCGCCTTCCTCCTGAACCGCATTCCTGCCTGCCTGGCCCCCCTCCCTGGAAAAGGCAGAGAGGGGTGACGCCACACCAGGAGGCAGGAGGGGGGGGGGCACCATTGCAGGGGAACTGGGACACACAAACAAATACACACAAACAAAAAGATTCCCCACATTTTCCCATAGTTTCTGGGGTCTTTGTCTTCCCCCCCACTTCCCATATTTTCCTATCTTTTCTGGGAACCGCCGATGAATTGTGTCTGTGTGTTTTTCCCCCTCCTGAACCATGATCGGGGGGACGTAAGACCTGGGTACAGGGGACTCGGAAATCCCCGACGAGGTCGTCAAACAAATGACGAGGCCGAGCCTGCATTTTGACGAGGCCTCCCGCTGCAGACATCCCACGAAACTCCTACTCGTCAAAATCCGAATCGCGGTCGTCAAGAAACGATGGCGAACCCGAGTCCTGGCAAACCCGGGTCTTACGCTCCCCCGACGTGAAGGACATGGTGCCCCGAGAAGGAGGGCCCGCACCCTGGGGCCTCCTCCCAAGACCAACCTCACCCCCCGGGCTGCGCCTCCGCGGCCCCGGGGCCCCGTGGAGAGCACCGAGGGCCCGAGGACGGCGGAGCAGAAACAGGACCCCCCGGGGACCCCCCTGGGGCCTCCTCCCAAGACCAACCTCACCCCATGGGCTGCTCCTCCGCGGCCCCGGGGCCCCGTGGAGAGCACCGAGGGCCCGAGGACGGCGGAGCAAGAAACAGGACCCCACTCCCAGACCCCCTCGAGTTATGAAAAAATCACGACGGGAGGTTTTTCGCTATTTCTGGCCTTTGGGGGCCCTCACCGGCCCTCGGGACCGTCAAAAAACGACTCGGGACGAGAAACCGGTCCCGGGGAAGGGGTCGAGACCTCGGGGGGTCGACGTCATGAAAAAATCATGACGTCGGGGGTCAGGGAACAGGACCCCCCGGGGACCTGCTCTGCTTCCTGCCGAGCCCGTCGGCTTCCTGGCGACGGGGGGGGCCCGCGGCCTGGGGAGAGGAGCGGGGAGCAAAAACAGGACCCCCTCCCTCCCGGGGACCCGTTCTGCTTCCCCCGTCGGCTTCCTGGCGAGGGGGGGGGGGGCCAGCGGGCCGGGGAGAGGCGCGGGGGAACCGCCCCGTGCGGGCGGCGCCAGGCCCCCCTGCGCCGCGCAGCCGGGCGGAGGCGCCGTACTTCAGAAGCGCCGGCCCCACGGCCGGGTGAAACTCGTCCACCTCGCCGCAGGCAGCGGGCGGCGCTGGGCGTCGGCGTCGTCGGCAACGTAGTCGGCGGCGGCGGCGTCGTGGGCGTCGTCGGCGAGGTAGTCGTCGACGTCGTCGTCGTAGGCGTCGTCGTCGTCGGCATCGGCGTCGTCGTCGTCGTCGTCGTCGTCGTCGTCGTCGTCGGCGGCGGCGGCGGCGGCGGCGGCGGCGGCGGCACGCCGCGGTCGTGGGGCGTGCTGCCCGGGCCCGCCTCCCTCGCGCGGTGGCCACCGGCGCTTCGCGCGCCAGCCTGGGGGAGTTGCGGTCCTTCAGCCCCCCGGGGGGAGCCCATCGTACTCTCATCATGTGCTCGAGCGCGTTCCACGACTCGCAAAAGTAACTACTCGCACATGGCCTGGATCCGCCGCGGGGAATATACGATAAGTTACGTCGAAGCACGCGTATGTTCATCGGAGGCTTGCGAGTAGGCACTTTGCGAGTAAAGAACGCGCTCGGTGATCACGGGGGGTCACGGGACAGCAGCTCTCCCAGGATGTGGTCGGTCTGCGGCGTGCGCCGCGGGTGTCGCGGAAGGGAAGCACGGCGAGCATTTCCCGGGAATCTGGGGAGGAGGAGGACGACGACGACCACGAAGAAAGAGGACAAGGAGGAGGGGGAGGGAACGGAAGGAGGGCTGCAGCGATCTACAAAACGGCACGGCCCCCAAGCGTTTACAGGGCTGCCCCCCTTGGGGCCATGGATTCAAGAGGGACGCCTCCGCCTCTGCCCCTCGTCTGGCTCCTCCTCCTCCTCCTCCTCCTCCTCTTCCTCCCCCTCCTGCAGCTCCTCCTGCTCCTCCTCCTTTTACCTTGTTTGATTATCGTTCTCCTCCTCCTCTTCCTTCCTTCTCCTCCTCCTCCTCCTCCTCCTCCTCCTCATCATCATCATCATCATCATCATCATCATCGTCATCATCACCATCACCATCACCATCACCATCACCATCACCATCACCATCACCATCACCATCATCATCATCATCATCATCATCATCATCATCATCACCATCATCATCATCGCCAGCATCAGCATCAGCAGCATCATCATCATCATCATCATCGTCGTCATCATCATCAGCATCATACTCGTCATCATCTTCATCATCATCACCATCATCAGCATCATCATCGTCGTCATCATGCTCATCATCAATCACTGTCATCATCCTCAGCATCCTCAGCATCAGCATCATCACCATCATCATCATCATCATCATCATCATCATCATCATCATCATCGTAATCGTCGTCATCATCGTCATCATTAGCAACAACATCATCATCACCACCATCACCACCCCCATCATCATCATCATCATCATCATCATCATCATCATCATCAAAATCATCAGTATCATCATCAACATCACCATCAACATCGCCATCACCATCACCATCACGTTCATCACCACCACCATCATCAGCAGCATCAGCATCAGCATCACATCACCATCATCGTCATCGTCATCGTCATCATCATCATCATCACCTTCACCTTCACTGCTATTATCATCATCAGCATCATCATCATCACCATCATCATCATCATTATCAGCAGCAGCAGCACCATCACCATCGTCATCGTCATCATCGACATTGTCATCGTCATCTTCTCCATCATCATCATCGTCAGCATCTTCATCACCATCATCAGCATCATCATCATCACCATCAGCATCGCCATCATCATCATCATCATTATTATTATTATCATCAGCATCATCATCATCATCATCATCATCATCGTCGTCGTCGTCGTCGTCGTCGTCAACATCATCACAATGGTCATGAGCTCACTCCTACAACACCGTACCTTCTTGCACATACACCTTTTTCTCATCCTGTTCCTCGTGCACGAGCTCCTGCTTGTCCTGTTGCTGCTGCTGCTTTTCCTCATTTTCCCTTTCCCCCCTCTCACCCAGCTCACAAGCGTTGGAGTGCTGAAGTGCTTGAAGAGCTAATAACTAAATGACGTTGTTCTGCCGTAGTGCGAGATTATGTCGCCAAGAGCTTGGCCTCGGGTGTCCTCAGCAAAATCGATATACGCGTATGACTGTCGTGTCCCCGGCAAGGCCGCTGGAACTTCTGGATCCAGCACAGTTGCTGGTTTGTTTCATGCCAGCTTGATGGGTTTCTCTCAAAGCTGGAAGTCGCCATGTAGATGCGAGCGCCGCTGGCGTATCTGATCTAATCCCTGGCCCCCAGGAGACGACACTGTTTCGACTCATCCATCGGACTGGGCGAAAAGGGGGGGATAGCAAAGGGGGGGTTTGAGAATCAGCTGACGTAGCTGATTTCCCCGGCGCCTCCCGGCGCTGGAGGCGGCTAATGTATCGAAGAATGGGCCCCTCGGTGGGGCCGAAACCAGCTGCACGCAGCAGATTTCGTAGCCCCCCCTCTCCCTATCCCCCCCTTTCCTTCGGCCCGATAGTCCCTGAGCCCCCAGGAGACGGCACTGTCTCGGCTCGCCCAAGTGCTCCGTTCCGAGCGCGCCACGGCCCACGCCCTCGAAGCCTCTGCGCCTGCGGGCCAGAGCGCCCCCACAGCCAGGTCCAGCGCGGGGCGGCAGGAGCGGCCAGCAGCGCATCGATATGAATGGGGCCCAGGGACACACAGATAAACACACACACAAATAACAGGATCCCTCATAGTCTCTCATGTTTTCTGGGTTTTCGTCTTCCCCCCCGCTTCCCATATTTTCTTATTTTTCGGGGGAATCGACGATGAATTGTGTCTGTGTGTTTTTTCCCCTCCTGACGATAAATTATACCCGATCGGCACAAGCACCGAATCGGGCCGCAAGTGCACGGGGTTAGAACCGAACCGCGTCGGCCGCGCCAAGATGCACAGCAGCGCACTGCGGTGCGCACAGGCGCTACGTCCGCTGTTCGTGGATACTCGCAGGATCCCCGACGATGCGCCTGTTGATCCCTGCCAGATCCTTGCTTACGTGCTGGTCCCAGCTGCCTTGATCGATTCCCAGACGCCAGTATCTTCGCATCGCAGCGTCAGTAGCAGCGTCGTCGCAGCATCAGTAGCGACAGCAAAGTCCGCAGCACTGCTTTCAGAGCAACGATCGTAGCTGAGGCGGCCTGGGCACGAATGCGTGATGTTATGTACCGGCGAGCCCACCCACACACACACGCACACACACACACACACACACCCAGCCACACAGCGCCACTGTGGGGCTTCGGCGAAAAAAACACCTCGATCTAACCAGGGCGCCCGGCCCCCCCAGCTGCCCGACGAAGCTCGGCAGCGACTCGGGCCCCATGCCCCCGCGTGGGGCTGCAGCCGTTGTGCTACCACGAAGAAAATGAAGGGGCCCCAGGGCACACAAATAAATACACACCAATAAACAACAGGATCCCCCAAATATTTTCCCACATCTTCTGGCTTCTCGTCTTCCCCCCCCACACATCCCATAGTTTCCCATACCTTCCTGGGGAATCGACGATTCACTGTGTCTGTGTGTGTTTTTCCCTCCTGAGAACATCGGGTCGGGCGAAAGGGGGGGATAGCAAAGGGGGGGTTTGAGAATCAGCTCACGTAGCTGATTTTCCCGGCGCCTCCCGGCGCCGGAGGCGGCTATGTATCGAGGAATGGGCCCCTCGGTGAGGCCGAAACCAGCTGCATGCAGCAAATTTCGTAACCCCCCCTTTCCCAATCCCCCCCTTTCGCCCGGCCCGAGAACAGCGCCACGCGAGCAGGGAGCGAAGGACCCCCCCCGCCTGGCCACGGCGAGGCCGCGGCCGCGCGCAGGCGCTCCCCGACCTCGAGGGCCCGAGGAGCGGCCCGAGGCCAGAGAGAGCCCCTCCTCCAGAAGAGAGCGCGCTCCGCTGCTCGCAGAGCGACTGCAGTGCAGTTTTTAATACATAGGATTGTTTAAAGTAGCACAGGAAGTTTCTTAAATGCTTTTAAACATTACAGGCTTATCTAGGACTTTAAAACATAATATAGTAATTTAGGTTTTTTTTATACATACTCGCATATTATGTTTAAAAATATGGGATTTTAATACATGGTTAATGCATTAATGAATTTATGTATGAACTCATCGTTGTTTTAAATACTAAATCCCTGCATTTTGTATGCATGATCCGCACGCGGAGCATGTGATAAAACCGGCGCTGTACTCGCAAATGGCCTGGATCCGCCGCGGGGGATCTGCGATAAACTGCATCAGAGCAGGCAGGCGTTCTTCGGACGTGTGCGAGTGGGCACTCTGCGAGCAGTGGAACGCGCTCGGCGACTCCTGCACCCAGCGTGGCCCTGAGCGCCCTCTGACCGTGTCTGGGCACCCGCCCCGGCCTGTGCAAGGGGCCCTGGGGCACGCAAATCCACACACACACAAACGAAATGAGTCCCCATACTTTCCCTTAGGTTCTGGGGTTTTGCCTTCCCCCCCCCCACCTCCCATACTCTCCCCTATTCTCCTGGCAGTCGACGATTCGTTGTGTCTGTGTGCTTTTTTCCCCTCCCGATCGCCTGGGCCTCCGAGGGGCCGCCAGGGCGCCCGCCGCCCCACCCGCCGCCCGGCCCGCCCCCGCGGGCGGCCTTCTCCAGCCGGCAGGGCGCGCAGACGTAGTCGTCCGGCGCCGGCCTGCCCGCGGGCGGGCCCGAGCACGCGCGCCGCGCGGCGGCCCAGCGGGGCGCTCGCGAGGGCGCGGCGGAGGCGGGGGCGGAGGGGGAGGCGGAGGAGGAGGCGGAGGAGGCGGAGGAGGAGGCGGAGGAGGAGGAGGAGGAGGAGGCGGAGGGGGAGGGGGAGGAGGACAAGCTAGGTGCGCTCGCGTCATATCTGACGTCCTACCCCTCCCTCCCATCCCTTACCATGGCGCTGATTTTCTCTATCCGCGGACGCGTGTCGTAGCGGACCTGTGGCTCCGCGCGCGCGTGCGTAGTGGGTGGTGGTGCGCGTGCGTGCGTGCGTGCGTGTGTGCGTGTGTGCGTGGTTGTGGTTGTGGTTGTGGTTGTGATTGTGGTTGTGGTTGTGGTTGTGGTTGTGGGTGTGGTTGTGGTTGTGTAGTTTTGGTTGTTATGGTGTAGAGTGGTGATATATATATGGTGGTGTGGTAAGGTGTAGGTGGGATGGATGGGGGTGGTGATGTGGGTGGGGTTGGTGGGTGGTTGGTGTGGGTGGGTGTGTGGTGTATGGGGGATGTGGTGGGTGGGGGGTGGGTGGGTGTGTGTGAGTGGGTGGGTGTTGTGGGTGTGTGGGTGTGGTTGGTGTGTGGGTGTGTGGGTGGTGTGGGTTTGTGGGTGTGTGGGTGTGTGGGTGTGGGTGTGTTGGGTGTGTGGGGTGTGGGGTGTGAGGTGTGTGGGTGTGTGGGTGTGTGGGTGTGTGGTGGTGGGGGTGTGGGGGTGTGGGGTGGGGGGGTGGTGGTGGGTGGTGTTGGGTGGTGGGTGGGTGTGGGTGTGGGTGTGATGGGTGTGTGGGTGGTGGGTGTGTGGGTGTTGTGGGGGTGGTGGGTGTGGTGGTGGGTGTGGGGGTGGGGGTGTGTGGGTGGTGGTGTGGTGGTGTGTGGTGTGTGGGTGTGTGGTGTTGTGGGTGGTGGGTGTGTGGGTGTGTGGGTGTGTGGGGGTGTGTGGGTGTGTGGTGTGTGGTGGTGGGGGTGTGGGTGTGTGTGTGTGGGTGTGTGGTGTGTGGGTGTGTGGGTGTGTGGGTGTGTGGGTGTGTCGGTGGTGGGTGTGTGGGTGTGTGGTGTGTGTGGGTGTGTGGTTTGTGTGGGTGTGTGGGTGTGGTGGGTGTGTGGGTGTGTGGGTGTGTGGGTGTGTGGTGTGTGGGGGTGTGGGTGTGTGGGTGTGTGGGTGTGTGGGTGTGTGGGTGTGTGTGGGTGTGTGTGGGTGTGTGTGGGTGTGTGTGGGTGTGTGTGGGTGTGTGTGGTGTGTGTGTGTGGTGTGTGTGTGTGGTGTGTGTGTGTGGTGTGTGTGTGTGGTGTGTGTGTGTGTGTGTGTGTGTGTGTCTGTGTCTGTGTCTGTGTCTGTGTCTGTGTCTGTGTCTGTGTCTGTGTCTGTGTGTGCGTGTGCGCGTGTGCTGTGGCATGGCACGGGAAATGACGCCAACGCAGCAGCGGGAGCACGAGTCGAAACGAGCGGAAGCGCGGAAATGAGGCCAGCGCTGCAGCGGGAGCACGATTCGGAACGAGCGGAAGCACGGAAATGAGGCCAGCTCTGCAGCGGGAGCACGATTCGGAACGAGCGGGGCCCGAAAATGAGGCCGGCGCCTCAGCGAGAGCAGCATTTTGAAAACAAATGCAGGCGAAAACCCAACTCCCGGGAATCCTGTGTGTAAAAAAGCAAGACGCGGGGGGGGGGCGAACACTCCCAGCACGTCATCAGGGGAAGAGGGAGAGTAGTATTCATAGTGAGTAATTGTGGAGGGGGAGGGGGAGGGGGCATCTCGGGAGCCTCTGGGGGCACTCTTGGGGCCTCCTGGCCTCTGGGGGGGCCTCCTTGGGCCTCCTGGGGGCTCTTGGGGGGCTTCTCGGGGGCCTCTTTGGGCCGTCTCGGGGCACTCCTGGCCCGTCCGACGCCGTCGGAAGCCGTCTTGGGGGGCCCTCCTGGGGCGGCGGGCAGCCGCCCTGCCCTGTCGGGCCGGCCGGGGCCCGGCCGGGGCAGCGGCCAAGGAGAAGGGTGGGCCGCGGCCGCCCGGTGGCTGGCTGGCCGTGCAGCGCCGCGGCCGCCCACACCGCGGGCGGCCGCGGCCTCGGGCAACTCGGGCAGAGGCCGCTGCAGCCCGAGAGCGGAGGGGGGGGCGCATGGGGGGGCGGCGCGGGCGGGAGGTCCTGCGTTTGCTCGGTGTGTCCGTGGCTTCGGGTGGAGAGCCCGGCGGAGCCTCGTCTGGAAGTCGCTCTTGTTGAAGGGCCTCGAGGCGGCCCAAGAGCGCCGAGGGCTCCCGAGGGGAGCCCCAAGAAGACCCCTGCATCGCTTGGCCCAAGAGGGCTCGAGATCCTTCCCAAGGGCCCTCCAAACAGCCCAGGAAGCAGTCGAGACAGCCCTCGACGGGGTCTCTGAATGAACGTCGTCTTGAAATCGCTCGAAAGGAATTGTATATCCGCCACCGTGCTGCTAGGCACTCCATGAAATGTCCTGAGGCCCACTCGAGTTTCCCGTGTTGAATACTGCAATGACTTGGTCAGAAACCCCGACCCCCAACAGCCAGGGATCATGGGGCGTCCCTAACTTTTGGGGCCTGGCGCAAGACTGTTGGCGTGTTCCGCGTGAGATGCCCGAGGCCAAACACACTTGAAAAGTAAGGTGTTTTACAATGTTTTCGGCACTGGGGGGGAACCCGAATTGGCCCCACGAGCCCTCTTGTACTAAGATGGCCCCCGGCACCGCCAAGAGGCCACTCGAGGCGCCCAAGAGGCCCCTAGATGCCTCCAAGAGACCACTCAAAGGCCCGCCCCTGGAGTCGGGCACATCCGTCGACCAAAGGTGGTGAACCCCTTGTGGGGCTCAAAACCAACAAACACTGAAGGATGTTCAATGATTTTGCCTTCTGGGGCATCTTGAGGGTCGAAAGAGGAGCCCTGAGGCTCTCAAATGGCTCCAAGATGACCCAATATGGCCTGCAAGACGGCCCTCAAGACGGCCCAAAAGGGTTCCAAGAGGACTCCCAGGAGAGCTTCGAGAGGCAAACAACATGGATGTTTCCCATGTTCTGGTGCTGAATTTCGCGTTCTGGCCCTCTCTGGCTTCCGACACCCCAAGACGGCTCGAAATACCTCCAAGATGACCCCACTACGGCCCAAAAAGCCCCCAAGAGGGACGCAGGAATGCCGAAGTGGGCTCCAAGGAGGCCCAAAAGACCCTCAAGACATCCCCCACGACGGCCCAAGAGACCACCAAGACGGCCCTTGAGGGCCCCAAGAAAGCCCCAGGATGGCCCAGAGAGGCCCCCAAGACGGCCTCCGAAGACGCCAGATGGCCAAACAGCGCTCGTAAACGACCCGCGACGCCCCCAAGAGGCCCCCAACTAGCGCCCAGCAAGCCCCAGCATGCCCCCGGAGGCCCCCCGAAGACCTCCAAAATGCTCCCGGGAGACCCCGAGCGCACATACACGCTCTACACACTCCGCACGCGCACCCCGCGAAGCGAGAGGAACCTAAAAAAAACCACCGCCCCCGCAACTGCGGATAAGAGTGAGGGGGGCCAGGGGCGGGCGGGTCGTGGGCACTCTGCGAGGCTCGGAGGAAAATTATCCCGGCAAAGCAACCTAACAGCCATGTGTAGGAGCATATCTGGAAGCATTCCCCTTAAGATTCGGATGAGAATCCAGTTGTAGAATTCTGCTGTTCTCGCAGTCGTAGTCGCATTCTCGATGACAGTCGCAGTGGCAACGGCAGTCGCAGTCACAGCCTCAGCCTCAGCCTGCCTCAGCCTCAGCCTCAGCCTGCCTCAGCCTCAGCCTGCCTCAGCCTCAGCCTCAGCCTGCTTCAGCTCAATCTCGGTGCGCTGCTGCTGCCTCGGCCTCAAGCCTCAGCCCTGCCTCAGCCTCAGCCTGCAATCAGCCTCCACCTCAGCCTGCCTCAGCATCAGCCTGCCTCAGCCTCAAGCCTCAGCCTCAGCCTGCCTCTGCCTCAGCCTGCTCAGCCTCAGCCTCAGTCTGCCGTCCGCCCGCCTCAGCTCAGCCTGCCTCAGCCTGCATCAGCCTCAGCCTCAGCACGAAGCGACCCAGCTAGAAGGACAAAGCGCTGAATGTACACCGATGTGTTCGACGACTGCGTATGTAATGATGTGACGATATATAGACTGAGCCCTTCGTGAATGTCTACATGTTTTTCTGACGCCTACAAACGGCGCTGACGTGTGTGAGAAAATTGTCCGCGCAGCAAAAGCCGGCGAAGCGTGCGGGAGCTCGCATGCTGAGACAGACTACGTCTGCAGACCGCCAGCTGCAAAAGGTTGCAAGCGGTTCTTGGAAGATGTTTACGGAACGGAGCTACGGTGTCTGAAAACATTGGCATCGAAACGAAGAGCCTCGGAGCCCTGCAACCTGAGAAACACCGCGGGAACTCGCATACTGAAAAGGAATGCGTTGCAAACCGCACGCTGCGAACCCTGCAGGCTGAAAAGCACCGCAGGATGTCGCATGCTGAAAAGCACTTGTACTGCAGAGCGCCAGCACTCCATCTCGGGTTCGGACCCCCCCGTCCTGATCCAGAACGTGTCCGGCCGAGGCCTGAAAATGCCGTTTCAACTATCCGTGTCCTGTCCAGAACGTATCCTGATCCAGAACGTCCACGGCCTGAAAATGCCGTTTCAACTCCCGAGGATCAGCTGGCACTCCGGCTCTGGGACACTCCAGTACGTCTTGAGCACCTTGAGCCAGGCCCCATCTCGGGATCCCCACAGCGCGCTGTACTTGACCGAGACCGTGCCGAACTCATAACAATTGACCTCCGAAGGACCTGCGATGCGGTGGTTCTGAGCCAGGACGAGGTCCGCATGGTCGAGCGTCGGCACCGTACGCCCATGCCCAGACGGACCATCCACGGCGAGCCACATCATCTGAGACCGCGTCTGGAGGGCGGTCGACAGGCGACTGGCGACTGGCGACGACGAGCTGGTCTTGGACTGTCAGGAACGCTACACGACCAAAAGAAAACGAAGCACGACCGAGGAAACACCAGAGCTCCTAGCTGGGAGGCGAGATCAAGGGGGACGAGGAAAAAGGGAAGAGGAGGAGGAGGAAGAGTCAGAGCAAGAGTAACGGTGAGAGTAAGAGTCAGAGTAAGAGTAAGGCGAACTGCACGAGTCGGAATAAGAGTCAGGGCAAGAGGCCCCCCAAGCGGCCCCAAGAGGCCCCCAAGAGGCCCCCAAGAGGCCCCCAAGAGGCCCCAAGAGGCCCCAAGAGGCCCCCAAGAGGCCCCCAAGAGGCCCCCAAGAGGCCCCCAAGAGGCCCCACGAGGCTCCAAGAGGCCCTCCTAGGGCTGGTGGTACTCGGCTTTTAATCATGTGGTGGGAGGGCGGAACGCGAGGGCTTACGGCCGCCCTTCGGGTTTGATCACTGCTCCTTATCAATCCCACCAGCCCATTGGGCGTGAGTGGTTTAGGGAGCCCGCTCTGTTCTCAACCCCCCTTCTTCCCCTTCGGGGAGGGGTTTACCCCTCCCCCTACCCCCTCCCCCTGGGCCTGGAGAGGGCGCCCCGCGGGTCGTTTGAGGGGTCTTTTTCGACTCCTGGGAGGGCTAAAAAAACGACGACCCTCACGAGGATTCTGGCCCCGACGGGGGGGCACCGTCTGGTCCTCCTCCTCTTCTTTAAAGCCAGAATCATTGATTGTACTACGGTTTTGGCCCCATTTTGGCGTCCTGAGGGGGCCGCGCTCATCTTCCTTCACAGCAAAATCATTGGTTTTACAAAGGTTTTCGGCTCATTTTGTCCTTCTCAGGGGGCAGCTCTCATTTGCGCTTTTGAGGAGGTCGCAAGAGGCCCCAAGATGGCCCCAAGAGGCCCCCAGGAGGCTCCCAAGAGGCCTCCAAGAGGCCCCCAAGAGGCCCCCAAGCGGCCCCAAGGGGCCCCCAAGAGGCCCCCAAGAGGCCCCCAAGAGGCCCCAAGAGGCCCCAAGAGGCCCCCAAGAGGCCCCAAGAGGCTGAGAAGCACCGCAGGAACTCGCATGCTTTCGAACACTACTGCTCGAGACCGCAGCTGGAGAGCGGCAGACCGCAGGCTGAGAAGCACCGCGGGCAGAGAGACTTGCAAAACTCAGATGTCCTGATCGTCTTGGAGGAAGTCACGCCAGTCCGGCGGCTGCCAAGAATCGATGATGCGCCTGGAGCCACCGCCCGTGCTGCCGCCGATGTCCAGGTAGTCGCCATCGGCCCTGAACAGACGGCCGTGCCCCAACGCCAGAATCGCTTGGTTGCGGATTTGAAGCAGCTCTCCGCTCTCAAACATCTGCAACACGTCCAGCTGCCTGCGCGTGAGATTCGGCTTTGGCTGGCCAGCCTGGGCAGACAGATGGCGGGAAAGCCGCTCCCCCTCGTTGTAGCGCGCGATGGCCTCGGCCTTCTGGTGGTGCAGCCGGCGCCGCTGTTGCCGCAGAGCTTCCTCGGGAACTGCTGCATCACGGCCCTCACTGTGATCAGCTTGCAAAGCTTGCGTTAGCCAATCAACGTCGAAGCGCCCTGAGAAGGCCAGCACCTCCCAGATCTGTTTGGTACCGGCCACACGTTGCAAATGGCGATGCCACCGCTTACGCTTCTGGTCTTTCACAAGCTTGGCGACGCTACCCAGACCTGCACCCTTGGCCTGGCCACCTTTTCCCGCAGGCTGAGAAGCACCGTGAGAACCTTTCTTACCGCCTGCCCTTTGTTAGGACCCTGCGGAACCGCATGGCCCCCTTGTGGCGCAGACTTGCCTCTCGCTTTTCCCTTTTCGACATCCCGTTCCTGAAGCGCACGCTGCTGCCGCGACTGCTCGTACTGGTCGCGAGCTACTCTGACCAATTCCTGGCGCTCAGGCTCCGTGAGAACGTAGCGCATGTCGTCGATGTTCTTGCTCCGCAGAAAGTCATGTCAAAGCTTAAGGACAGAGAGAATGGCTCGGCCAGTCTCCTCCTGAGACGCAAAGGCCGTGTCATATTCCGAGCCAGGCTGAGGAGCGCCAGCTGGATCAGTGTCCGCTGGCTCCGTGACTTCCTCTTTTTGAAAAGCAAGAGACTGAGATGATGGAGGACTTTCGGATCGTACTCCTCGTCGTACCTGTCGTCCCAAAGCTTCCTCAGCTCCCTGTGCAAGTCGTCCGCGCGATTCTGAACGACATCCTCGACGTAGTCGGGATCACCCGGTGAAGTCGGTGAAAGCGGAGGAGTAGAACTCGGCGACCGATCCCAATGCACAGAAGACTCGGCGTCCGCCTGTTCGCTGACGTCGGCGTCGGAGACGTTTTCGACGACAATCTTCCGCCTCTTGCTCTCCCCAGGCTGAATAGCACCAGGGAGAGTGAGCACAACCGCCACCGCATCGTGTGCGTCGTTGCGCATGCCACGATCCGTCAAAGACGCGCCAACGGCAATGGAGCAGAAACGGGCGACTGCTCCGCAGACCGCGACGTGGTCGCCTTTGAGGTCGGCCGGAGTGGCATGGACCACCCAGAGCTTCTCGTCGTTCTGCTGGCGCTGGTAAGCCTCCCGCGCCTCCTGGAAAGTCAGGTTGTCGTCGCCGACTACAAGCAGAACGACTGGCACGTGCGGCTCCGAAGCATTGAGAATCTGAGCCATGCAGTCCAGGTGCAAGCGGAGATGGCGAACTGTCCGCTTTCGAGTCTGGATGGTCTGCGGTTTCTTGCCGCACACGATGTGCATGTTGGCGATCACCACGTGGAACTTGTCATGGCCTGGTTTGTTCACCTCAAAATGTGAAATAACAGCATCAAGATCTCGGCCGCTAGGAGGCCTGTAAACTTTGCTGTCTTCGCACAGAGTCAGTTCCGCAGGCTGAGAAGCACCGCGGAACCCCCAGAGAGTCAAGTAGTTGTCGACCTCCAAGAAGCGAATGCCATTACCGAAAGGCTTACTGAGGATCTCTGTCACGTTGATCCCTGCTCGGCTAAAGCCTTCACGGAACGCACCGACCTCGCAGCCACAGACCATATCAGCATCAGCGGTCTCCACTATCTTGGCGCACAACCTTCCGAAGTTAGCGCAGTGAGTGGCCGCCTGCTTACCAGTCATCATGCCCTGCTCGAACCCGAAATTAAACGAGGCGACCGTGAAAGACGCAGGCTGCACAGCGCCAGAACCAGGCGTCTGTCCACCTTCCTCCGCAGGCTGAGAAGCACCGCGAGGCGGCGCAGGCTGAGAAGCACCGCGAGGCGGCGACACTTCGGACGAGCCTCGCGGAGCAGAGGCTGCGGATGAACGTTGGACATGGGGTACGGCCAGGGGAACGCCATTGCAATCGAAACTCAGTGGACTGCAGTGAATGAATGCAGTGGCACGATTGAATGCAGTGGACTGCAGTGTCACTTGCAAGTCCTGAACCAAACACGGCTGTGGCGGAAGGATTATGAAGCGTCTGGCTATTCAAAATGTGGCCCGGGAATGGAGTTCTGGGAACTCGAAGACCAGGAAGAGGACTAGAGTTGGCTCCGGGCATCCAAAATGTGGCCCAGGAATGGAGTTCTGGGAACTCGAAGAGCACGAAGTGTGTGACTGTTGCATCCGGCCCTCCGCGATGTGTAGAAACATATCTGATAACATTCCCCTTAAGATTCAGATGAAAATCCAGTTTGTTCCGAATTTGCTTTCTCGCAGTCGTATGTCGCGATTCGCCGATGACAGTCTGCAGCGGCAACGGCGTCGCGTCACAGGCCTCAACCTCAGCCTGCCTCCTTCCTGCTTCCTCCTCTTTCTCCTGCTCCCCTCCTCCGCCTCCTCCTCCTCCTGCCTCCTCCCTTCCTCCTGCTCGTCCTCGTTCTCAGTCCTCCTCGTCTTGCTCGTCCCCCCTCCGGTGCATCTCTCCTCCTCCTACTCCTCCTCCTCCTCCTTCCCTCCTCTCCTTCCTCCTCTGTGGTCCCTCGTTCCTCGCCTCCTGGTGCTCCTCTGCCCCCCCTCCTCCTCCTCCTCCTCCTCCTCCTCCTCCTCCTCCTCCTCCTCCTCCTCCTCCTCCTCCTCCTCCTCCTCCTCCTCCTCCTCCTCCTGGTAGTCCTCCCCCTCCCCTCCTCCTCCTCCTCCTCCTCTTCCTGGTCGTCCTCGTTCTCGTCCTCCTCGTCTTGCTCGTCCTCCTCCTCCTGGTGTTCTCTCCTCCTCCTCCTCCTCCTCCTCCTCCTCCTCCTCCTCCTGGTGGTCCTCGTTCTCCTCCTCCTGGTACTCTCCCCCCCCCTCCTCCTCCTCCTCCTCGTCCTCGTCCTCCTCCTCCTCCTCCTCCTCTTCCTCCTCCTCCTCCTCCTCCTCCTCCTCCTCCTCCTCCTCCTCCTCCTGGTACTCCTCCCCCTCCCCTCCTCCTCCTCCTCCTCCTCCTTCCTGGTCGTCCTCCTCCTCCTGGTCGTCCTCCTCCTCCTGCTCGTCCTCCTCCTCCTCCTGCTCGTCCTTCTTCTCCTGCTCCTCCTGCTCCTCGTCCTGCTCCTGCTCGTCCTCGTCCTCCTGGTCTTGCTCGGCCTCCTCCTCGTCGTGCTCTTGCCCCTGCTGAAAATGTGGCCCAGGAATGGGAGTTCTGGGAAGTCGAAGAGCACGAAGTTGCCTACAGTTGGCTACGGGCATTCAAAATGTGGCCCGGGAATGGAGTTCTGGGAACTCGAAGAGCACGAAGTGGCCTACAGTTGGCTCCGGGCATTCAAAATGTGGCCCGGGAATGGAGTTCTGGGAACTCGAAGAGCACGAAGTGGCCTACAGTTGGCTCCGGGCATTCAAAATGTGGCCCGGGAATGGAGTTCTGGGAAATAGAAGAGCACGAAGTGGCCTACAGTTGGCTCCGGGCATCCAAAATGTGGCCCGGGAATGGAGTTCTGGGAAGTCGAAGAGCACGAAGTGGCCTACAGTTGGCTCCGGGCATCCAAAATGTGGCCCGGGAATGGAGTTCTGGGATGTCGAAGAGCACGAAGTGGCCTACAGTTGCATCCGGCCCCCCAGAATGTGGCCCGGGAATGGCGTTCTGGGATGTCGAAGAGCACGAAGTGGCCTACAGTTGCATCCGGCCCCCCAGAATGTGGCCTGGGAATGGAGTTCTGGGAAGGCGAAGAGCACGAAGTGTGTGACTGTTGGTGAAAAACGAGCCCGGCTCACTGCCGCCCGGCAACTCCCAACACCTGCCCGGACCCCCTGTGGAGTGATCTGCTGCTCTCTTTTGATCCCACTAGAAACCTATCAGTCTTCGCTGTTAGGTAATTATCCCGGCAAAGCAACCTAACAGCGATGTGTAGAAGCATATCTGAAAGCATTCCCCTTAAGACTCAGATGAAAATCCAGTTGTCGAATTCTGCTGTTCTCGCAGTCGTAGTCGCATTCGCGATGACAGTCCCGCCAGCGGCAACGGCAGTCGCAGTCACAGCCTCATGCCTCAGCTGCTCCTCCTCCTCCTCCTCTTTCTCACCTGCCCCCTCCTCCTCCCTCCTCTTAATCCTGCTCGTCCTCGTTCTCGTCCTCCTCGTCTTGCCTGTCCTCCTCCTCCTGGTGCTCTCTTCTCCTCCTCCTCCTCCTCCTCCTCCTCCTCCTCCTCCTCCTCCTCCTCCTCCTGGTGGTCCTCGTTCTCCTCCTCCTGGTGCTCTCCCCCCCCCTCCTCCTCCTCGTCCTCCTCCTCCTCCTCCGCCTCCTCGTCCTCCTCCTCCTCTTCCTCCTCCTCCTTCTCCTCCTCCTCCTGGTAGTCCTCCCCCTCCCCTCCTCCTCCTCTTCCTCTTCCTGGTCGTCCTCGTTCTCGTCCTCCTCGTCTTGCTCGTCCTCCTCCTCCTGGTGTTCTCTCCTCCTCCTCCTCCTCCTCCTCCTCCTCCTCCTCCTCCTCCTCCTCCTCCTCCTGGTGGTCCTCGTTCTCCTCCTCCTGGTACTCTCCCCCCCCCTCCTCCTCCTCCTCCTCGTCCTCGTCCTCCTCCTCCTCCTCCTCCTCTTCCTCCTCCTCCTCCTCCTCCTCCTCCTCCTCCTCCTCCTCCTCCTGGTACTCCTCCCCCTCCCCTCCTCCTCCTCCTCCTCCTCTTCCTGGTCGTCCTCCTCCTCCTGGTCGTCCTCCTCCTCTTGCTCGTCCTCCTCCTCCCTCTGCTCGTCCTTCTTCTCCTGCTCCTCCTGCTCCTCGTCCTGCTCCTGCTCGTCCTCGTCCTCCTGGTCTTGCTCCTCCTCCTCTTCCTGGTCGTCCTCCTCCTCCTGGTCGTCCTCCTCATCCTGCTCGTCCTCCTCCTCCTCCTGCTCGTCCTTCTTCTCCTGCTCCTCCTGCTCCTCGTCCTGCTCCTGCTCGTCCTCGTCCTCCTGGGCATTCAAAATGTGGCCCGGGAATGGAGTTCTGGGAACTCGAAGAGCACGAAGTGGCCTACAGTTGGCTCCGGGCATCCAAAATGTGGCCCGGGAATGGAATTCTGGGAACTCGAAGAGCACGAAGTGTGTGACTGTTGCATCCGGCTAAATGTGGCCCGGGAATGGCGTTCTGGGATGTCGAAGAGCACGAAGTGTGTGACTGTTGCATCGGGTTATTCAAATGTGGCCCGGGAATGGCGTTCTGGGATCTCGAAGAGCACTTTGTGTGTGACTGTTGCATCCGGGTATTCAGAATGTGGCCTGGGAATGGAGTTCTGGGAAGTCGAAGAGCACGAAGTGTGTGACTGTTGGTGAAAAACGAGCCCGGCACCCTGCCGCCCGGCAACTCCCCAACACCTGCCCGGACACCCCTGTGGAGTGATCTGTGAGCTCTTTTGAGTCAACTAGAAACCTATCAGTCTTCGCTGTTAGGTAACAAACATGTTCAGCATATCCGTTTCTTTGTTCTTCACAGCGCCCAAAATGGTCCAGGAGGCCCCACGACCGCCCTAGAGGCCCTTAAGACGGCCCAAGTGGGCGTCAAGACGGCCCAAGAGAGCCCGAAGACGGCCAAAGAGAGGCCCCTGAGGGTCCCAACAGGTTCCCAAGAGGGCCCCAAGAGGGCCACAGGAGATCCCCATGGAGACCCAAGAGGATCCCCGGAGGGCCCCAAGACAGCCCACGCCCGCCAAGACGGCCCAAGAGGGTCCCGGGACGGCCCAAACGGGCCCCAAGACGGCCCAAAAGAGCTCCAAAAGGGCCTCCAGGAAGGCCTGGATATGCAATATGTATTAATTGTCGCAAGGCTCGTCGGTACATTTGTATGTCGTAATGAAGCATTTGCACCAACAAGGCTCCAAGACACTAAGCCAACGACCTCGCGCCCTCACAAAACAAACGCGCTTTCCGTCCCCATGCCAAGCAGGTCTACTCACCCCAGCAGGATTGAGGCGTGGTGTTGAAAAATTATCCCGGCAAAGCAACCTAACATCGATGTGTAGGAGCACATCTGGAAGCATTCCCCTTAAGATTCGGATGAGAATCCAGTTGTAGAATTCTGCTGTTCTCGCAGTCGTAGTCGCATTCGCGATGACAGTCGCAGTGGCAACGGCAGTCGCAGTCACAGCCTCAGCCTCAGCCTGCCTCAGCCAGCCTGCCTCAGCCTCAGCCTGCCTCAGCCTGCAGCCTCAGCCTCAGCCTGCTTCAGCCTCAGCCTCAGTCTGCCTTCAGCCTCAGGCCTCAGCCTCAGCCTGCCTCAGCCTCAGCCTGCATCAGCCTCAGCCTCAGCCTCAGCCTGCCTCAGCCTCAGCCTGCCTCAGCCTCAGCCTGCCTCAGCCTCAGCCTCAGCCTCAGCAGCCTCAGCCTCAGCCTGCCTCAGCCAGCTCAGCCTCAGCTCAGCCTCAGCCTCAGCCTCAGCCTCAGCCTGCCTCCTCAGCCTCAGCCTCAGCCTGAGCCTCAGCCTCAGCCTGCT
Organism: Prorocentrum cordatum; assembly: GCA_963575745.1. NCBI lineage: Eukaryota > Dinophyceae > Prorocentrales > Prorocentraceae > Prorocentrum > Prorocentrum cordatum. Next base: position 589,049 of record CAUYUJ010020904.1, on the reverse strand, counting down.
TCAGCCTCAGCCTCAGTCTGCCTTCAGCCTCGGCCTCAGCCTCAGCCTGCCTCAGCCTCAGCCTGCATCAGCCTCAGCCTCAGCCTCAGCCTGCCTCAGCATCAGCCTGCCTCAGCCTCAGCCTCAGCCTGCCTCAGCCTCAGCCTCAGCCTGCTTCAGCCTCAGCCTCAGTCTGCCTTCAGCCTCGGCCTCAGCCTCAGCCTCAGCCTCAGCCTCAGCCTGCAGCCTCAGCCTGCAGCCTCAGCCTCAGCCTCAGCCTCAGCCTCAGCCTCAGCCTGCCTTCAGCGGCCTCAGCCTCAGCCTGCCTCAGCCTCAGCCTGCAGCCTCAGCCTCAGCCTCAGCCTGCCTCAGCCTCAGCCTGCCTCAGCCTCAGCCTCAGCCTGCCTCAGCCTCAGCCTCAGCCTCAGCCTCAGCCTCAGCCTCAGCCTCAGCCTGCCTTCAGCCTCAGCCTCAGTCTGCCTCAGCCTCGGCCTCAGCCTCAGCCTGCCTCAGCCTCAGCCTGCCTCAGCCTCAGCCTGCCTCAGCCTCAGCCTCAGCCTGCCTCAGCCTGCATCAGCATCAGCCTGCCTCAGCCTCAGCCTCAGCCTGCCTCAGCCTCAGCCTCAGCCTGCCTCAGCCAGCCTTCAGCCTCATCAGCCTCAGCCTGCATCAGCCTCAGCCTCAGCCTCGCCTCAGCCTCAGCCTGGCCTCAGCCTCAGCCTGCCTCAGCCTCAGCCTGCAGCCTCAGCCTCAGCCTCAGCCTCAGCCTGCCTCAGCAGCCTCAGCCTGCCTCAGCCTCAGCCTCAGCCTGCCTCAGCCTCAGCCTCAGCCTGCTTCAGCCTCAGCCTCAGTCTGCCTTCAGCCTCGGCCTCAGCCTCAGCCTGCCTCAGCCTCAGCCTGCCTCAGCCTCAGCCTCAGCCTGCCTCAGCATTCAAAATGTGGCCCGGGAATGGAGTTCTGGGAACTCGAAGAACACGAAGTGGCCTACAGTTGGCTCCGGGCATTCAAAATCATGCCCAGGAATGGAATTCTGGGAACTCGAAGATCACGAAGTGGCCTACAGTTGGCTCCGGGCATTCAAAATGTGGCCCGGGAATGGAGTTCTGGGAACTCGAAGAGCACGAAGTGGCCTACAGTTGGCTCCGGGCATCCAAAATGTGGCCCGGGAATGGAGTTCTGGGAAGTCGAAGAGCACGAAGTGGCCTACAGTTGGCTCCGGGCATCCAAAATGTGGCCCGGGAATGGAGTTCTGGGAAGTCGAAGAGCACGAAGTGGCCTACAGTTGGCTCCGGGCATTCAGAATGTGGCCCGGGAATGGAGTTCTGGGAAATCGAAAAGCACGAAGTGTGTGACTGTATGCGAAAAACGATCCCCCCCGGCAAACCCCAACGGCCCCCCAACGGCCCCCAACGGCTCCCCAACGGCTGCCCAGACCCCCCTGTGGAGTAATGTGCTGCTCTCTTTTTACACCACTAGAAACCTACCAGTCTTCGATGTTAGGTAACGACGACAATTTGTGGCGCCGTTGTCCCAAGCTCAGCAGCGCCAGAAATTCACGCTGTAGGGCGACGAAATCTATACATATCCACTGCTCCATGGCCGGGTCCATCCATCAGCGGTGTATTCGCTACGCCCTCCTGGCTTGGTCAGGAGGCCGTATACACAACTGGCCAGGGAACAGTGGATAGTGGATATGTAAAGATTTCGTCGCCCGACGCTGGTCCCACCGCAGTTGCGAATCGCTTGCGAGGAGGTCCAGGCTCGTGCGCGTCATTCATTCATGGGATCACTCTGGCATGCTTGGCCCCTTAGAACCCCATGTCGAAACTTTTCGAGCGGGGCTGGCCATCGGAAGGGATCAACTAAGGATGGACCAACGGGGCGAAGATGCAAGAGTACCGGAGATTAACTACCCTCACTATGGGTTTCGACTATATGAGGAAGGCAAAAGAAGGAAAACGGCAGACAAAATATTGGCACAGCGCCATTGTGAACGCAACGTCTCAATTGCCCCACACAGTATAGAGCCAACCCTCTGCGTGTCAAATATGTTCAAATGGCCGCATCTTTTTTGGGAAGGTGAAGGGCAATGTTTGGAGACTGCTCGCGGGCGCCACGGGAGCCGCTCATGGAGGACGATAATGAAAAAAGTGAGTCCGAAAAAGTCGACCGTGGCAAACTAGCGGCTGCATTCGTGCTGGAGCTAAATTACCGCTTACGAGGCCCATCGCCCGGCGTCAGCGAGGCTTCTGTTCAGCCCCGGTTGATTGCACGTACGCTGCAAAGGAAGCGTGTGGGATGGTGGAAGCAGGAGCGGAAGGAGGCCTCCTCCGATACCTCTCATGGTCCTCCTCTTCGTTCCTCCTTATTACTCACTCCCTACAAGAAAAGAATGATTCCGTGCTCCCGAGGCAACGATCCCTAATACAAAAACAATGGGTCTGCGCTCCCGAGGTCACGATCCCTGGCCCGCGCTCCCGGGACCCACCCTGGAACTCCCAAGCGTTCTCCAGGCTCCACCCGCTGCAGGGGAAAGGACGGGACCAACTCAGGGTGGAAACATCGAACTGCCATCGACGAACATCGGCGACAGGCCTCTGATAGCGAAACCGCATGTTTCGGGGCAGGATGGGCTACCGTAATGTGCCTCTGTCGGCGATGAGTGCAGAGGCCTCCTAGATGAGGTCGGAATAAATGGGGTGGGTCGGAGGTTCGCGCCGCATCGGCGATGCATCGGCGATGCCGACGTGCGCGTAAAGCAAATCGGGCTGCACCTCGAGCCGCATCGGCGATGCATCGGAGATGCGGCGATCCTCCGACCCCATCTACTCCGACCCAATTTAGGAGACCTATAGAATAGGTGATTGGGGTTATCCCGGTAAATTATGCCCCCCTCTGGCGCTGCCTGGCGCTCCCGCAGTCTCCCAGGCACCCCCCAACGCCCCTCGGCAAGAGCTCCCAACTGTCCTCGGGAACCGTCACGCCCGCGCTCCCAAGGACTCTCCCGGGCTCCGTGGCGCTCCCAATGGAGCCTGTGTTCTTCTCTTGTGCTCTTTCTACTCATCCCCATCGTACTCCTACTTCTTTTTCTGATTATTCAGTTTCTTCTTCTTATGATGCTTCTTCTTCTTCTTCTTCTGACCCCCATCCTGCTCCATCTCCCGATCCCCTCCCCCTTTTGTTCCTGCTCATCCTGCACAACTCCCCTTCCTCAGCCTCATATTCCCCCCCAGCCCCTCGTTGTCCTGCTCCTGCTCCTCCCCGTCCAAGCTCATACTTGCGGCCGCTCCCCCTCTGAGCCTCGCAGCCCTCAAGAATCCCGCTAACATTCGCTCACCTTGCTGCCAGCTCTCGGGGTGGACGCGAGCAGTGGCGACATCCGAACCCCACCCCCACCAACCATCGATTTTCCTGAATCGATAGGAGGCGGAGAAGGTTTGGATTTCGCAAAATGCTCGACGAATTCCGAATCCTACCCAGTCCTACCCCCGCTCCCCATCGAAATGCCTGGGCCGTGGATCGACGAGGGCAGGGTTCCGGGTTCGCTGCGGACGAGAAAAGGGGGGGGGCAAACAAAAAATTCAATGACTCAGCCAGGCGCAACTCGTTTTCCTGGCGCCCGGAGGCGCAGGGAGCGACCGTACCCATTCGGGGATTTGCGCCTGGCGTCGGGGCTGACAATGGCGGCACGCGGCACCTCTCGTAGGCACTTCCCCCCCTTGGTTTCCTGATCCCCGATCTCACCCCCATCTAGCGACGAAACCAACGGAGTGGACGGGAGCGGCGGAGCGGAGCGGAACGGCACCGATGTCGCCCAAAGGGCGTCCCGTCTAAAGAACGGCGGGTGCGCCGGGGCGCCTCATTTCTGAACTCGGAACTCGGCCGAAACCAGAAAGAACGGACCTGGATTCGGAAACTTAGGAGCTGGAGTCAGAAGAACGGGCGCTGGATTCGGAAAGCTAGCAACCAAACTCGGACATTTGTGAGCCGGAAGCCGGAATCGGAACGACAAGCGTCGGAAAAGAAAATTGGGAGGTGGACTCGGAGAGATGAAAACTGGGGTCGGGAAATTGGAATCGGAATCGGAAATCTGGGAGCCTGGGTCAGAAAATTGGGAGCCGGAACCGGAGAGATGGGAACTGGAGTCGGCTGGAAGCCGGACACAAAAAAATGCGATCTGGAGTCAGAAAATTAGTACCCGGAATCGGACGTTGGGAGCTGGAGTCAAAAAATTGGGAGCCGGAGTCAGAAAGATGGGAGCTGGAAGCGGAAAGTGGTGATCTGGAGCCAAAGAGATGGGAACTAGTCGGAAAGTTATGAGCCTGGATTGGAGAAGCGAGCGCTGCAGTCAGAGAAACCAAATCGGTGAAATGAGCGCTGGGAAGAACTATGGGGGCCGCGCTCGCAAAGACAGATGGGAGCTGGAGGCGGAAAACGGAGAGCTGTAGCTGGAAATCTGCGGCGCCTCAGTTGAATGCGCGTACGCACATCGATTCAATGCCCCCCCACAACTCGCCATTGCAGGTAAGCGTTTCCCAGACCCGCTCGGTATGATTACCTCGTACTGCCTGACATCTGTCGTCGAACCAGCGCATCCGCGGCCGTTGCGGTAGCCTCCAGGCACGCGCGCCGCAGCAGGGTGTTTTTTGCGCGCCAGTTAAGATGCCCATCGCCATTTCCGTCGTCTGCGCGTTGCAATCCAATCCTCGTCGCCAGCTTGAGAAAATATGCGTTCTACCATGTGTGTTGCTCCTTTTGATCCACTCGTGCCATGGCTCGATGTATGTACGAATGTCCGAAGACGAACTGGACGACGAATGCGTGGAACGTGTGCCGCTGTCGGTGCCGCTCTGTGTGGACGCTGCGTCGGCGCTCTTTTCTTTGGACGCCCGAAATGGGTACAGAAAGAATGGGCACAATGCCCAACAACAAATGTTGTCCCAAACCAACAGCGGCCGCTGTTGGACAGGCGGCCTTCTGTCTCGAATGGACACAGGCCGTGGCGGCGCGGACAGCGAATCCTGTTCAAAATGAACAGGAACTGCTGTTGGGCATTGTACCCATGCTTTCCGTACCCATGTCGGTCGTCCCGATTTTCGTCGTCCGCCGCGTCAAAGCATCGGCGTCGCGGCGCACTCACGCGTAACATTCGGCGCCGGGTTGCCCGACGTTTGCACTCCAATTCTGCCGCGAATGTCCCCGACGCAGGCACGTACAACATAGTTGCACCAACGACCTCGCTGAAGAGGCGCAGCCGGTCATTGGCTGAATACGCCTTGGTAATGAGCTCCTGTTTGGACAAAGCCAGCTTTTTCCAAGCTCTACCTCTGCTAGGTCACAGAATGTAGAATGTCTGCCAATATGTTTCGGAGCCAATGAGCCCCAGAGAAAAGCCAATCTTCGATCTTCACGTCGTCGAAGACGGCGAATTCTGGCGAAATGTTTGGTTTCCGGTCGCAGAAATTGTGTGATGTCTTCAACTTGTCTGGGTGACTTTTCAAGCCTAGCGTCAAAACAACGCCCCGGACGTCTGATATCATCCGTTTGATCAACGTCACTGAACCACCAATGATCACCACATCGTCAACACATATGAAATTAGTCAGTCGTGCACGTTCTACACATGATGACTGATATCCGTACTTGCGTGTAGACCACTCCGGGAAATTGTTTTGGAAGGTGTGCTGTGAAAGACTGTTGGATAACAACGAACTCAATGGATCTCCCTGCTTCGTCCCCCGCGCACAGCAAAATCCCACCAGCCCTTTAGGGCGTAGGTGGTCTAGGGAGTTTCCTCTGCCAACCCCCTTCTTCCCCTTCGGGGAGGAGTTTACCCCTCCCCTTACCCCTCCCCACTGACCTGGACGGGGCCGGTCGCGAGGTGTCAGAGCGTCCAAGATGGCCAAAGACAGCTCCAAGAGCGAACAGGCGAGAAAACACAAAACATTGATTTTACCTAGGTTTTGGAAGGATTTTGGCATCTTGGGGGGCCCAAGAGGCGACTCGAGGCACTCTGGAGGGGCGGGGCTAATAAGCAAACCCCCCTTCTTTGATAGATCTCCTCCAAGATGGCCCAAAGAGCGCCCCGAAGGCTCCCAAGAGCGCCCCAACAGCGCCCCAAGAGGGCCCCAAGAGACCCCAAGAGGCCCCCAAGAAGCCTCCAAGAGGCTGCTAAGAGACCCCCAAGAGGCCCCAAGAGAGTCCAAGATGGCCCAAGACGGCTCCAAGAGCGAAAAGGCGAGAAAACAAAAAACATTGATTTTACCTAGGTTTTGGAAGGATTTTGGCCTCTTGGGGGGCCCAAGAGGCAACTCGAGGCACTCTAGAGGGGCAACGCTAATTGGGGACCCCCTCTTCTCTGATCGATCTCCTGCAAGATGGCCCCAAAAGCGCCCCGAAGGCTCCCAAGAGCGCCCCAAGAGCGCGCCGAGAGCGCCCCAAGAAACCCCAAGAGGCGCCCAAGAGGCCTCCAAAAGGCTCCCAAGAGACCCCCAAGAGGCCCAAGAGGCTCCCAAGGCTCCAAAAGCGAAAAGGCGAGAAAACAAAAAACATTGATTTTACCTAGGTTTTGGAAGGATTTTGGCCTCTTGGGGGGGCCCAAGAGGCGACTCGAGGCACTCTAGAGGGGCAGCGCTAATTGGGGACCCCCCCTTCTTTGATAGATCTCCTCCAAGATGGCCCCAAGAGCGCCTCGAAGGCTCCCAAGAGCGCCCCAAGAGCGCCCCAAGAGGGCCCCAAGAGGCCCCAAGAGGCCCCCAAGAGGCCTTCAAGAGGCCCCCAAGAGACCCCCAAGAGGCCACAAGAGGCTCCCCGAGATACGCAAGAGGCCCCCGGGACCGCCAAGAGGCCCCAAGGACGGCCCAAGAGGCCCCCAAGCTCGCAATTGTCCTCCTCCTCCTCCTCCTCCTCCTCCTCTTTTTCTTCCTCCTCCCTCCTCCCCCTCCCCCTCCTCCTCCTCCTCCTCCTCCTCCTCCTCCTCCTCCTCCTTCCTCCTTTTCCTCCTTCTCGTCCTCCTCGTCCTCGCAGTCCTCCATCTCCTCCTCCTTCTATTTCTCCTCCTCCTCCTCCTGCTCCTCCTCTTCCTCCTCCTACTCCGACGACGACGGCTCCTCCTACATCCTCCCCCTCTTGGGAGATGTGGCGGCTCACCCCGCCCTTTGTTCTTCTGCATGCTCCCCCGCTTCCCTCATAACCTCCACTCCCCTGGGACTCATTTCTGGACGGGCTGGTGGGGATACGCGAAGCGTCTAGAATTATCTGCTTAACGCGTCCGTCTGCACCACGGCTGTTTGGTCGGCATACAATTTGGCAATCATGTTGATCTACGGTGCTGGCACACATTGTGTTGCTAAGGCCTTCCAGAACGAGTCGTGGGAGACTGCCGACAGATTTCTTGACATCCAGCGTGGCGGCCCGAATTGGAATGTGGCACTCCCTTCCTTTCTCTTGAAAAAACTGATTGTGAACGCAAACGTGTGGTCATCGGTACACAATCATGTTTCCAGAACCTGGCTTGTTCTGGAGGCTGGACTATGTCGAGGATTGGTATAGAACGATTGTACAGCAAACGAAAGGACAGTTCATACACAAGCGTGATAATGCATATCGGCCTGCAGTTCTGGGGCAGACACGTACCCCCAGAATGGAACAATATGCAAATGCAAATGCGGTGCCAGCTCTCCGTCGTGTGTGATTCAGGCAACAGGATAATGCGATATAGTTCCAATAGTGCGCGTCGTAGGCCTCTCCACCCATGCTTGAGCAATTCTGCTGCAATACCAGATGCGTCAGCATATATATATATATATATATATATATACATCTATATATATATATATATATATATGTTCAGCTGTCTGAGTCTCGTGGTGAAGTCTTCGTCGCCGAATGGTGAAACGCCCGTCGTGGCGGTAGGTCGCTGGCCGCTGGTGTTCGCGCGTGTCGCTGCGTATGCTTTTTCTCGTAGAAGTTGGAAATTACGTTTGCAATCGCGCGCTGGTCAAAAACCTGGCTCGCATCAGAAAACCACATGGGTGTGATGTGATTCGTGCGCTTCGCACTCTTGATGCCGCTGATATGTCGCAACCCCTTATGCTCGTTTAGAATATGACCTATGCGAGCCTTGCGCTTGCTCCGCTGCTGTGGTCTGATACATTGTTTGGATTTGTGTTGGCTGGCCGACCGTCGCTCTAATGTATTTGTCGCCGGTAGTGCCTTCCGCTGCACAATTCGATTGTGGAATTAATCATTACCATGACAACCGCCACTTTTGCAACCAGCGACTGCTGACGGCATCCTCACCGAATCCAGTATCGCATGTTCTATTCTGCCAAGCATCTCCTCCCCTGTATTGTCGCCCGCTGTCTCGTGCAAATGCCTCTCCACGTCGGCATTCGGATCTGTCTGTCGGCTGCGCATTCCCGTTCGGACCTGGTATGGGGTGAAACTGAAGTCGATGAAAGTGGTATGGGTGAAACTGGACACTGTGAGGGAGCAGCCAGGGGGTGGATACAAGGTCGGAGGTAGGAGTCGGGAGCCGGGTGTTGAGCATAGGTGGCCTGATTGTAGTCGCTGGAGTCGGGTTCTCCTGGGGCTGCAATGTTCCTGAAAGGTGGTCGGGCCACGTCGGAGGGACAACGGAACATCACCAGAATTCCAATACATTCCTCTGCCGCCCCCAGCAGCAACAGCTGACGGACTGTTTTCCGTTGGGCCCCTGTTTTGTCACTTACATCTAAACCAAAATCTGAAACTCCAGCATAACACTGCATGTCACTACTGTATGGATCGAGCCCCTCGGAGTTGGAAGCTGCCGTCCGTTGTCGGGCAGGTGTCGTCGTAGGTGTCGTCCTGTGGGAACATAGCGCATATCCTCGAATGCTCCTGGTAGGAGCAGGAATTCCTGCAGGTAGGTCGCCCATTAAATTCGTTACGATACCCATTCCTTCCCCGGGGGTGTCGGAGATTTCTCGCAAAACTGACCTTGTAGATGCCCTCGTGTTACTAATAGTGGAACTGCCGCGAACGTCGTCGTAACGTCACTCGCTCTCTGTCTGAGGTTCTGGACGTACCTTTCTTCTCCATTTCTCCATCGCGTCCTTCACCTCCTCCTCCACTGCCTTCCCCGTTGTTGTGGTATGCCAACCCCCTTCCCCCATCATACAACGAAATGTTCCGTTCGTTCAATGTCCCGTCCTTCATCACAACCATACCCTTAGGCAACACATGATGATATCCTGATGTGCATTCTCCAAACGTTTGCTGCGATAATGCTTCGTGTACCCCAACCGTTTCTCCTGCTCGCGCTTCTCAATCGTCGAGCTGTTCTAGAAGAATACGGGTCCAAACGCAATGTTGTCATATGATAGTGCTGCTCTCGCGTTTTTTTCCAAAAGCCAACTTTTGCAACACTGGGGGGTTTCATCATAACTTCTCTGGTGGGATCGGTCCCCGTTGCAACCGTAGTTTGAATAATACGTTCAAGATGTTGAATCGCTGCTGCCGCTGTGGCACTTCCTTCAAAGCCGAAAGCAATCACCTGCCGTGCGCGGGTCTCCTTCTCCTTCTCCTCCTCCGTGGTATTTACCCCCCTTTTTCTGATCATCCCTCCTGTTCCCCCACGCTGGTTCGTTGGTCACGTAGGGCCTGCTGGATCATATTGCCCACCACTTCCTTCGCATCATCTTGTGTCACGTAGACGTCGTCCATGCCCCCTTTGATCGCTTCAACTTCGCCTTCGACACCGACAACCTTGTTGCGGAGATCCTGCACGTTCCCCTTATTTCTGTCACTTCTTCATTTGTTTGTTTGACCGTGTCGTTGACGTTTTGGAGTTGTCGGGTCAATGTATTCAGCTTTCTGTTCAGGCGTTGTTTGTATTGTTGAGACCACCGCCTTCGCTCCTTACACCTCCTCCACCTGGGACTATCTCCACGTCCGAATCCTCCCCCTCGCCGACCTTCACGTCCATAAACTCTTTCATTATGTCCTTACGGCCTTCCTTCGTATCCGGTGTAGATCCCGTTGCTTCCCCTGCTCGTTTCGCCATGTTCCCAACTCTCAAGTTGATCAGAACAGAAGAGATACGAATCAACAGATGAAGCAGACGACAACTAAAGATGGTAGTTCAACCGCCTGATTGTATGTGCCACTTGTGCCAATGGAGCTTGAGCCTTGAGCCAAGACGAGGACACCCTTGGGTGAAGATACATAAATAATCTCTGAGACCCGGCGGCTCTGGAGGATGTCTCGGGAGCCCTGGCCTTCTTCGAGCGTTCTGGAACGCTCTGGAACGGACTCACACTCGTCCTACAGCAAGACTTGATTGGAGAGGACACGCGAGAAGACACAAAACCCTTCCGAGGGCCACATTCCCGTAGGAACGCAGGAGACATGGATCGCGAGATACAGGACACGAGGGTACCCTTTATTTTGCAAAGTCGACCTACTAATCAGGGCCGACTGTAGCCCCGTCCGATCCTCCACCCTCTACGCACGTTTCCGCCGTTGACCCTCGCTCCCTAACCCCCCTGCGGCCCGCCTCCAGCAGGGCCCGCTTCGCCTGTGCACCGCGCAGCGTCGGGCGCACTCCGAAGGCTTTCCGCTCCCTTTCCGGGCTCATCGCATTTCGCTCCCCCTCCTCGCTCCTACAAGCAGCCCGCATAAGAAGTATGCGCGGTAAGGATGAAAAGGGCCTTGGAAGGCCATGTCGACACTTGGCGAGCGGGGTGCGGCCAGCAAAAGCGGCCAAGGATGGGCCGAAAGAGAAGGATGCGAGGATAACCTTCGAAAACCGGTCATCCTTACCATCCGGGTTGGCTGTATCCTGACTGCATGCGTCAGCGTGCCACCATGCGCCCTACAAGTATACGCCGAGTGATGGAAACCTGGAGCTGCACGCCATGCTGACAGAAACTGTGACTCTCAGGAATAATGTTCTCGCTGCCGATTTCGTGATTTAATGGTGAATCGCGATGTCGCTTGAGACTTCCTCACGCTTCAGCAACACGCCCGCTCGACCTGGCCGCTTTGGCCCGCCGTCCCGACCCGCCCGTCAAGGTCTACCCGCTCGATCTGTTCGTCTGGTTCTGCCACGTGTATTCTGATCCTAGCCCCCCTCCTCCCCACTCGGCTAATGTCTCTTGTGTTCCATCCTCCTCCCCCACCCTTTGTCCCTTCCTCCCATCCGTCCTCTCTTCCTCTGTCTTAGGGGCTGCACGAAATACGCGTGGCAGGTAAGAAAGATATAGACCCTCAAGCGGGTACGATCGAAGACGAAGAGGGCGGGTATCGATGGCTTGGGATATACGTGTTGACTGGCCCGCGAGCAGATAAGAACGAACAGGCTTAACATGAGTGTTGGCGTTCGTGTTGGTGTTGTTCTTGTTGTTTTGCTGTTGCTGTTCTTGTTGTTGTAGCGGTTCAATTCTCAGCTCTTGAACAATAGAAACTCTGGGTCCAGTTGTCCATTGACGTGCTCCTCACGGGGCTCGCACCCTTTTTTGAAAGAATATTCATGCTCAAATCCCACCAGCCCTCTGGGCATAGGTGGTTTAGGGAATTTCCTCTTCCACCCCTCCTTCTTCCCCTTCGGGGAGGGGTTTACCCCTCCCCCTAACCTCCTCCCCTGGACTTGGACGGGGGGGGGGCCGCTGGTAGTTAGAGCGTCCAAAACGGCCTCGGCGAGGAAGCCAAAATCATCGGTTTTACTATGGTTTTTGCCGATTTCGGAGGCTCCCGAGGGGGGAGGCTAATTGAGGGACCCCCTTCCTTTGATCGATCACCTCCAAGATGGCCCCAAGAGCGCTCCCAAGGCTCCCAAGAGCGCCCCAAGAGGGCCTCAAGAGGCGCCCAGGAGGCCCCAAGAGGCGACCAGGAGGCCCCAAGAGGCCTCCGAGAGTCCCCCAAAATACCCCCAAGAGGCCCCCAAGAGGCCCCAAGAGGCTCCCACGAGGCACCCAAGACGGTCCAAGAAGCTCCCGGGACCGCCAAGAGGCCCCCAAGACGCCCCAAGAGACCTCAAAGAGTCTCCCAAGAGACATCCCAAGAGACTCCGCGAGGCATTCAAGAGGCCTTTGACTCTTCTGATCGCCCTTATCCTCCTCCTCCTCCTCCCCCTCATCATCACTATCATCATCATCATCATCATCATCATCATCATCATCATCATCATCATCATCATCATCATCAGCATCATCAGCATCATCATCACCATCAGCATCATCAGCATCATCAGCATCATCATCACCATCGTCAAGACCACCACCCTCATCGTCATCATCAGCATCATCAATATCAACATCAACATCATCATCCGCCTATTCCTCCTCCTCCTCATTCCTCCCTCCCCACCCTCATCATCATCCTCCTCTTCCGCCTCCGACTCCTCCTCCATCTCCCCCCCTTGGGGTACGACGGCCTCCCCAGCCCCTTGGTCCTCTGTATGCTGCCCCGCTTCCATGATCACCTCTACTCACCTGGGCGTCGTTTCTGGATGGGCTGGTGGGGATACGCGAAGCGTCAAGAATTGCGTCCCTGGCACCCCGGCTACAACAAAAACGGCCCTCGCCTGATGCGTCCTCACAATGTATTTCGACATCGCGATCTCGCGCGGGACATCTGTTCAATGTATGCAAGGATCGCGTTCGTGCGCGGGGTTTCCTCGGAAATAATTCAAATGCCGCGCCCTCGACACTCTGGAATCATGCTCTCGCTTTGGCCTGTTTCGCGATGTACGTGGGAATCGCGCTATCGCTCGAGACTTACTCGCGATTCATGCAGGACGCACGCTTCAGCAACACGCCCGCTCGACCTGGCCGCTTGGGCCCGCCGTCCCGACCCGCCCGTCAAGGTCTACCCGCTCGATCTGTTCGTCTGGTTCTGCCACGTGTTTTCTGATCCTAGCCCCCCTCCTCCCCACTCGGCTAATGTCTCTTGTGTTCCATCCTCCTCCCCCACCCTTTGTCCCTTCCTCCCATCCGTCCTCTCTTCCTCTGTCTTAGGGGCTGCACGAAATACGCGTGGCAGGTAAGAAAGATATAGACCCTCAAGGGGGTACGATCGAAGACGAAGAGGGCGGGTATCGATGGCTTGAGATATACGTGTTGACTGGCCCGCGAGCAGATAAGAACGAACAGGCTTAACATGAGTGTTGGTGTTCGTGTTGGTGTTGTTCTTGTTGTGTTGCTGTTGCTGTTCTTGTTGTTGTAGCGGTTCAATTCTCAGCTCTTGAACAATAGAAACTCTGGATCCAGTATTCCATTGACGTGCTCCTCACGGGGCTCGCACCCTGTTTTGAAAGAATATTCATGCTCAAATCCCACCAGCCCTCTGGGCGTAGGTGGTTTAGGGAATTTCCTCTTTCACCCCTCCTTCTTCCCCTTCGGGGAGGGGTTTACCCCTCCCCCTAACCCCTCCCCTGGACTTGGACGGGGGGGGGCCGCTGGTAGTTAGAGCGTCCAAAACGGCCTCGGCGAGGAAGCCAAAATCATAGGTTTTACTAGGGTTTTGGCAGATTTCGGAGGCTCCCGAGGGGGGAGGCTAATTGAGGGACCCTCTTCCTTTCATCGATCACCTCCAAGATGGCCCCAAGAGCGCCCCCAAGGCTCCCAAGAGCGCCCCAAGAGGGCCTCAAGAGGCGCCCAGGAGGCCCCAAGAGGCGACCAGGAGGCCCAAGAGGCCTCCAAAAGTCCCCCAAAATACCCCCAAGAGGCCCCCAAGAGGCCCCAAGAGGCTCCCACGAGGCACCCAAGACGGTCCAAGAAGCTCCCGGGACCGCCAAGAGGCCCCCAAGACGCCCCAAGAGACCTCAAAGAGTCTCCCAAGAGACATCTCAAGAGACTCCGCGAGGCATTCAAGAGGCCTTTGACTCTTCTGATCGCCCTTATCCTCCTCTTCCTCCCCCTCATCATCACTATCATCATCATCATCATCAGCATCATCATCATCATCACCATCACCATCGTCAGGACCACCACCATCATCGTCATCATCAGCATCATCAATATCAACATCAACATCATCATCCGCCTGTTCCTCCTCCTCCTCATTCCTCCCTCCCCACCCTCATCATCATCCTCCCCTTCCGCCTCCGACTCCTCCTCCATCCCCCCCTTTGGTGTACGACGGCCTCCCCAGCCCCTTGTTCCTCTGTGTGCTGCCCCGCTTCCATGATCACCTCTACTCGCCTGGGCGTCGTTTCTGGATGGGTTGGCGGGGATATTTTTTTACAGCCGCGGGCGGAAGCGCCAGCGGCGGCGAGTAACGGTCGGGCTGCGGCCGAAACTAATTGGCCGGACGCGCGCGCGGGCCGCGGCCGGCGCCGGGGCGGCGGGTGCAAAGGTGCTGCAACCCAGGGAATCTGACGCCCAGGGACCAGCACCCAGGGAGCCAGTAACTACGCTGCCAACGTGGCGCGATGTAAATACCCCCGAGGTGTCTGAGGCCATGGCCAAGCAGTACGCCGTTTGAGACACTATCTGAACAGTAGGGAGTCTGCCAACCTCGGCGCGGGAATGGATACCAAAGGGTCCCAGGGTGTCTGAACCATGCTCAAGCAGAAGCGTCCGAGAGACACGCAAGCTGTCGCCAGACTGCGTACCGTAGGGAGAGGTTGGACTCTGACAGCGCCAGCGAACCGTCGCAGCTTCAGAGTACGCACCGACGCAGCCAAAAGGCGCGAAATTCGTGGTGTCTATAACCGAACAAGGCACGTCAGGCCCAGGAAGACAACCTCGAACAGAGATGCCTTCGCAAGCGAGCCATCAGGTAACATGATGTGACGCTACGCGGAAGGTACAACTGCCCCAATCTTCTACCAGGCACAAGTCGCAGGCGACTGGCAGCCGGAGATAAGAGCGGGACGCGTACCAGGGAGCATCTAACGTGACGGGCATACGCAGAGCCGCCTATCTTTGGTACCCTGGCGTACCAGAGTGAAGCGTAAGAAGATGGCGCTCTGGGAAAGCTGCGCTGCCGCTTACCAGCTGCAGCCCAGGCAACAGCTAGTGGTCACGAAGAAGCCCAGGGAGCTAACCGCTCATCCGGGTAGAGCGGGGGAGCGACGATGGGATGATGCCAGTCCGGGCAACAGGAACTGGCGGCCAACATAGGAAGCAGGCGTACGCACTAGGCACAGGCATGGGCTCAGTCCGCTGACCACCCGCGGCAACACTGTGGCCGGTGCGCGCAGGTGGGTGCGCAACTGCGCCCCTGCGTCCGGGCGCGGCAACAACGTCCTTACGGGTGGCGCCCCACGTCGCCGTGCCGGAGGCGTACCTCAACGGCTCAGAAGTGCACCATCTGGCCATGCGTTCGGAAACCCGCTGTCGGGGCGCCACCCGCCCAAGGTCGCTCCCAGGGAATAGCAGAGAAGAGCAGCTGAAGGCCGCTGTACCTTAAAGAAACCCAGGGAGTGAGAGTGCGGTTCTGGACAGTGACGAGGCGAAGCCTTCTTTGCGTCGGTCACAAAGCCGCGAGGCCGGGGGACGAAGTCCGACAGGGCCAGAGGTGAAAACAACTACAGCGGGGCCAGGGGCCAACTATGGCCTGCACGCACCACGCCCCAGCGCTGTCATGCAGACGGTATTGCTGGTAAACACACTTGGGTCCAAAGGCAGGAAGTGCGTGTACCAGGGAGGGCGGCAGAAGGCCGCCACACGAGTATATGAAACGCAACCCAGGGAGGCAGCTGAAGGCTGCACAGAGTGTGGAAATCGGACGCTGCACCTGAAACTCTTGGGGATGGGGGGGGGCTCAGTCGCCCCACCGTTGTCTCTTCTCGCCGCGATCGTCTGGCCTGCCGCCACCACGCTTGCCTCCTGACTGCCACTGGTCGTCGTGCCAGCCAGAGCTCCAGCCACTCTGCCAGTTGTCCCAGGCGTCCCAGGAGCTCCCCGCCCGGTCATACCAGCTGTTCTGCTGGTGGTTGCCCTTGCCCGTGCCGTCGGTCCTGGTGTGGCGCATGTATTCGGACCGCGCCGTTGCCCAGTCGATGCGGAAGTTATACTTCTTGTCCATCGCGTAGGCATCGTATCCACAGTGCTTCCAGTCATCCAAGAACTTGTTGATGTTCGCGTCCGTGTGCAGCTTCGGGTCTGACTTGGGATCCTTGCACCCAGGGATCCGGATGCCTTTTGTGTAGGCCGACCAAAGGGCGCAGAATACTCCACCCAAGTCCACATGGTGCCTGGCGATGCGCTCGGCGGGCGTATCTCCGCGGCGCTCCAAGACCACGGAGCCCAACCAGGCCTTGTACATGGGGCCTCCGTGGGCGTCGGTCAGCTGGTTGAGAGCGTGTCGTCCCGCTGCGCCAGAGTAGGCAAGCCTGCGGTCTGGTGTCTGTGGGTTGCGTAGTGGGGGGCGGCGGTCCTGCGCTGTGCCTCTCTCTCGCGCGGCTTCATCTTGACCTGGCCCCCTGGAACCACTGGCGTTCTGAACGGCGGTGGCTGTGCCACCCCAGGCGGCCAACGGGTCGTCGTCGGAGCTGGGTTCCATGCTCTCTGCCGCTGGGCTTTCCTGTGGCGGCCTGGCGCCAGGGCCATCATCTTCAGCGGGGCCCGCGGCCGGGTCCGCGCAGTCATCAGGGGGAGGAGGCTCGTGGGGGCTTCCAAAGTCGGCCGAATCCGCTCGCTCAGTAGCAGGAACCTCGTCTTCGTCGTCCTCCTCCTTGGCAGCTAGGCCGGGCACCTTCGCGCCTCCAGCGCACATCTCGGCGTCATTCGTATCCAGGGAGTTGTCTGCACCAACCGCTGTGGAGGTGTCTCCCTCGGGTCTTGCTGGAGCTTCGAGCTTGGGGCCCAGCCACTGTGCCGGAGGGCGCCCTGCCGCGTTGCCGGGCATGTCCTCGATCATGGCCTGCACCTGCGACTCCGCCAGGGAGGTGATGGTTGTCGAGGCCAGGGCATCGGCACTGAGGCTGAGCAGGAAGCTCGTCAGCGTGCCCATCTCGTGTCTGACTGGGTTGAAGCCACTCTCCGGGGCGAGGGTCGAGACGTGCCGCTCCCAGGCCTCTTTGTGTTTCTCGCCGTTGGTGAGGTGGGAGACGACTCGCGCGGCGGCCAGCCGCTTGCCTGCCCAGGGCTGGTTGAGCGGGGAGCAATCCTTCGGGATGTTGTCGCCGTACGTCGCCCTGAGAAACTTCGTCAACCGACTGCCTGGCCAAGAGGCTTCTTCGTTTTTAAGCTCTGGGATGTTATCATCGCAATGGCCGTGACAGAACTGCCGCCGAATGTAGTCCAATCCAGGGTGGAAGTCCCGGAGGTAGGTCACGAGGAGCTGCTGAACGACCACGTCTCCGTTGCCAGACCCACTCCTGGGGTCGTCTGACCTGAGCGTGGGGTTGGTGACGTCCCTGCTGTCCAGGAGCGGCCACTGAGGGACTGGCAGCTCCGGCAGGAGCTCCATGAGCTGCGAGAGAGTCCTGGGGGCCTGCTCGGCCACGGGAGCAGCTGTTCCCGAGGCGCTGGACCCAGGGAGGTTTGCCGCTCCTGTCTTGGCGAAGCGATCTGGGGCCTTGGCGTCAGCGCCCATCCAGGGAAGGGCGCTGAGAATGTCCACTGGCGCATCCGCCACAATCTGGCTATTGAGCGTTGGCAGGACAGGGGCCTCAGCTGGATAAGGTGCCCTGTAGTCTCTGACAATGATGTGGTCCAGGGTCGCGGGCCCGATGTTCCAGATGGTGACCAGGCACCGCCGGCAGCACCACGTGGCGTTCCAGTCGCGCTCCCACCAAGCTATGACTCGCCGCTCGATGGGAGGCAGCCCGGCTTGCTCGGGCACACCCACTCCTTCCTTTGGCTTCCATATGAAGCAGCCCAGGGGAGGTGCTCCAGTATTCCAGACTGGGAGCGGTGCCCCTGGGGGGCATGTGTCGCACCGAGCAGAGTAGACCTTGTTCTCCGCAACTTTGAGGCCGAACCGCTCATCTCTGACCCGGAGGATGGGGATAGTGGTGTTGGCGCGCGTGGATGTGCATGCCCGTCGGCGTCATGATGAGATCCGCCAGTGCCCTCGTGCCCGATTGGGGGCTGCATCCGAAGCCAAGTGGGAGATGACCCAGGGAGGGGAGGGCAACCGCCTTCTTGTCACTTGCGCCACCTGTCCTCCGATGTTCGTACTCCTTGACCTTATCCGCGACTGTTGCACCAATTGGTGCTGGGATGCCCTTTTCCTCCAGGTGTCGGATCCAGCAGATCTCGCAGTGCCATCCCATGTTTGTACCGTCGAGGTAGGCCTGGGGCCGGTTCTGCGCTACCATCAGGCGTGCATCGTCCGAGATCCATGTACCGTCTGTGGAGCGTAGATGATCCTTGCCGCATCTGTCGCACTTGAACCTGCCATGCTTCTGCTCAGCCCTCAGCCTGTCGTCGGAGATGTGCGGAGGGTCCTGCTTGGTACCTGGAGCAGGGGCAGACGGCATTGGGGCGTCCAGATCGGTGTTGGAGAGCGCGAATCCGCCGCCGATGTAGGCGAGCCCAGCACCCCGGTCGTCGTCACCCAGGGAGGCGTCCGAGCCAGCAAGCGCGGTGTGCAGCGCGCACACGGAGCAGTGGTGCGTACCCAGGGGGGCCAGTGTGGCGGCTGGGACGATCTTCTCGAGGACGAGCATCGGGGCCTTCAGCTGGAAGTCATGCCTGTCCATCTCACTCCAGGTCTGTGGGCAGCCAGCTGCCTGTGCTTCGGGGCGGTGGTGTGCCACCGCAACGAGCTTGGAGATGTGGGGCAGGATTGCCTCGATGCGGACGTGAAGATCGGCCAGATCCTCCAGCGTGAGGCCCCAGGTGCTCGCGAAGGCCTGCCGGAACCCTCGATGCGCTTCCTGCCACGGGACACAGAAACCCAAGATGGCTTCAATCACGTCCCCAGCCTTTTCGGCGTGAGGGAACGGCCACAAGAACACGCGCGGCTCGCGGAGCATTAACATCATGACCACCAAGAGCGAGCGGGTCTTGCAAGACTCCATGGGGAGGCCATCTGGGTCCTTGATCTCCTCCCGGGGTTTGACCCAGGTTGGATCGACGGAGGCGCTGCGCAAGATCTCCTGCACCCAACCATCCCGGGGTGCTTCCTGTGTCTGCAGCAATCCCTGGTTGTTGCACTCCACGCCTGGGGAACCTGCCCGAACAGTCCCTTGGGAGTGCACTGGCGCCGACCGCAGAGCGTCGCACGTCTGCCCTTGACGCGCGGCACCGGGGGGAGGGAGTCGTTGCGCACTGCGCGGTCTGCGTCCTCCCAGGGAGTGCCAAGGCCGAGTGACCACACTATGGCTGCCCAGAGCATGTTGTGGACCAGATTGGTCGCGTCTAAACCCAGGGACATGTCGAACAGGAAGCCCAGGTGCGACCATGCCTTCCGGTCGAGTCTGCCAGGCTGCCGCGGTGTCTCAGACAGCGAGAACTCATACGGGCGGAGCCCCGCCACCAGGTAGATGAGCACATGGAAGGCAGGCATATGCCAATGCTTAGCGCAACAATCTGCTTTCTCAAAATAAATGGTCAAATATCTCTCAACTTTTAGCAAAACCGACCCAAAGTCACCACTTTGTCCGCCCGGGCCGGGTGGTCCAACTCGCTCCACCCCGCGCCGGAATTCCTCTAGCTCATCGATGCCGAAGAGCTCTACGAGGTGCTAGCTCCACCCCGCGCCGGGATTCCTCCAGCTCATCGATGACGAAGAGCTCTACGAGATACTGGCGCCGGCGGTGAACGGTCAACTTGATCAACGCCGGGAACCTCGTAGAGCTCCTTACACTGGTAAGAGTGCGCAGAATCGAAGTAGATGCAATTTCGCCCAGCTCCCCGCTTTAAGAGTAGAAATTTGACCCGCCGGTGTAAATGGGGCCAAACGCGGGACCAACAAATCCGAAACCGGATCCGCGCAGACGGAAATCGGAACCGCCGAAGAGAAACAAAATAGCCTGGCGAAAGACCCAACCATATGCAGTTGTGGGTATCGTACTCGGGGACACCGAAAAGCGCCGCGCACGGTCGCGCGCGCCGCAGGGACTCTGAAAGCGCCTTCGGGGCGGCTCAGGGGTGACCAAAATATAACAGAGTTTGCGTTCCAGCGCATCTTCTTTGGCGGCGTTGGGCGCCCTGGCGCGGACGGCCGAACGACCCCTGCAGCGGGACACCCTGCCCACGCGGTCGGCGCCGCAAAAACTGCGCGTTCAACGCGGGCGCCGCGCAAAGGACCTTCGCGTCACAACTCCAAGCAACGGGGGAGGGCACCCAGGTGGCGAGGTCGGGCAGTGGGTCAAAGCTCTCGTCTATGACCAGGGATCGCCTGTGGCCAGCAGGTCCGTCGCCACCGAACCGGACCCAAAGGCGGGTCAAGCGCCCATATTCGGAAAGCACACGTAGCTGGGACCACGTGGCGTTGGCGAACATGCGCCCGTCTCCCAACATCATGATGTTCCGCTTGGCCCTCGTGATCGCCACATTCAACCGCTTGGCGTCATCGACAAAGCCCCAATTGTGCATCCCGTTGCTCCTGGTGGTCAGCACAATCACGACGTCTGCATCCCCACCCTGGCTTGAGTCGATGGTAGTGAGCTTGAGGGCCCCACTTTTCAAGCACTTGCCTGCAATCTGCCTGAGACAAGGGAAGGCTGTGCCGATGGCTGCGTAGTCGTTACGATCCACCCGAAATGCGGTTTCCCAGCGGTGAGTGTCGACCTCTTGCTCTTGGGAGTCTGCTCCAAGGGGCGGGGATGTCTTGCCCGCCACGGCCGCTGCTGCCTTTTCCCTTGCCGGACTTCCCTTTCTTGCCACTCTTCGAGTTCCGAAGGACACCGCTGAGGTGGCGCGGACTTTGTGGCCAGCCGTCCTTGAGGATGGCCGTCTGGAGCTGGTAGCCAACGATGATTCGGACGGTGGTGCCTCTTTCAAGCTCGGGGAGGAGTGCCCGCACGATGTCCACAGCCTGCGCTGCCTCGGGGAGGTTGGCGTCGCCTGGCTGGAGGCCGGACGAAACCTCCCACGAGGGTGTGTCGACTAGCAGGAAGCGGTGCTTGTCGCCGTCCTGCGGAGGTTCCAACTGCCTGAGGGTCGCGCTGAGGTCGGCCTCGTTGGAACTGGTGAGCTTGGTGAGTTCCGTCAGGCGCCCAGGTTCCCAGGGTGAGATGTCTCTCCATGGGATGCCGTCAACTATGGGCCTGTCTCTGAGCGGGTCCATGATGCCGCTCGCCATACCCTTGCCATGGTAGGCTGCGTTCGGAAAGGCGAGCAGCTGCGGATGCATGCGGTAGCAAATCGACAGGTGGACCACCGCCGTGTCCTGACCGCGGAGGGCGTGAAACATCCTGTCAAATATGCTGACACAGAGACCCAGGTCGTTGGCAAGCTTTGAGAGAACCGTAGGGGGCAACTGGTTCGGGTCGCCCACCAGTACCAGGGCTCCGCCACTGTTGATCACGTTCACCATAGACATAAGCGCATGCAGCTCCGTGGCCTGTCCGGCCACGTCGATCACCAGGAGGACAATGTGCGGGCTGCCCTTCTGTCCGAGGGCTTCGGCTGCCTCGTGCGTGGACATGATCACCCTGGCATCCCGGAGCAGGTTGGCCTTGAAGGGCTTGAAGTCAGGGCTCTTGTCCCCATCCTGAAACGGGAAGTCACCGTAGGCGTTCTTGTAGTGGCCCTCTGGGGTCAGGTCAACAAGCTCATCGTTGACGCGTTCCTTTCTGGCCAGGCGCACGAATCTCCCAGGGAACCCCGTGTCGGGATCGAGACGGTGCCGTTGATGTGCTTCGGACATTGCCAGGGCGGGCTGGTCGACCGCAGTGTTCGAACCGGCTGCCAGCGCGACTGCTTGGCCCGAACGTAGGCAGCATCCCCACATGTCCAGGCAGGCCACGGAGAAGGTGGTCTTGCCTGTCCCAGGGGGTCCGTGCACCAGTACGGCATGGTGACGTAGGGCGGCCTGAAGGGCTCTGGTCGCGTCGTTGTTTGGCTTGTGCTTGTCCACCCTTTCGTTAAAGGTCGCCTGGCTAGGTGTGGTGCGCACCCTCTGGAAAACCGACCCCGTCGAGTCTGAGAGTTCGTCGTCCGAGAACGCCGTCAAACCCAAGGGAAGCGGCGGTACCTGCTGTAGAAGGCCAAACCGGACAGCCTGGGTGAGGTCAGCATCGGGGACGTCCATCTCCAGTGTAACGGCGGCTCTAGCCCGCAGATTCGAGCCGACTGCGCTGGCACGATGGAGGTCGTTGGCCGCGCGTCGGTCGGCCCGGGGAGCGCGCAAGAAAGCCAAGAGAAACGTCAGGGGGGACAGTGCGCGAGCGAACAAATCCGCCGCATTCTGCCGGAGGTCGTAAATCTGGTCAAGAGCCCAACGCTGGCGCCAGTACTGGGTGTCGGAGGGGGCCTCGTCCACTCGGTAACAGGGAACGTCGTTACTTGGGGGCCGTCTCGCCTTGGTTTCATCTCCATGGAATGGCCCCCCCTTCCCGCTGTTGTACTGCACGACGCACCTGTCCGAGGGGTACCTGGTGGCCGGATTGATGCCGAGCACTCTTGCGTCTCTTGGGTGGATGGCGCCGCCCAGGGAGGGTGGCCACCAGATCGTGACGTCCGCAATCTTGTCCACTGTGGGGCCGGTGACAGAGATGTACAGATCCTCGCCTTCTTTGTCTCCCTCCTGGGTTCTGGATCCAACACTGTACTTGGAGGGCCACTCCAACAGGTAGAGCTCCCTACCCTCTGGGAGGCCCAACGCGTTTCGCAACTGGAAGGTGTCCAGGTCGTCCACGGGCGTGTCGCCGTCGATCTTGGTGACACGGACGTCGAGAGCACAGTTGCCTTTCCTGGCCAGGTCTTCGCGCGTGGCCTCTTTCCCGTTGTCCGCCGTCTCGACCGACGCTTGGCTCTCTACCTAAGCGATTATCCGAAGTGTCTGCCCACGATCCCGGAGGGTGTAAGGCCACTGGGAGGGGGGCAGGGCGGCATCGGGCAGATCCCCCAGCGCCGCCTTGGGGTGGACTCGCGAGTGTGGTGAATCCAAGGGCAGAGAGTAAAGACTGCGTACCTCGGCGGCCGCTTGGACTGCCAGCGACTCGCCCAGCTGCCGATCCGAAGGGCCTGGCTGTGATGCCTCTTCTTCGGTTGCCAGTCTCACTACTGGCTAGGCTGCCCCCAAGCGGTCGGAGGATGGGGCGGCGGGGGCGGAGGCAAAGGAGCGCCCGAGGATGCTGCGGGCTGCCCAGGCGCGGCGGGCAGTGACCCGACGGAGGACTTTGCCAACGCATAAGCACTTCCGCCACCGTCAGGCCCTCGGGCGCCTGCCTGTCTAGCCTCGCGGATGCACATCTGGGGCGACCTCGCGTGGTCTGGGTCGATTTTCGTGCCTCCCGGGTTACTGTGCGTCCAGTCGTCGTCCCAGAGAGGGTAAATGACGGGCACATGCAGCGCGTCTTCCGGAATCACCAGACCAGGGAGTGAGCGGGCGCCGTCGTGGGATACAAAGGGTTGCACGGGCTTCCAGCCTAGCCAGGCCCTCCGCTCGATATGCACACGGTGCACTTCGTCCCAGGTCGTTCCACCGCACAGGCACCACAGGTTCCCCGGGGAGACAAAGGTGCTTGGGTCCGGCCACCCGTCGTTGTAGCGCCTCTGCGACATGTCGTAGCGCTTGTCGCTCAGGATGTGCTCAGTGTCGTCCACCGGCTCCTGGCAGATCTCCCAACAGTAGCGCCAACCACCGTTGAAGAAGGCCCAACGCATCCAGTGACAGTACCGAGCAAGGAAGACACGAGAGCCCAGCCTGACTGGCGGGCCGTCCTCACTGCGTGGCAGGCACGAGGGCCAGCGACGGGTGGGACCTTGGTTGTTCCTAGGCCCCATCGTGTGCCGAGAAGACCCAGGGAGCGTCCAGTAAAACCCAGGGAGGCAGCTGAAGGCTGCAAGCTGTATTGACCTTAGTGCGCCGGATCGGGAGCGATCAGGGGAAATGAGGACGAGGTCGATTTTCGAGAGCGTCCGCAGCCTGGGCGACCTGGTCCAACTCGCAGAGGTCAATCCCCGCAGCGGGGAAGAGAGGGGAAGTCGGGCGATCGGTGTTTTCCCACACAACCCAAGTGGTGACCGTATGATCACCAGCGCGATTGAGGGCGCTGGCCTAAAATACCCCTAACGCTGCTAGGCGGTCAGCCGTTTTATTGAGTCGTCGTCGCACTGCCTGCCAGGTGAGGGCCCATCCCGAATCGCTGGCCTGCCTAAGGGCAAAGTCCATCTGCTGTGCGAGGTGGAGCCGCCGATAGCGGCCTGTGCCGGCCCCGTATCGCATAGCGGCAAGGTTGTCCCCGACCACCCTGGCGCCCCGGAGCGCGTCTTCAACGTGTGGGAGCAGGGCGAGACCGGCTCTGCACCCCGAGGCCTCGGCAGTCTGCGCATTGTCACAGCCTGGGAGGGCCACCACAGCGACCGCCACGACGCGCGGGTAGCCACGGCGTGGGTCATGTCGCCAGAGAACAGCCGCCGCCCCAGAGACCTTGTCTCCTTCTCCGATCCGACGAGCTCCTCCGTCGAACGTGAGCTCGCAAGGCCATTGGGCAGAGTCGGCGGCGGGGAGCGGGGAGTCTCTGACCGTGATTTCCTCGCCAATGTCCATATCCCTGCCAGCTCTGAGCACCAGGGTGTGTTGGTCACAGAGCCTACAATAAGTTCTGGTCCAAAGGGCGCTGGGATTCCTGTCCGTCCTGGGGCATGGAAACCAGCCCTGCCCAGGGGGCATCCAACCCGCTCTGGGGTCACCGGCTTGGAGGACTGCGAGCCTATCGCCACTAGGTGTGGCTCTCGTGGTGACAGGTAGGCGCCGAATTTCCCCTCCGGCGCGTGGTGCTTGCCTGCCCAGGTGAGGTCTGGCGGCACCGCAGATGCGCCGTAAGTGCGGCCCTTGGGGGTTGCACAGCTGGCAAACGTCGAGCATAAGGGCCCAGACTGCGGTTTCGTCATCCGGGGCGACGGGAGGCTGCCCTTCATGCCAGTCATCATCAGCTTCGTCGTCGCCCTGAACGTCGGTGTCGGGGACAACGATACCCTGGACAATGAGTCTGGCGGCCTCCTCCGTACCCAGGGGGGCGCAGTCCAAATTCACGCAGTACCTGAAGGAGATCTGGTGCAAAAGCCGACAGACTAACCTCCGATGCTGACCCCGAGTGCACATCGCCGTGGCCAAGTCCCTGGGATGGTCCGGGGCTCTGTTTCTTTCCCAGGCCAGGGCGGCCGCGGGGCACCAGCACCACACGTGCTCGGTTGCGGCCTCTCCAAGGCCGCAGAGTGGACAGACTCCGTAGAGACCTTGCCGCATAGGGACCTGGATGCTAGCGTGGTGTCTTCTACGCTCGGCCGCTAGGGCGCGAAGGTCTTCGGGGAGGGCGTCATCGTCCAGAAGGGGCCAGAGCGCGGCCTCACCCGTCCAGGTCCTACGGCAGGTGTCACACCAGGCCTGTCCATCGTCTCGCTGTCCCGCAGTGAGCCAAACTCTCTTGCCGGGTCTGCCGCAGCTGCACTGGTGGGGGATCCTGTCGGCAACGCCTCGCCGTCGTGCGGAGCCGGGCAGGCCGTTGGCCAGAAGCCGGAGGACGTGGTGTGCCTCGGTGAAGGATGCACAGTGTTGCAGAAGGGACCATTCAGCGCCATGTGTCTGTGCCCACCTGCGTTCGTCACTGGTTGCGGTGAACCATGTGTCCACGATGTGTCCATGTAGCTGCGACCAAGCCGCGACGTAGACCACCCGACCGAAGTAACGAGCACGCAATCGGGCAGGCTCCCTCCTCGCTCGGTTGAATAAGTCGGCTGCCCTGGAGTCAGTCAGAACCTTGGAACCGGGTCTAAAGGGCCCTTGCCGTGGCGGAAATTCCCGGGCCCATTTTCCGAGTTTGTCCCACCTCCTTCCGGCCTTCTGTCGTGACTGGGGCGGGCCCCACAGGTCATCAAGGACGTGGTCTCTGGCTGCAATCGCGCGCGCGGTGGCAACAGGGCACTTGGGGCAGCCAGGGACCTGAAACCGGATGCCCAGGCCAGTGAGAATGTTGTCGGGAATCCACGAGGCCGAGGCCAAGCCGAGAGCAACCCTAAGGTGAGCACGCAGTGCCCTCTCCTGAACGGTGTCGGGGAGAGAGTAGTGCGAGGGGTAGGGGATGAGCGCAATCAGATATGTATTCCAGGCAAGGGCGGTCTTGTTCGGCGACATGTTGGCCAAGTGTAGGGCCATGGCTCTGTCCCGGAGTTTGGGGAGCGGTTTGCCCCAGGTGCCAGCAACGAGGGCATCGAGTTGTCCTCGGGTCACGGCGCCCCCGGGCGGTAAAGCCTCTCCTTCGGCCGCCCGAGATACGACGCAGGCGCCGAGGTAGGGCCGCTGGGGCATCACAGCGGATGCGCCGAAGAGAGTGTAATCCATGGCACATCTCCACCACTCATGGTTGCTGGCTGGGACCAGGGCCGTTTTGAAATTGCACCTGCAAAAGCAGGACCACGGGGTGCACTGAGCGGCGGTGTCTGGTCCTCCGACCCGGCTGATCACGTCCAATATGAGTGTGTCCGGAAGGCCGGTGACCCTCGTCGCGGCGCCATTGTCAGTGAAATCCACGGGGGCAGTGGCCAGGAGTTGCCTGACGTTGATCCTGCTCGGTGCCTCGACTCCTCTGCACTTGTGGGCCTCAACCAGGAGTCCCGCAGCCCTTGCAAGCCGCGACAGAGCCATGCCAGCGCGGAGTGCTTGAGCTGTGGCGCCTAGCAACGCAGCCAGGTCGTCCACGTACGTCGGGTCGCCCGACCCCGTGATGTTCTCAAGGGCGCAGATGAGGGCAAGCACCAGAGGAGCGGGGAGGCAGTGCCCCCCGTTCCGATGGAGCGAAGGAGCCTCCTTATCCTGCTCTTATACTTTCCTTTGCAGGTGCGCACGCTTCCGCAGCTGACCATGGCGTCCACTGAGTGAAGAAGCCAGCTGGGGAGTTGCCATCGATCCGTCATCTGCCCCATCCACTGATGGGATATACGCTCAAAGGCTTTGTTTTGGTCGCAGAAGAGGACGGCCGTGCTGGGGGCTGGGCCCAGGGATCGAACAACGTCTTGTATGTACTGGTCCACGGCCGCCTGGTGCTCGCCTAGCAGGGCTGCCCACATTGGCCCAGGTTCGGTGTCGGGCGCCGGGTCCAGGGCAAGGTGGTTAGTGGCAGCTGTGATGTTGGGACCGCACTGTCCCCCTCGCTTGGCCGCTTGATTAGGGCTGAGTCTGGGCTCGATCACCGGACCTAGCTGGTCAGCAACGGTCGCGCCGTGCAGTCTCCGTAGGCAGGCGGGGAGCTGCAAGGGTCGCATGTCGTTTGGCATTTCGGCAGCGGCCTTTTTGCCAATCCAGACAAGCAAATCGATGGAAGGGACTAGGACCAGGTCGATAAGATCCGGGTTCAGGTCAGCAGCATACCAAGCCTGCGCGAGCAGGTAGGCGACGAAGCGGGCACCAGGGTGGTACAGTTCATACGGTTCCCCATCCACCCCAGGAGCACTACCACTTGGGCCCAGGACGAGAGAGGCAATCCTGCCCCACTGCGGATTGGGGGAGTCCGGGAACTGCCCGAGTTCTTTGTGCCGGAAATATTCGTCGAGGATCCGGTCCGCGGCTGGGGGAAGGGGGGGGGGGCAGTTTGCCAAATGTGGCTACGGCTCCGCCAGAGGACGTCGTCGACTTCCTTCGTGCGCTCATTTTATTTTCCATTAGTGTCACGCACGCCAAGAATGGCGTGCGTTTTGACGAAGATCTCTCGGCCCGTGCGGTAGTGCGAGGCGAGGGCGGGGCGCTCGACGCCGGGGCCCCTCTGTGCGGGGGTGAGCCGGGCCGCCCGCCTCTGAGCGGTGTCATTGTCCCACTTTCTCAACCAGGTGGCGGCCTGTTGGGGGGTCAGGTCGTTGCCGCCCCAATCGCACTCGGCTAGCCAGGCCGCAAGTACCCCCACAGGGCGCGTGCTGGATTCGGATCTCGCCGCTGCAGCGAGGAGAGCAATCCAGAAGCCGCATTAAAGTGATCATTTGTTTTTTGGCCCCCCCTCTGTCACAGAGGGGCCCTAAGATGCCCCCCCTCTGTCACGGAGGACCTCGTTCTGGGTGCTCTTCTGCCGCGGGAGCTCCCGATACGATTCGAGACGATAAAATGCGATGGCGGGATGGGGGATTGGAGGGGGAGGGAGAAGAAAACGATGAATGAGAGGAGGCAACGACAGCACCGATGAAAGCACCGTTTCTTTTTCCTTCTCCGCTCGGGCAGCGGTCGCCGAGCACGACGGCGCGCGCGACTCGCCGCCGCCCACGATGCACGGGCAAGGCCTCCGCTGCTGCGGAGGGTCGACGTTCGGCCGATGAGGCCTCCCTCCGCTGCTGCGGAGGAGCGGCCCCTGTGCGATGGTTCAGCTAAGTTCTTCCCAGGGATTGGTCTCGGGGGGGTGTTCGACCCACCTCCAGGGCGTCGTGGTCGTGGCCTCCCAGTGCCCCTGGCCGCCACTCCACCCACTGTGGCTGCTCCACCAGTCACTGGGGCGCGGATCGCTGCCGAATGCAACTTGCATGTCGCGCCAGGCGGAGTCGACCCTGCGGTCCTGCACCGAGGAAGCCTCGCCGCTCGGCTGTTGCCACTCGCGCTCCTCGCCCTCCCTGGTGCGCCACCAGTCCCACGATTTGCCGCGCCACTCATCCCTGCGCCACTCCCCGTCTGTTGGGCGCTGCCATGGCGTCTGTGGCCCCCGCTGCTGCGGGGGCTCTGGCGGCTGATGCCGCGGCGCCTCCCGCGGCTGCTGCTCTTGCAACCCTTGCCCTCGCTGCCCCAGCGGCACAGGCCCTGGAGATGGCCACTGCGGGGTCGGCCGCCACCTTGGGGGTGATAAGTAACTACTTCTATAATTATCCCCTTCCTGTCAACTCCCGCCCCTTCCCGACACCCATTTCCTTATGTCATCCCTCGTCCTGCTCAGCCTATTCCTCATTCCCTCTCCTCCCTCCTGCCCTCCCCGTGCTCCACCCCCCCTCTCCCTCCCTCCCCCTTTCAACCCCCCGCCGCGACCTTCCATCGCCAGCCGCGGGCCAGTCGCGGTCGCCGTCCGCGTTTTCGTCTGCCCATCTTGGTGGGCGCCACGCCTGTTGGGCGCGCTCGTCTTGCTCGTCCCTCTCGCGGTGCTGCTCTGGTGCCTGGCGCTCAGGCCCGTGCTGCTCGGGCGCCGCTGCTGCGGAGCCGGGCGCCGCTGCTGCGGCGCCCTGGAGCGCAGCTGCTTGCTGTTTCTGGGCGCGCCTGTCCTTCTTCTCTTTGTGCCTCTCGTGCTTCCTTCCCTTCGCACGCGAGCTGGCCGTGCGCATTTGGAACAGGAGAGGGTAGTGGGCGCCGCCGTGCCAGCGCCCCTCCACCTCCACGGTCTCGGGCGGGAGCGTCTTCTGCAACGCGCGGAAGAGGGTCACCTCGCGAACACTAGAGAAGCGGTGGTCCCCTCTAGCCTCAGCCTCGGCGCGCCTCTGTTTCTCACGCTCCATCTCTTGGATCTTGCGTTGGCATTCCTCTGACTGAGTCAGTAAATCCTGGAGGTGCTCGCGGGCGTCTTTTTTCGGGTAGTAGCGATCGTAAGGCATCCCAGGGCCTCCTTCCTGGCAGTGGTGCCAGTACGTCGGCTCCGATGATGGGCTGGTGGAGGCCCCCGCTGCTGCGGGGGCCTCTGCCTTGCTTCTGTTACGGTACCCGATCTCACCCATCACCGACTTGCGTGCGAAGAGCAACCCCGTCTCGTCTCTGTCGTGCACGGCGCTCAGCGGCCAGCACAGGGTGTACTCGCCAGGCCTGTTGAGAACGAAGATGCCGCAGCTGTCCAAGCACGGGGTGCCGTCCAATCCGCGCCAGAAGTACGCTGCTGCCGTCTCCAAACGCAAGCCGAGACCCCGAAGACTCGGAAGCGTCTGTGTGAGCGCCATGTTGAAATCCCCACAAAGGATGTCAACCTTGTTCTCCTGCAAGATGGCCGCCAGCCTCGGCCACCACGTCTTGTGAGCCTCCTTAAAGCCTTGGAAGCTTTCGCCGTGTCGCGGCGGAGGTGCACCGCGCACACCCGCGCTTCCGAGCCGAAGTGGGCGTAGGTTTGATCGAAGTAGACCTCAACCACCATGATCCTCGAGAACGCTTCCCTCTGGTTCCCTTTTTCAGTTTTGTAGTGGCCGTCGACGCTCCTTTCCCAGTGGAGCAGCCACATTCCGTGGCACAGGTTTGCGCGCGCAGCGATGCACAAGGACTTGTCCTCACGCCCGCGCAGGGTCAAGTATTCGTACCCCTTGCTCTTCGCATTCGCGCCCTCGCCCCGCGCGGCGTCGCCCCTTGCCGTCGGCCCCCGGCGTCTCCCTCTCTCTCCCGCCGCGATTGCGGTCGCCCGCCCGCCCTCTCTCTCCGCGGGCGCGCCCCCGGCCGCGCGCCATCCGCCGGGCGGCCGCGTCGACGGCCCTCGGGCCCAACATTCCGTCGCTGCAAAGCTCGCCATGATGCTTCGCGAGGTCTTCTTCAGTGACTGGTCGCATGCCAACCGAGACCGCGCAGTTCTGGGCGCGCCTTTTCGTCTCCTCGCACGGCGCGCGCCCCTCTCAGCCACTCACTCGCCGCCCCCGCCCGCGACCCGTGCGCGCCGCGAAAATCCCGCAGATGCCGCGCTCCACGCTCCGCGTTCCCTCGCAAAGGGAACGCTCGAAAGCGCGCCATTGGCAAGGGCCCGCGCCTCTCTAGTGATAGGAAAGAAAGACGCGCCCGACCCCGACCCATTCGCCCCGCCCGCATTCGAGCCAAACGCGCCCAGCCCAAACAATAGACCTGGATAACACCGGGCCCCCGAGGTCGCGAGAAGGGCGGGGGGGGGGGGGGGGAGGGGCGGGGGGGGGGGGGGCGAGGTCGCAGGTGAGAGAGAGAACGCAATCTCCGAAATCCACCTCGCCCCCTACCCCTGCCGCCCCCCCCCCCCCCCCCATCCGCATTTTGCTTCCAACCCTTCTTCCTTCCTCCTCCTCTATATCTGCCGCCTCTGCCCCCTCCGAATCGGCCTCCTTCCCCGCCCCAAACTTCCCCCGCCCCCCCGCCCCGCGCCGCCCGCCCCCTCCTCATCCCCCCCCCCCCCCCCCCCATCCACATTGCTTCAATGGCGACGGCTGCAGCCGCTGCAGACGGCAGTGGGCGGGGGCAGGGGTGAGGGGGGGAAGGGGGAGGGGGGGGGGGGGGGGGCACTCAGCCGCGCGCCGACGAGGCCAGCGCCCCTTCTCGCCCGCGGCGGCGGCGGCGGGGCGCGCGGCGGGGCGAGCGCCCGCCGCCCCCGCGAGGGGGCGGCGCGAAGCGGGGCGGGGGGGGGGCCGAAGCGAGGGCAAATGAATGGGGGAAAGGGGGCGGGGAGGGCGAAGGGGGAGGTAGCGGGGGGGCGGAGCAACGGGGGAGAGAAGGGGGGGGGGGGGGGGGGGGGCGGGGGAGAGGAGGGAACGGCGCGAGGACAAATGAAGACGGGGGGGGGGGGGGAGGAGGGGGGGGCGCGAGAGGGGCGAGGAAGGGGCGGGGGGGCGCGGGAAAGGCAAGCGCCTATCCCACCATCAGGCCGATCGCACGGCGGCCTCTGCCAGCGCCTCAGCGCGGCCGCCCGCTGCGCCGCCGCGTCGCCCTGCCGGGGGCGCGGGGGGGGGGGGGGGGGCGCGCAGGGCGCAGGGGCGCCGATGGCAGGGGGCGCGCGAGGGCGCGGGAGGCGCGACAAAGACATGAATCCCAAAAACGAAGAGGGATAAGATGATGGGGGCGGAGGGAGGTGGGAGCACGGCAGGAGGTAGGAGGCAAATTGATGTTATCTCCTCTCTCTTCCTCCACCGAAACCCTCCGCCCTACCTTTGAGGCCCGCGCATCTCCGCCCCGTCCCCCCCGTTCCCCCTACCTCGCCCTCCCGCCCCCCCCCGGCGCCGCCATCCGCCCGCCCCTTCCCCCGCGTCTCCCCCGAGCGCTCTTCCTTCGATCTCCCCCATCTCCGTCTCCTTCTCCACCTCTCTGGACACCTCCGCCGCGCCCTGCCGCCCCCGTCCACCTCCGCCGCCCGCGCGCCGCTGTCCTTCGGGGCGCTCGTCTGCGCCTGGAGCCTGCGCCTCTTCTTCGCATCCTCGGCCTAGTCCTGCAGCGCGGCGCGGGCCCTCCTGCCCCGCTGCATGCCGCCCTTGGCCCGCTGGATGGGGGCCGCTGGCAGGGCTTTCACCGCTTCGCCGTCGACCGCGAGGCCGGTCTGGTCGATGCGCATCGGGGGCCACTCGCCGATGAAGGCCTTCACGTTCACCGAGGCGTCGTGCAGCGAGCGCGCGCGGTCCGCGCCCGACATCAACGCCAACCCATCGACCACCTGCACCTGGAAGCGGCGGCGGTCTCCAGCCACGAAGACGCGCGAGCCGCCGCCCGGCGGGAACTCGGCGCACGCGCTGCGATTGACCCAGTGCTTGCGCATGCGCCACCCCGTGAATGAGCACTTCGAGCGTGAACCATCGCCCTCCCCGAGCCGCATGAAGTTCAACAACTCCTTCATCTGCTCCTACGACGGGGGCGCGGCGCATCCCAAACAACCATCGCCGCCGTCGAACTCCGCCAAGCTGCTGTCAGCCCGCGAAAGGCCGCGAATGACGCCCGCGCGTCGCGCGCGCAGGCGGTTCTCCGCCGGGAGCTCACCTGGCGAGGTTTCACACGAGGGGGCGGCGCGAGGGTGGCAGGGGCCTCCGCGCCACCCCCGCGCACCCCCTCTGACGACCCCCACCTCCTGGGATGGCCCGAAGAAACGAAGGGGTCGGCACAACGAAGAGCTATGACTGGCGTCGCAGGGCCACCCAAGGCGGAGACGCAACCGACGGGCACGATGGTCCACGCCCAGACAAGCGGAAACACGCGCACGCGGGGCGCTGGGTAGACCCTCGGCGCTGTGCGAAACTGCCCTGAAACCACCCCATCCACCTTCCTGCCCCCCCCCCCCCCCGCCCGTCGGCATCCCCGAGGCGCGATCGAGCGCAACCGTCCCCCCCTCCGACTCAGCTCGCCCCCATCGCCCCCCCCCCCCCCCCCCCCCCCTCCCCAGTTGACTCAAGCCGCTTCGGCCCGAACCATTCTGGCGGGGCTCATTCTCCTATGGTTCCACGAAGCGCTTGAGGGACTTTGCCCGCGCGCCCCGCTGGGGAATTGCGCGGCACCGACTAGGGCAGGAGAGAATATGTCAGTTGCTGCCGCGGCGCTTGGCGCTCGCCCCTGGACCCACTGCCCATCATGCCAGACTTGCGAATACAATGGCGTTTTGGTTCGGAATCATCGTGTCTGTGGCACCTGTGGAGAGGAAGTTGTGCTGTTCAAACCGAAGTCCAAGGGCCCCAAGGTACATTTCGATATGTCAGATAGTGAGAAGGGGGGGGCCACCCTCGTGCACCCGAGGGGGGTCCTCCGCGAGTCGCGGAGTGCCTCGCCAGCCAGCGGCCCTGGGGCTGGCAGAGGTGGCCGCAGTCGCAGCAGTGGCAAGAAGCCGCCGCGGCGCGAGGAGGTCGGCAAAGGTCGTGGCACACCAGAGGATGCCGTCTCGTTGTTGACCCGCGCGCTGGCGGCCACTGATGATAGCAGTCTCAGGGCCACCCTCCAGCAGCAGGTCGTCAAGCTGGAGAAAAGGTCGAAGAATCCCAGCAGCAGGAGACCTCGGCCGTCGAGCTGCTCCGTCAAGCTGATGGAGTATATCGCGATGCCGATCACAAACACTCACATGCTGCCGCGAACGCGCTGCGCCTCCGCCAGTCGCCGTCCGCGGCTGAGTGCAAGGAGGCGGGCGTGGCCGAGCATTTGGCGCAGGCAGCCCTGGCCAGGAAGGCGGCAGCGGCGGCGGTGGCCCACGCTGAAGGAGCGGGTGGAGCTGAAGCAACTGTTGCAGCGACGGCCGAGGGCGCCGACAATGACAAACGCATTTTTCACATTTCATGGGATGCAGAGTTTTTCCAGCAACATTGACGAGCTCGAATTCGAGGGGGGAGAGCGGGCGGGCCCCATGGAGATCCACGAGCGCTTGCTCGCCATGGAGCGCGAAATGTCGGCCGTTGAGGCAGAGGTCCGCGACTGGCTGACCCGCGCGGAGAAGTATCGGAGATCATCGATCGCACGGCGAAGAAGAGGAGAGTGAACGCTGACGACGGCCAGACGGTCGCGGCTCCAGGCGGCGGCGACGGCGCCGGCGCAGGCGGACCCCCGGCTGGCGCGGCTGAAGCGCTCGGCGCTGGAGCCACGGGCGCGGCCGAGTCTGCCCCAGAGGCCGCCGCGCCGCGGGCGGAATCCGCCAAGGCCGCCGAGCTCGCCGCCGAGGCTGTCAGCGGGCAAGTTCGCGGCCGAGACGCGCGCTGGCAAGGGCGCGAAGGGCCAGGAGAGCAGCGGCAAGGGCCAGGGCCCGACGGCGGGAGGCGGCGCGGCTGCTTCTGGTCAGGCGGCGGCCGCTCGACTAGGCTATGGGGCGCCATCGGGCGCCGAGTCGGCGCAGGCAGCACGGGGGCCTGCGACCGAGGATGAGGAGCGCAAGAATGGCATCTCGCGCCGGTTCGACGTCGACGCGCCCAGCATGGGGGAGAAATCCTGGTCGTGCATTGACAGCTCTGACTACGACTTCTACGCGGTAGTGGAGACGCATGTGCATGAACCGGCCGCTTTACGCCGGTGGGAAGGAAAGGCCAGGGGACGTGGCCTTCGAACAGTTTGCAATCCAACTCGGCCTCGAGAACGACATGTGCTGCTGTCGCAGGAGGAGCGCGCCAGCGAGGGTGGAGAGTGGCTACTGGCCAAGAACCATTTTCGAGCTCATCGTTTACCTGCCGCTAGTGCCGCTGGAGGGCGGCCGCGGGCGCCGTCGCACTCGGCGCTGGACGGATTCTCTATCGTGCCGATCCACTTCCAAGGGATCTCGATGGTCCTCACCGCCTTCTACGCGTTCCACAGCGTAGCGCTCACAGGGGCCAGCGTCGGGAGATTCCAGAGGCTCGCAGCGCTCGATCATGCTTTGCAGTTCCAATGGGTTGTCATAGGGGACTTCAAGATGAGCCCCTCAGCGTTGACCAAGACCCAAGACGGGGCTCCTGAAGAAGATCGGCGCTGTGCATGTGACGGCTGGCGTTGAAGCCACCAGTTTGCCCCCCACGGGGACCCATATAGGTTGCATCATGTGTGGTGTTGCTGCCGGGCCTTTCATCCGTCGGGCGCTTCCAGTCGAGTCAGCCCC
Organism: Prorocentrum cordatum; assembly: GCA_963575745.1. Classification (NCBI taxonomy): domain Eukaryota; class Dinophyceae; order Prorocentrales; family Prorocentraceae; genus Prorocentrum; species Prorocentrum cordatum. The sequence goes on along the minus strand of CAUYUJ010020904.1, from coordinate 553,825 downwards.
CTGGAGGCCCAGCATAGGGTTAGAGGTCCATTGTCGCAACGCGGGACAGCAGCTGGTGACTGGGGTCATGCAGGCACCAGGCCGCCTTCCCCAGGTCCCTCACCCGTCCCACATCCCGTCCCCAGGCTCTAAGTCGAGCGTCGCTCGTGCTCGTAGGATTGCGCAGCCGCAAGTGGCGTTAGGGTCCAGGTATGAACAGTTTCACACCTTGTTTGGGGGTTGTGTTAAATACTCGAGGGAGCAGCAGGAGAGGAAGGCTCTGGGGTCGAGCCCTCGCCCCAGGCTGTAGGTGCTGTAGTTCATGCATATAATGAAGATATTAATGGGTGCCGTTTTTGTTTTGAAATTTCGGGGCGGCCGCAGGAGGAGGACCCGTGGGTTCAGGAGCTCAACTTCTGCCCCGATTCTGGCCTCAGTGCGGCCCTTCATGAAGGTCGTTCTGATGCTGGGGGCCCTGGTGTCCATGTGGTCCAGGGGCCCGCTTCTAGGGGTGTGCCTTCCTCTGGGCCGCCTCCTGGGCCGTCTGCGGGGCCGTCTCCCGGGGCGCCCCATCGGTTGGCCGTCTGCCGACCGATGAGGACCTGGACTCTCAGCATCCAATTCGGCCCGAGGCTGACGAGGCGACGGGGGGGCAACCTAGAGCTGGGCCAACTCGGGAAGCGCCGTCAGCAGCACGCAAGGAAGCACGGGAAGACGTGGGCTTTATGTCAGGATCTCTTGCCCTTGACCCTCTTTGCCTTGCTCTGCGCTCCCCCGTGGCCGCCCGGCCTCTACGCCAGCTGGGCGTCGGCTGTTGGACCCGCGATCACCAGTCATCATGATGCATCGTTGCCAGCGGGGCCCTCGAGATCGGCTGGAGCGCACTTCGTCGCGCAGGAGTTGAAGATGCCCGCCGGGGGCCCAGCTCCACACACTACTGCGCGCGCTGGCCCATCATCGTCGCCAAGGCAACGGGGCGGCTCAGCGGCCACGCAGCGTGGAGCCGGTGAAGCGGCACCCCGGCACCTGTCCCGAGCGAGCCCTCACTGTTCTACTTCCAGGCAGAGATTGGGAATGGCATGAGTGGACGGATGGTCTTACCAACATCGGTGACTGTACGATTTTACACGCTGGAAAATCTAGTGCAAGGCTCGACGCCGATCAGCAGTCGGGCCCAACGTCGTGCTGTCCAACAGTCCCATAATGAGTTTCAAGATTTCGTGGCAGACCAGGCTTCGCTGGGCATTATTCACAAATCAGTGTGCCCTACGCCCTTTGTTGATACGGGACATGAGTGCCAAAGCCAGGCATTGCGTCACCCTCGCGACACTACCTGATGCTAAGTCGGCCAAGTGGCACGACGAAATGGTCTCCTTAGCCGTTGGGTGAGGATCGTGTACTGAGAGTCTTTCGGAAGGTGGAAGCCGCTGTGGAGGGGGGCCCCCTTTCTCCCATCACGGTGCACAACGTTCGAAGGGCTCTCGAGCAGATGAAGGCATCCACAGGTCCAGGGGTCGACTTGGTGCCCCCAGGTGGATCGGGAGCGCCAGATATCGGGTTAGCCGAACTGGCGTTGGTTTGCACGGCTTGTGAAGAGTGTCGGAGTTGGCCAGCTCAGTTATTGTTCATGTTGGGGAAGGTGCTTCCCAAGAAAGAATCACGGGGATCGGATCGTCGGTCTGGTACCGCTACCCGGTCGCCTATGGTCACCGATCAGGAGATCCACTCGTGAGAGAGTGGTCAGCGGGCACCGAGGAGCGGTAGGATGCAGCAGCATGTGGTAGTTCTAGTACTCGCGAAGCGTATCTCCGGACTGCGCAGGAAGAGCATGCATCTCCATGTGAGCGTCGGTCACGGCCTCGTCGATATTGAAAGTTTCCACGACGCGATCGAGCGGCCGCATCTAGTTGGAGCAGCGCTGTACATGCATTTCCCCCACTTATCTTATACATGGATTTTCTCATGTGTTTCGCCGAGGGTTAGCAGTCAGCTGGGGGCCACCTCGGCCCCGTTGCAGCCCACTAGCAGCATCGTCCAAGGGCTGCGAACAGGTACGCGTTTCGGCAGGAATATCACACACTTTGTGCTGAAGAGGGTGGTCGAAGGCCATCCGTTGGTGAGTCGTCGAGTGTGGGTCGACGATTTGTCGCAGCAGGTCAGAGGCTCTCGTGCCCACATTCGTCGGTGTCTGACAGCTTGTATTCTGGACACGTGCAGGTCCTTGGAGGAAAGCATGCTTCGAGTGTCTCCAAAGTCGGTGGTCATATGCAAGGATGTTCGCGACGCCGGCTGGGTCGCGCGTGCGGCGCGGCTTGCGGGGTACCACATCACCGCGCCGTCGCAGGCGAGCTTCCCCGGGGTGGACTTCAGCTGTGGTGCGCGTTTGGCCCGTGCGACGCGGGCTAGGCGGGGCGCCAAGCACAAGGGCATGGGCCTCAAGATCGGCACGTTCGCCAAAGCGGCCAAGTGGTACAAGGTTACCGGCCGCCTGGAGCTCCAGGGCGCGCAGGCCACGGCCGTCTACGGCTTTCATGTGCACGGTACCTTCGGCCAGAGGCTTGTCCAGGCGCGTCGGAGGCTGGGTCTGGCGTGTGCGGCGCGGACGAATGATCGTTGCTTGACGACCCTTCTCGCGCTGAGGGCTCCTCAGCAAGACCCAGGCGTCAAGTTACCCACGGAGTTTCTCGACATGTACTTGGCTGCTCGGAGAAACCAACCTGGTATCAGAGCGGGCATCACGAGTCTGGCGATTTGTGGTTGAGCAGCTTCAGGGAGTTCCAGTACAGTACCGCTCCAAGTATGTGCGGGGCCCAGTTTCAGCCGTTATCCCACATCTGATAGTAGCATTTTGGTCAGTGTCCTCAGCCACGGGCTGGGGCATCCCAGAGCATCGTGAGTTTGCTGGCAACGAGTGGCGGTTCGACGCCGCCATGTGCACAGGAGTGCGGGGTTTCGATAGTCATGCAGGTTTTCTCTGACAGTCTTTTCGGATATCCTTCAACGTCGGTATTAGAAGCAAGCAGGTGACCATTTCTGTGGAGAAAATTTGATGGACGGCTCGGATAATGACTCTAACCGTGAGCTGCTTCGACAATTGTAAGAGGTCCCACTGGTTGGCCACAGGCTCAATGACGTTATATTGCCTGTTGCGGTTGGTAGTACATGGCCTCGTGCTCGCAAGACGGCGGGTATTTCACGGTTTGGTGGCACAGACCTCTGCCCTCGCTGTAAGCTCGCGCCCGAGACACAACTACATCGAGGGTGGACTTGCAGCCATCACGTTGACAAGGAATCCGATACGCAGACTGAGATATGGTGCACCAGGCTACGGTCCAGTCGGAGGCGGACGCTGCCTTCTGGCTCAGGGGCTTTCTGCCGACCTCGTGGGTGGCGGTGCCGCCCCCTGCCTGCGAGGACACTTGGACGGCGACTGTACCTTTCCAGCTCGGGCCTGGCTGCCTAGGGCATGGGGTAGCACAGGCGCCCCTGCTCCTTTTTGGCGACGCCAGTGGTGGCCCTGACACATCCAGCACCAACTTTAGTCGAGTGAGATGTGCAGTCGCTCTTTCTCAATCGCTGGAGCCCGAGGCCCACCCAGTGGCGACCGCCAGGCCGTCCCGCGAGGAGAGCTGAGAAGTGTTCTGCTTGCAGATTGGGCCTCGAGCAAATATATCACATATGTCACGGACTGCGAGCCCGTCGTCAAAGGATGGTTTGCTCGCAGGTTTGAGTCTCCGAGCGTCCCTGACGCCGACCTCTGGGCGAGGCTGGGGCAGCTCTTGCAGGCTCGGAGTGCTGACTGTGTCACGGTCCTTTTCATCCACTCCCACCTCGGCGCGGCTGAGATTCAGTCAGGCGCCGCGCCGAGGTGGGCCGTCACTGGCAACGCAATTGTTGACGTTGTCGCGGGTGCTGTGCGGCCCGTCTCCCAGAGTGCGAGAGACATCGAGTTGTGTTGCATGAACGGCGAGCGAGACTGGTCCGTCTCCGCTTGCTGAATTCGACGCTCGACGCTATGGAGGCTGATGCCAACCCTGACTTGCGGGAAACAACGTCGTCTTCTCTCGTCCCCCGTCCTTCTTCTGCTGCTGCTCTCTCTCTCTCTCTCTTCTCTTCCGCCCACCGTCTCGATGAGAGTGGGAGGAGGTGCACTTGTCGTGGAGGCTCGGCCAGCAGGGCCGCGGCTACCAAGTGGCGCCAATCCGAATGTTTCCAGCCAGTCAACTATAACGGTACCATCCTGTACAAATCCCCCCTGGCACATCTGCGCATAGCGGGTGGGTGGGTGGAACAATCTCATGTCATGCAATTTCATACACACCGCCAGCTGTGGTATTGTAAAGTGTGCGGATGCTTTGATTCTTCAGTCTGGCGTGGACTTGGCAAGCAGTGTTCCAGGCGTGTCATACCACATCGGGCCGAATACCTTGGCAGGATTTCGCGTGGACTGTAGCCCACAGTTTTAAGTGCAAAGGAGAAGCAATGCCGTGGTCGTGTATAGTCCGCCTTATGTGTGATTCGTCACGTCATGTGGGCTCGGTTGACTTTGTCACATGGTCATACTCGCACTCATACTCATACCCTCCCCCAGTCGGCCGCCACCGCATCCTCCCCCGCTTTATGCCGCCTCATCAGCGGGGCGGGTGCCAGGTGGGCTAGACCGGGCTGGACTGAAACAATTGGCCCCCCCAAGAGAGAGCCCCGATTACCCCCGTGATCCCGAGGAACCTCGGAGACTACCCAGTGCCGCGACGTGCCTTCAATGGTCTAAACGACGGTGCGGTTAGGAAGAGTGCAATGCCCTATGAGCCGTTCGCCAAAACAGTCCTCGTAGTTGACACGCGCCCAGAGCGCATCTGCCGCCCGAGCCGTGGCTCCAAGCACGCGCTGGACGGGGGGGCGGACGTGCCGAGGAAAAAGAAACGCCCCTGCGCCCGAATCCTGGGGCGCTCAAGGCTCTCGGGCGAGGCGCGCGCTCCTCGCTGAGATAAGGCGCCGACAGCTGTCGCCCCCACATAACTCGCGACGCATCGCCGATCCGTCGGGTAAGTCGCATCCAAGGCCCGCATCGGCAATGGCCCGACCCACCTGGCAGCGCGATGGGACGACGACTTTGCTTCTCCTCAGAGAGAGCAGCGAAGGGCAGGACCTGCCTGCCAATCGCATCGTTGCCTGGCCAACCCACGGCCGAGCGTGGGGAGGGAGGGAGGGAGCAGGGAGCAGGGAGGGAGGGAGGGAACAAAGAGTGAGGAGGGGGGGGAGGACCGCGAGGAGGTATGTGGGGGGAACGAAGGGAGGGAGGAGGGAGGAAGGAGGGAGGGAGGCGAAAAACGCTTACAGTCGAAATATATAGTAAGGATGGGCGGTAAGGACGCAAGGGCCTTGGACGCCGAAGTTGGCACTTTTTGGGCGGCGGGCCGCCAATACCCTGAGCGGCGCGCCATTGAAACTCACGAAGGACGGCCGCAGATGCAAGGACGCAAGGGGACACTAAGGACACCCATGCGTCCTTATTATGAGTCTTGGCTGCACCCCCAATAGACAAAGAAAAACGTAGAACGTTTGTACATCGACGAGCATGATACGCATTCGTTCGCAGATGAAACGTAAACAACACTCTTGGGGCATAGCTCTGCAGTCGATCTCCTACTCGAGGAACCACGTCCCCGACCGCTGAACGACGACCCCAGCGACGGTCAAACCATCAGGAGCCCCTCCCCCGCTGCAAGCAGGCTGCAGGGGCGGCACGCAGGCCGCCACGCCGCGGCGCCTCCTGCATCGCCCGCTGCACCTCGGTGCGCCCCCCCTCGAGGGCCTCCTGGGGCGCGCCGGCCGCCGCTGCGAGGGGCCGCCGCTGCGAGGGGCCGCCGCTGCGAGGGGCCGCCGCCGCGCGGGCCGCGGCGCGCGCGGCGTGGATAGGGCCAAACCTACAGTCAACTCGTGCAGCAAAGCTGCGCGGCCAGGATGCACGGGCCTTGGAAAGCCGAGTGGGCGTTTTTCAAGCGGGGACGGTCCGAGGGGATGGGCCGAAGGGGCAAGGATGCAAGGGTAACCTTGGACAGTTGCCCATCGTTACTATGCGGGCTGACAGTAGGCCAGAAGGACATCTTGCAAGAACATGTAAGCCTCCACTGGCCAAACTGAAGAGCCTTCGAGAGTACCCTCGCCCAGGATGCACGAAGAACATCAAAGTACCCTCCCCGAACCGACCTCGATCTTGTAGCTCGGTCCGACCGTAGAGGCCTCCCAAATTGACTGCCTACCAAATCACCCCCCCAACCCAACCCGAAACCCAAATTTCAGGCTGGGGTGTGGGGCACGGGTTCCACATGTGGTGTTTCAATGTTCCCGGACACCCCCCCAGCCCACTGGGAATGGAGGGCAAAGGAGACGCCACCACCACCTGGAGGATGGAGGCAGAGGGTGGTCAGGGGTGGTGGTGGTGTGTATCGTTTCGGGCGCTCTCTCGCGGCATCGTGCACACCCGCATCACGCACACCAGCTCATCATGAATCCCTCCAGCAGATGGTGGTGCGCTTCCTGCTCCCAACAAATGAGGTCCGAGCATGCGGGGTCGCACGATGGCGCCGCATCGCCGATGCATCAGCGATGCATCGTCGTCGGCGTAGAAATCGGCGACGTCGACGTTGAGAAGATCGGGCTTCCACATCGAGCCGCATCGCCGATGCATCGGCGATGCGGCGCGATCATTCGACCCCATCCACTCGGATCCCATCTGAGGGGCCTGGAGTGGAGGGCGGCACGACCAAAACAACTCCTGGGAGATCTTCGCACCCCGAAAGCTGGGCGCTGCTTTGTTTACACCCCTGGCGATGTCGCCTGGTGTTGGATCCCGGGACCATCACGGTGTCCAGGGCTCCAGTCGTGTGTGTTCGTGATGCTTCAATCTGTTCGCAACGTCGGATCTCAGGGAAAGGGCCACCAAGCTGGAATAGGCCAGAGGAGGCCCAGGACTTAGCCAGATTGAGCTGGATTGCGCACGATTGAGCGGGACTCCGCATGATTGGGCAGATTTGTGGCCACGTGTGTACAGTCAAATCTGTTAGTAAGCATGCGCAGTAAGGATGCAAGCACCTTGGACGCCCATGTCGAGACTCCTCGAGCGAGGCTGGCCGTCGAAATGGCGCAAGGATGGACCGAAAATGCAAGAATGCAAGGGTGCTCTTGCTTCGACTGTACTGGCTCGCTCTTCACGCGCGGCGAACTCCTGAGAGGAAACAGGGACCACCGCCACCGAGAGAGAACACATCGGGAGGGGTCGGCCACCACCCCTGATGGTCTCTCAGTAGCGGTGGACCCTGATTTTCATTTGTTAGTTGGCCCCCAGCCGAGCACCGATCTCCTGGGCCCTGCGATGGGCCTCTGGCCAAGATCGGCGTCGGTGCACCCAGACATCCGACGACACGATTCATTCCATGCGCGGCCCCAAAGTCCCGACTCCCTCCCCCGGGCCTAGCTTTTCGCCCCGGATCAGCTGTTGACGGCCCTGGGGCCCGACAACGGTCCCTGGAGGCCGATTTCAAGACACGAAACGCTCGGATCGATAAAATCAGATCATCCTCGGAGATCTGGACATTTTGATCGCCATCGTAACGGAGGAGGCCCCCAAGCCCGTGGGTGCCCCTGGGAAGGTGACCCGTCCTTACCATCGGTTTCGATCGCAACCGCCGATGCAGGACGGCGCCCAGGGAGAAGCGGAGGCCCAGATCTCCGAGGAGCTGGCCGTTTCAGTCCTGGCAGTTCGTCTCGATGTCGGTCTCCAGGAGCCGTTCTTGTTCAAGGGCCCAGGGACACACACACACACACACAAATAAACAGGTACAAATCCCAGGATTCCCCATACTTATATGTATATGTCTATGTATATGTATATGTACACGGGGGAGATTTTGGGATTGTCGTGCATGCTCCTGGGAATCGACGTGTGTGTATATATATATATATATATGTGTGTGTGTGTGTGTCTGTGCCTACGTTTCTCTCCTGAGCTTGACTTGGCTCCGAGCCATCAAACATAGATCCGGGAGGCCTTCCACAAGAAACCCAACCCTGAGACCCCAGGACGTCCAGTGGTTTTGATGTGGGAATCCCACTCTTTCCATCGCAAAACCATCGAAGCCCAAGATACCCAGGGCACCCTGGAGGCAAGCGGTGCGTTTCTTAGCATGGGTTTCCACTGTAGACCTGACAAGGGACCGGGACCCCTGGGGCCGCGTATGCCTGTGGGGACCATGAGCGGCGAACATATCCACATCCACGCCCTCGCGGTCTGAACTCGAGGCCATCCGCGCGGGGCATCCGCGGACAGACGCGCAGGAGGGAGCAGGGGAGAGGAGAAGGAGGAGGGAGCAGGACGAGATGGGAGGAGGAACTGAGAGGGGGAGGGGATTGAGGAGGGCGAGGTGGATTTCACGCCAGGAGAAGGGAAAGTGAAAGAGAGCAAGAGAGAGAGGTTCGTCCAAATTCCCTGGGGGGGTCCATCGGAGATGACCTTTTGTGATCACCCACGGGCCAGCGACAGGGCGAGAGCGAGGACAGTGGAGAGGGGGAGGAGGAAAGGACGGCGAGGCGCAGAAGGCGGGGGAGAAAGAAAGGGAGGGGGGAGGAGGGAGGAGGAAGAGGGAGGAGGGCGGAGGAAGCAGGGAGGGCGGCGGCCAAGAGCTGCTGGCGCGCGCAGGTGCGAGGGGCAGGGGAGGAGGGCACGCAGAGGGCAGCTGCAGACCACCACCGTGCCAGGCCAGGGCCGTCGTTTGGGCGAGAGTGGTGTCATGAGAAGACTGGCTCAGGATGCGTTCCAGAATTTCCAGAATATCTAACGTCGCAGCCGGCGCGGAACATTAGGGAATTCGCTGGCCCCCTTGCGGGGGCTCCACGGCTTAGGCTTGCGGCTCTCTGCTCCAGTTCCAGTCTTGAGTTTCCGATGTTACAGCTCTGTGTTCTGCTTCCTACTGTGAATTGTTGAAGTCCGCGCGAGGGGGGGAGCCGAAAAGGGCACTGATTGATTACCTTCACCAGGGGGGGTCTCAGGGGAGGTCCTGGGACACGAAACAAATACATACGATTCGCGCCCCCGAAACCATAATCCCTGGCAAAAAACACCAAGTTCGCACCCCCGAGGCCATAATCCCGTGCGAATCAGCCAATGTTCGCGCCCCCGAGGAAATACACCCGCGCAAATTACATTGTGTTCGCACTCCCGAAACCATAATTCAATATACATTGCACTTGTTGCGCGTCTCCGAGGCAATATCCCCATGTAAATTAAACCATATTTGCGTCCCCGGAGCCAAGATCTCTTGTAATTTACGCGTTATTCGCGCCCCCGAAATCATGCACCCTCGAAAAGTAGACAGCATTCGCGATTTCGAAACCAGTGTCCTTCATTCAAGGCCCCCAAGACGGTACACGATGCCTCCGAGACGGCCCAAGAGTGCTCCAAGGCACCCAAGATGGTCCCAAGAGCCGACAGACGGCCCAAGAGGCTCCCAAGAGTCCCCCAAGAGCCGACGCTGCTTTACGACGGCGCCCAGGCCTCACAGCATAGCTCTTGCATACCCCATTCTCCGAGAGAGTGGGCCAGCGGCAGGGAGCGAAACCCTTACGGATAGTGGGAATCATTGAAATCCTGGAACGTGTCATTCTCATAACCCTTTGCCCCTCTGAAATGAGCCGTATGAGACTTGAGACGCAACGTATGCGCCCAGCAGGCCGAGGCGAGGATGGTGTGTACAGCACTCTGGGGATCACGACGGCCCTTGCCAGGGGAACGGAGGTGGTGCAGAGCTGCCTTCTGCGACGAGGAGGACGAGGACAGAGGAAGTGGAGGAGGACCAAGCAATCAAGCAAAGCTCGTGGGATCCCTGGTCTGTCAAGCTCCACGTATAAACAAATGCTGGTTGGCATGGATCATCAAGGGCCCTCCGTTGTGGTTGTCAAGTTGCTCAATTGTTATACTGTTCACAAACACACACGTGCACACAAGTACACGCATTCACAAACGGGAAGAGGCGGAGAATGGATGGAGAGGAGGAGGAAGGAGGAATGAGGATGAAGAGAAGGGACGAGGAAGCGGAGGAGGTCAGAAGAGAAGGCGCCGCCGGGAGGGAGGGGGCCGTGTCGATTATGGTGCCATTTTTAGATATCGCACAAGTGGCTCCAGCCCGCAGGCTTCGAAGACTACATGAAGAGGGGGATGGAGGGGGAGGAGGATAATCCACTCGAGAGAAGTAGGCTGCAACAGGAGGCAAGGGGCACCAGAGGCCAGGTCAGTCGGCGATCCCACGGACCCGCAGGCAGAGCGTGCCCAGCCAAAACGCCACGCATATCCCAGACAGGTGGATGCGCCGTGCCAGCACCACGGCTTGCCAAGACCTTCTCATCGAGGGCGAAAAAACGGAACACGCACAATTTTGGAACTCCGCACGGATTCCTCGGATCCGTGCTGGACCAACCTCCCTGGCGCGCGGCGCCGGAGGCACCGCCAAGGTGGGCCCACCGCCGATCCGGGAACTGAGCGCGGTTCGTCGAAGATTTCTGCTCGTGCCATGTTTTCTTCCTCGATCTCAGGTGAAGAGATCTTGTGACCATGCCAGCCATCCACGTGCCAACAGACATGGCAGCTGCAACCGCGACGGCCGAAACGAACACCTCCTTCCAACTGCCCGACACGTATCCGTCGTCCTGAAGACCGTCCCGGTCCCTCATGTAGATGAGCACGAAGGCGAAGAAAACAGGATAGCCGATGGCATTGCCGCTGGTAGAGGAACGAAGCACTGCATAAATATCGGAGCGAGGGAGCCGAACGGTCATTCACTGTCCCTGGGTGCGTGGCTGGCATGAAATACCGCGGTGCGGTTTGTTGTTGCATTGTTGTTGCTGTTGTTGTTGTAATTGTTGTTGGTGCTGGTGCTGTGATAAATCCGCCGACCCTGTCGGCGTGTGTGAGGGGCTTTTCCGTTCGAGCCGTCATCTCCGTCATTATTTGTACTCGTCGTCTCTGTCCTTCCCTTTCCCTGGGACTCCTCTTCCCCTGGGCTCCAGCCAAGCCGACCTTGAGCAACCTCGTAATTGAGTCGAAGGGAAGCCCCTTCCCTTTGATCCCTCCCCCGCCGGAGGGGGGGGGGGGGGTAGCGACCCCCCCCCCGGGTCAGATACGACGCCCCCCCTGGGACTCCTCTTCCCCTGGGCTCCAGCCAAGCCGACCTTGAGCAACCTCGTAATTGAGTCGAAGGGAAGCCCCTTCCCTTTGATCCCTCCCCCGCCGGGAGGGGGGGGGGGGTAGCGACCCCCCCCCCGGGTCAGATACGACGCCCCCCCCTGGGACTCCTCTTCCCCTGGGCTCCAGCCAAGCCGACCTTGAGCAACCTCGTAATTGAGTCGAAGGGAAGCCCCTTCCCTTTGATCCCTCCCCCGCCGGGAGGCGAGGGGGGGGTAGCGGGGGGCGGTAGCGACCCCCCCCCCAGGTCAGATACGACGCCCCCCCCCCGTACCGACCTTGAGCAACGTCGTAATTGAGTCGAAGGGAAGCCCCTTCCCTTTCCCTTCCCCGCCGGGGGAGGGAGAGGGGGTCCCGGGGGGGGTCCCGGGGGAGTCCCGGGGAAGTCCCGGGTCAGATACGACACCTCCCTCCCCCACCTTCTCGTCCTTCTCCCCGTTCCCCAAAACCATCCCACAGCCCGTGCCTCTTGCTGCGCATTGCGAACAGGGTCGGCGGCACCGGCCGTCAGGCCTTCGCAATATCATTAGTACTATTAGTATTGGTGAGGTTGTTGCTGTTGTTGTTGGTTATGCTGCTGTTGTTGCTGTTGTTGCCGTGTTGAACTCGCACTATTGAAAATAATTATTGTTGATTCCCCCAGGGCGCATTTCTCTTTTCCCGGGGTTCGCACCCTGTTTTGCACAAGGGGAAATGAGGGGTCACCAAATTCGGCTCCTGACCCCCGAGTTACAGCGTCAACGGTTCTCGCCTGATACTTCCTCACAATTGATTGAACACTCGCGGTTTCGCGCGGGACTTCCCAACAACTTGTGCAAGCATAGCGCTCTCGCGTGGGACCTCCTCGCAATTTACTCAGACGTCGCGCCTCCCAGCCATACGAATCACGTTGTGGCCCTGGCCTCTGTAACGAATTAACTGGGAATCGCGGTATCGCTCGGGACTCCCTCGCGATTCATACTCACGCTTCGGCACCCCGCCTGCTCGACCTGACCGCTTGAGCCCGACTTCCCGGCCTGCCCATCAGGGTCAACCCGCCAGAGTTGCCCGTCTGGTTCTGCCACGTTATTTCTGCTCCCAGGCCCCCTCCTGCTGATCTCTCTCGTGCTCCATGGGTCTCCCTCCCCTTCCATTCATCCTCCCTTCCCCTGTTTGACTGGCTGCGCCGATTACGCGTGGCAAGCAGGGAAAGAACACCCCCAAAGGATGTACGATCGGATACTCAGAAGGCGGGTACGGGAGGGGGGGGGGTATACGTATTAAGTGGCATGCAAGCAGGTCGCAGCAAACAATATTGAAACTATCGCCGTTGTTGTCGGTGTTGTTGGTGGTGTTGCTGCTGGTGTTGTTGAAGGCTGTGTACGTTGTTGTTCATGTCGTTGTTGAATTTGTTGTTGGTGTTGTTGTTGCTAGTGTTGGTGTTGTTGGTGTTGTTGTGTGTTGGTTGCTTGCTGGTGAGAGTGTAAGTGATGCTGTTGTTGCTGTTGCTGGTGGTGTTACTGCTGTTGTTGATGTTGATGTTGCTGTTATTGTTGTTGTTGTTGTTGTCGTTGTTGTTGTTCAACTCTCACTACTGGCGAATCATTGTGTTGATTCCCCCCTCCAGTGGTCCTTCGGTTCTGTTCAATTGCAAAACTTTCCCTGGGGCTGGCACCTTTATATGCACACACACATATATATACACATACATGCACACAGTACACACAAATATATGGATGTGTACATAGATTGGTGTATACATATATACAAAGCTCAAGCGGCGCCCTTGGCTCCCGGACTACAACAACAACGGTTCTCGCCGGAGACTTCCTCACAATTTATCCCGGACCCCCGTTCCCTCCCGAGACGTCCTCACATTTGTATCAGGGATCCCGCTATCGCTTAGGACTTCTTGATATTTGATTCAAGAACCGCTGTCTCGGCGATCTGGGATCGCTCTCTCAGCGGTCTGGAACCGCGCTCTCGCTGGAGATTCGCTGACAAGTTACTAAAGCACCGCGCTCTTGCATGTGGATCTCCTCGCAAATTATTCAAGCGCGCCGCGCTCCCGACACTCTGGCACCCAGGAGTCGCGCTCACGCTTAGGACTTCTTCGCAGCATACTACGGGATCTGGATATCGTTGCCCTTTAGCGGCCCCGCTGCAGCCCTCCGAAGCCCCCCCCCCCTGTCCTTCGTGGACACGTTGAAGCCATTAGTGGCCCCTTCGCTGCCCTTCGTGGCACCGTTGCAGCCCTTCGCGGCCCCCTCGCTGCCCTTCCTGGGCCCGTTGCGGCCCTTCGTGGCCCCCTCTCTGTCAATAGTGGTTCCGTTGCAGCCCTTCGTGGACCCGTCGCTGCCCTTCGTGGTTCCATCTGTGCGTGCCCTTCGCGGCCCCCGCCCGTTCGCGCCCGACGTGGCCGCATGCGTTTCGTGGCCACGCCGTCGCCCTTCGCGGCCCCTTCGCTGCCCTACGTGACCCCGTTGCCGCGCTCAATCGCCCCGTCCTTGCCCTCTGCGGCCCAATCTACGCATGCCCTTCGTGGCCCCCGCTCGTTTGCGCCCGTCGTGGCCGCATGCGCACTCTCTTCGCGGCCCCGTCGTCGCCCTTTGCGACCCCCATCGCTGTCCTGCGCGGCCCCGTTGCCACCGTCAGTGGTCCCGTCGTCGCCCTTTGTGGCCCCGCGTTGTCTTCCCTCCATGGCCCCCGCTCGTTCGCGCCCTTCGTGGCCTCATACGCATGCCATTCGTGACCCCGCTGTCGCTCGTCGTGGCCCCCTTCCTGCCCTTCCTGGCCCCGCTCTCGCTCTCGCTCTCGCTCTCGATTTCGCTCGTCGCCGTCGTCGTCGTCGTCGTTGTCGTCGTCGCGGTCGGTCCCCTGTCCGTCCCTCTTGGGGTCGGGCTGCCGCCGATCAGCGCTGCCGCTGGCCAAACCGACGGTCCGCGGCCGCCCCGCCGCCTGCCGGGGCCCAGCCTGCAAGGGAGCACCAAATTCCAGCTTGTTCCATTCGATACCGCGTCAAAGAGAGCCCAACATCGGGCTCGAGGATTGTGAAACCCAAAATTGCCACAGGCAAAGGTCTTGCCGCGACCAAGGGTCGAGCGCCGAACGGTTGGCTGGTCCAGCGCAGCGTGCGCGGGGCCCCGAAGTCGCCCCGTCAACGCCCACCGGGCAAGCCTCCCGCGAGGTGCAGACCGCTGAAAGGCCCACGAAAGATCACCCAAGAGGGTGGCAGAGGGTGGGGAGCAAAAAAGATTGACTACAACTCATATCGAATCATCTGAATGTGGACCACGGCGCTCTCTACAGTCCAAAGGATGATCTCGCAAGCTAAAGGCCATCCACTCTTTCCATTCGATGCCGCGCCAAGAGCCCAAAATCGGGCTCGAGGACTGTGAAACCCGAAATCGCCGGACGCAAAGATCTTGCCGTGGCTAAGGGTCGAGCGCGGCACGGTTGGATGGTCCAGCGCAGCGTGCACGGGGGCCGGAAATCACCCCGTCCACGTCCACCTGGCCAGCCTCCCGCGAGGCGCAGACCGCTTGAAGCTCCACGAAAGATCACCCAAGCCCGCACCCGCGGAGCGTCCTGGCCGCAGGCCTATGCAATAATATCCGAAACTTCGGTGCCCTTCGGGCGAGAGACGACGAGAGACGCCACGGTCCGCGTGAAGGCTCGCGGGTGATGCTGGACACGAAGGGTCCAAAACGTTCCTGTAGGGTCCTTACCTCGAAGCTCGGTGTGTGATCTGCCAGACTTAGAGCAGACTCCTCTCCCGTTGCAAGTCAGGCCGACCTGCGCGAGGTCGGGGCGCGAAAGGAGGAGCAGTCGGGTAGGTTTAACCCACGGCGCCCCAAACTCGCAAAAATGGAGAACCGTAGACTCGGTGGCGTTCTGAGCCCGGAAGTTCTGGACCGAGGTCACGCCCCATAAGAAACTCGAGCTGGGGTTCTCTAAAACTGCTGGAACTCCATGCGCAGCTGCGCGCTGGAGAAGCGAAAGAGAGGCGGCCAGCAGAAGATTACCGTTAGTGACTTTATCACCGACTGTGGAGCTGAGGCCAAGGCACCCGTTCAAGTGAGAAAAACTTCAATGGCCCCGACCCCCTGCCGCTGCGCTTCCTCGCTCGGGAGAAAGAAGTGCAAGGCGCCCCGAGCCAGGCACGCAAACAGCGGCCAGAGGCGATGCAAGACATGATGGACACACAAACGGCCTCATTCAGAACATCGCCGTGCTCTATGTCCCACGTGGGGCCAGGCGCTCCTAGCTCGGCGAACGCTGCCGCCAGTAGGCCACTGTCTGAGAACACCCCTATCGCGAACTTGCCGGCGACAGGTGCTGGCAGGCCCCTAGCGGCAGTAGCCTTGGCCGCGGCTCGCCCCGAAGGAAGCGAGCGATGGAGGCCACCGCCCCCCGGCGCCAACTGTCGGCCTCGGGCGGGGGCGCCTCGCGCAGCAGCTGCACGCGGCCGGCCCACGTGTAGCAGAGCTGCGGGCGGACGCTGCCCCCCCAGCCCCTTTGCGAGATCGCCAGAGCCCCCCTGGCCTCCTTCAGGAGGTCCCTCGACGCCCCGCCGTCCGCAGCTGGCGCATCTCCAGGCAGAGCAGCCCAGGCCCGCGGCGCGACAGGCTGCTTGGAGGCGGCGCTCGAACAGGAGGGGCAGCAGGCCCCCGCGCGCGAGCGCCCGCCCCGCGTCCGCCACGAGCTCCAGGGGGCCCCCCTCCACGATCGAGGTCAGCTTGGGCGGCCTCAGGTAGCGGCAGAACATCAGGGCGAACACCGGCACCTCCCCGCACCGGCGGCGGGCGCAGAGCATGCTGAGGAAGCCCGCCGACGGCCTGAGCGGCCAGACTGGCCCTTTTCGGCACCAGGCCCTGAGGGCGCGGCGGCAGCGAGGCAGGCCGGGCTTCCCGAGCTGCTGGATGCCGTAGTCCTCCGGTGCCGCCAGCAGCTTGGCCCCCGAGTCCACCGGCGCGCCGACGAGGAAGAGGAGGTCGGCGCAGTCGCACCGCGCGTCGTTGCAGAGCTTCAGGTTGGCCAAAGAGAGAACGTGGCTTCGCCCCGAACTCCCAGAACTTGCCGAGCCGCCGAGAGCAGCCCCTCCTGACCGGCCCCGACGGGTGCGCGTGCTCCAAGAGTCCTCTCCCCCTGCAGCCCATCAGGGCAAAGGCCTGGCCGTCGCCCGCACGGGCCCTCCCGAGGGCTCTCTGCCTCGCCAGGGCCGCGCGCCGATCGGGCCCTCTCGTCTTCTCGGCGAGGGTCGCGTCCAGCGGGTCTGCCACCCTGGCGGGCCTCGAAAAGGCTGGCGCACGGGCTCGGCTCGCGCCACGGGCTGCGGGGCGCCCTTCGAAGTCAAAGAAGCCAGCCGAGCCCTCACCACCGCGCCCTTCGTCACGGCGGAGGCGCCCCGATGGCACTGGCTGTCAGCCCCCAAAGCCACTGGCCTGCGCCCTCCAGGCACGAGCCGTGCTGCGACGAAGGGGCCGGCGGCCCTCTCCACCGCGAGGGAGCTCGAAACACCTGGAGTCAGCGTCGCTCGGATTGCTCGAGCTCAGAAGGGGCCCAGCGAAAGTGGCGACGCGCGTCGGAAGCAACGCTCAGAGCCAGAAGACGGCGACAGGCACCCAGACGAGCTTCATGTTTGGCGCTGCCCTTCTTGAAGGCCAGGATGGCGGTCATAGCGCCCCCCGGGTGCAGATGGGTCTTCCCGAAGTTCAAGACAGCCCGTAGCTTATGGCGAACGGCAAAAAGGGCCGCGCGGGCCTCCAGGCAGAAGATGCGCCCCTCATCCCTCCAGGGGCCCCTGACGACCTTGGCCCAGACCGGCCCCGCGAGGTTGTCCTTCGGCACCTCCCGAAACGCATTGTCCAGAGACCACAGACACGACCGATCAAGACACGGCTTAACAGACTCGACGTCCCCCCAGTCTAGCGAAAGGAATTGTTGCCCCTGGGCGCCACCCCAGTAAACGCCCCACTTGAACCTCCACCTCTCCTCCCATTCGCATTCAAGTCGGACCGTAGTAGGGCGCCAGGAAGACACCGCCACTCCCGCGCCCGACATACTGGCGTCGAAGCAGGACACGTCACCATCGAACTCCCTCCCCAAGTAGGCAAAGGCAAACGGGATCAAACAACCAGGTGCCCAACATCCCCTCGCGACCGAAGGCTGCAGGCGCACCCGTGAAGTGTAGCTGGCTCTTATGAAGTCATGCGCATTGTTGAAGATCGACCAAAGAAAGCATATTCGGGCAACAGTGGGACGCAGCGTGCCCGAGAGCCTCTCGATCTCCAGACCCGACGCTAACGGCGCCGATCCCAGACAATCCAACACCGACTTGAGCCTCCATCTTTTAAGCCATGTTCCTCGTACAGTGCTGTTCAGAACGTCGATCTCCAAGCCCAAGGCGGCGGCCCGCTGGCTGGCTGCCTCGCGCTCGTGCACGCGAAAACCGACGGACTCGATGCCGTCGAGTACCTGCTCAGCCACTCTATCGGTCTGCGACTTTCCCGGGCCAAAAACGCCGACGTCATCAATGTGGCACTGTAGTCGGGCATGTCCAGACCAGGAGGGGCCTCGCAGCACCCGGGCGGGTTTTCACCCCCGGAATTAGAGAAACGCTGGACCAGGGAAGTCGCGCAGGATTGAGCGAAATAGCAAGCCCAAGGCCACCCCATCCCAGTAGCTGGCGCACGCCAGGGAACTAGCAAGTTAACTAATTCCGCAGGAAACATAACAACATAATTAACGTATAGAAACTCAACGTATATCAACATTGCGTACATGCTTAACTTTCAGTATACTTTAGCATACTAGCTTATATGATGCGAATCACAGCTGGATTTAGATTAACTGATCGTATCATAGCATGTCCGCCACCACCACCAGAGGGAAGAAGGAGTGACAGAAGGGGGAAGGGGAGCGGATAGCAGGGGGGGTAGAAGGGGAGAGGGGGTTGGAAGTGGGAGGTTGTGGTGGAGGTGCGTTGGGAGGGAGAGAGAGAGAGAGAGAGAGAGAGAGAGAGAGAGAGAGAGAGAGAGAGAGAGAGAAAGGTTCGCCCTTCCCTCCAATCCTTCTCCTTCCCCCGAAGTAGCTAGCCATTGTGGCTCAAGGTGTCAGTTATGGCCAGTTTCGAGCTTGCGACTGCGGGTGATATCGCCGTCGCAATGGGGGGGGGGGGGGGGGGGGGCAAGCGACGCGGGTGCCTCGGACATTGACTGGCTACTTCAAGGACACGCAACTATTGAAGGCTTGGGAAGAATTGCTTAACCTTCGCAACCCTGGTTTTCTTTGGGACGGAAGCCGATGCGAGAAGTCGCGCGGCACGGCTGCGAACTTGATTGGCCTCAAGCTCCACGCAAAGCCGTTGAGAGCGCTACTCGAACTTCGTCCGTCTGGATTCCCGTCGCACGCCGATCTGCGCAAAGGTTTCCTCCTCATCCACAAGAAGTTCCATGTGTTTGATTGCTCGGGAGCAAACTTAGACAGAGTTGCAGCAGACTCGGCTACCATGTCGCGAACCATGACCAAAGACATCTACACGCTGAAAAAAAAAGCCCGAAAGAACTGGAGCCCGATCTGAAAAATTTGATGGAATTGCTCGTCTTGAGGCCTGTGGCGCCTGACTCGGATATCTCGGAGGGTGGTGGAAGCCCTGTTCCCCGCCCTCGGCGACGACAGCGACGAGGAGAGCGTGCAGATGGTCGATGAGCACCCCGAGGAGCCCGCCCACCCTGGCCAGGAGCAGAAGTGCCACGTCATCGCCGACGCGATCGAGAGCGATGGCGAGGAGGCTACCATCGTGAAGGAGACCTGCAAGTGCCCCGGGTGCATGAAGGCTAGCGGCCTGGCGATTGCCGACCCCCGCAAGGGGGCGCAAAGGCTGGAGACCACGATCGAGCGGAGGCGTATCACGGGAAAAACTGATCCGATGACGGCCGCCAGCAAGCGGATCCAGCTCCCGAAGATCGCTACCAAGGCCACCAAGCCGATGAAGCCCAATATGAAGCAGTCCGCAACGCAAGCATTGCTGGCGGAGATCGCGCTTCCAACGAAGGTCGCGGTCCGCAAGGCGGCGTCGGCAGTGAAGCCGAAGGAGGCTTACATTCTACAGAACACCCGCTTGTCGAGCTTCGTTTGCGGCCAGACCGAGAAGCAGAGCAGCCAGCACTTAAACAACATCAATCGCGTCTGTGAGCTAATTTACAAGGGCGTGATCCAGAGTAGGTTGCAGGCGCGCCAATTTCCCCTGCCTTGATTGTTCGGGAATAACACACACAGGGAAACAAGATAATGGAATCGTCGCATCATCACTCACCGCTAAGATCGTGACCTAACATGTCGCGCCATCGCATGCGAACCTCACCCCAAACCGTTCTGACCAAACCCACCCCTGAGGGTGCTTGAGGGGGTGGGGGGGGGTGGGGGGGGGGGGGGGGGGGGGAGGGGGGTCTGAATCCCAGTTTTGCAAGTGCTCATGAGAACAGCCTCCTCTGTATTAGGCTTGACTCATGGTTCCCCATCCCCCATCCCTCCCCTTGAGGGTCGCGGGGATCGCGCGGGCCCCTGTGCGCCGAGCGCGTAGAGGGGGGGGGGGGGGGCGGGGGCAGAGGAATGAGGGCTTAGGTGGATAAGGGATGGCCGTAGCTGTTCTGGCTCAAACTCCACCGCGTCGACCGACGCCAACTTACAACCGCCGCCAGGCTCTCTACTTCCAAAGCCAGCATGTCCGCGCTTCCGACTGGTCAAAGGCCGCTGCGCCTATTCGGCATGCGGGCCAAGCCAGAGGACTACGCTGGAGATGGCCAGTCGGGGAGTGCCACCCCACGGATGGCAGAGGCCGTGGCGCCGCCTGGGCCGTCAGAGGAGTCCCCCGCCGTGCTGAGCAAAACGAAGAAGGAGGTTCCCACGGCTAAACGCTCAAGGACACCATCGTCAGCAAGCGGCTCTTGCGGTGCGCGCGGCGGGGCCCCAACCGCCAGCGGCAAGGCTTTACATGACAAGGTCAACTATCGCCTGCGCAGTAGCCCTCCGGAGCTCAAGAAAAAATGAGAGTCCTTGCTCAAGAAGGGCAACCCGTCGGAGACGCTGGAGTGGGCAATGGAGCTCGTGGATCAAAAGGGCAAGTACTCCCCAGACTATCTCGCTCGCAACCGCATCATCCAGGAGGAGTATGCCTCTCGCGAAGCGGAGCAGTGGAAACCGTGGCAGGATATGGCAAACAAGTTCGGAGATGACGCACTGCTGGAGATGACCTCGGCAAACGCAATGCAGGCGAGGCCGAACGGAAAGCTACCTCCAAACGCCAAGATCCCCTGGCCCAAGAACTTGGAGGTGCTGCTGGTGGATGAGACAAAGGACAAGGTTCGCAAGACGACGGACACGAGGAAGCTACATGAGCGCCAGGACACCACCCCAGAGGCGCACGAGGACTTCGCGAAGGAGCTCGCCATGGAGAAGGCGAAGTGCAAGATGGGCAAGGCTCCTCGCGAGATGTGTTCCGACGTTGCGTCCGATGCAGCAACTACAGTGCAGATGGGCATGGACCCCAAGAGCAAGGCGGCTGCCCAGAGCATTCGCAGGGCCCACGCTGCCTGCGATAAAGCAATTCGCGAGTGGGATGCGACGGTCACTAAGAGCTCGTCGCACGAGAACACCAAGGGCTGCAAGTTCGAGAAGGACCTTCTCGCGCTCCAGAATGAGGCCGAATATCACAACGAGCAGCTCACCAGCCTGGAGCAGACCTACCTTCTCGGCGAGAGCTTCAATGGCGCGCAGATCAAGGACGGAACCGACCTGTGCAAGACCGTCGAGACACTGCTCAAAAACGGGAACGGCGAGGCGTCCATGATCCGCTCGATGATGAAGGTGTGAGTTGGTAGAATCACAGGCGACGCCTGCGACCGCATGCAACGATTGGCGACGTCGGGAGGGGGGGGGGGCACGGGCGAGTTGCAGGCGTCCTTGCAGGACTGGCTTAGGACTGGCACGGGGTCCTCGCATGATGAGGTGAAGGGCGGGGGCCGAACGGCGGAGGAACGGAGGGTGGCGGCGGAAGAGGATGAGGAGACGATGTCAAAATCCAAATGAAATTCAAATCTGAATTCAGATCTGAATCCTCACATCGAGGAACACATATATATATATACACAAATATACACAACATCAGTTCTGAATTCAGATCTGAATTCAGATCCGAATTTGATCTGAATCTCGACTTCGTCTCTTCATCGTCCTCCGCCGCTCCACTCGGCTTGATTCGAAAGGGGGCTTGTTGCGGCGTTGGGGCTGGTCTACGTTGGGCCTCGCTCCAAGGGATTGCGCTGCCCAATCTGATTTCCACGGCGGCGACGCCACTTGGCGCAATGGGGCGCCAAAGCGAGCAAGGCCACGTGCTCGTCCATTGCAGCGCTCGCATCCGCAATCGCTGCCACTTCCGCACCCCTCTCTCTCTCTCTCTCTCTCTCTCTCTCTCTCTCTCTCTCTGCTAAACGTGTGACCTAAAGCGTTTGCAGGCCCACCTCGCCCCGAACCGCGCTGACCCCCCGACCCCCCCCATCCCCCTCCCCCCTAAGAGCCCTTAAGGGGGGTGGAGGCGGGGGGGGGGGGGGCTGGGGGGGGGGGGGGGGGGGTCTAAATCTCAGTTTTGCAAGTGCTCATGAGAACAGCCTCCTTCGTATTAGGCTTTACTCGTGGATCCCCACCCCCTATCCCTCCTCTTGAGGGTCGCGGGGCTCGCGTGGGAATCACCTGGGGCTCGAGTGGGGCTCTGGGCTCGAACGGGGCTCGCGTGGGGCCCCCGAAAAGGCCCTTGAGCGATGGGCGATGGCTGAACCTCCCCCCCCCCCCCTCGCCCTCCCGCTTGAAACCGCCGCCCCGTAACCAATTGAGCTCCAACTCTTTGCACACGTTTGCCAAACTGCGTGAGAGACCAACCGAACACCGAAAGCTGAGCGGTGGATGGCGCCAGAGAGCGGCGCGAGAGGGCGCGGCGTCGGACGATGAAATGCCGGCACGCAGGGCCGTCGGCAAGCTTGCGCTCGGCCATCTGCTGGACTGGACCGATGGCGTTACCAGCGCTGCTCAGGTATATCGTCATACGCGGCACGCTGTGCATGATGGCTGGTGCGACCCTCTTCTCAACAATATTGCTTCTTTAGGTTCGGAGGGGTCGACGCAGAATTGCCATGCAGGTTTGATGGGAATCATTGCAGACGCTGGCTACACGAAGTATATCTTCACGGTGCAGAACAGTTCTTGGGCACACGTGATCATCCCATCGCAGTGGGCTCGCCTTTCGCTGGATGCGAGCCCGAGAGTTCCGAATGGGACTTGGAGCCGGTACGACATCTACTCTAGAGTTCTGGACGGCTTTCTTCAACGGCCCACAGCGAAGACGGATGGCTGCTGCACATCCGTTCCTAGCTGTCAAGACGGCAGAAGACCTGGCGCATGCTATACCTTGTGCCGTGCATGAGGACGCGGGCAACACATCGAACCGGCTAAGTGGGAAATGCCTTGGAATGTCGTCAATGATCGGGAAGGGATCTGAGAAGCTTACCAAATTCATCATGGCCACCAGTGCGAAACAGAATATTACAGACCAGGGCGCATGGTTTGCGATCCTCAGCGATTTTGACAATTTGGCTTCAGGGTCGGAAGTTGTGCGAGATAACAATGGGGCAGCTTGGACTTTCATGCGGATGATTTGCAAAGGAGACGAGGAAGTCCGTAGCGTGGAGTGGGGGTTCGCGAACCCAAGCTCGGATATGCCATGCTCAGAATGCCTGTGCGATCGGCATGGGCGTCCATTGACGCATCTTCAAGCGTCGGCGGCTTGGAGAGCCACCGAAATCCAAGACTGGGCATCGTGCAAAGATAGAGTCCAGAAGATGCATCCGCTTGTTGGGTCTGCGTATGTTACTCGATGTTGTTTCCCTTTGGACAGCATGCACATGCTAGAATGCAGGGGCGTTGCAAACTTGGTGCGCGGCTCACTGCTGGCCACGCTTCTCAGAGACCCCAGACTGGGGCGAAACCAGAAAGAACGCATGGAGCGAATTAACGGCGAGATGCAGGCTTGGTAGTCAACACGACCTGGCTGGAACATGCTTCCACCACTGCTACCATCAAACGTCCGACTGGATGGGTGGGCGAATCTCCACGGCCAAGCCATGCAAGCAGCCGCCACGAGGGGTGCATCAAGCTTATTTTCGCAGAACTTGCAGAACGATGTTTGGTCGACCCTGGATATGACAGATGCATGTCTTCTGCGGCCCATGGTTTACACGCGTTGTACCATGTGTCCGAGCAGGAGCCACTGTTCATGTCTAGTGCAGGTGTTCGCACGATTTCTATTATTTCCATGCGTTTTGGTACCAATTACCAGCGGTGCCGCCCGTGCGCGAGAAGCCTACATGAATTGTCGTGGGAGACCACGCCACAAGTTCACAAGCTGATGCATCTCCCGCTGTTGCCTCAATGCCCCAATCCGAGGCGCATGTCATGCTACCCCGACGATTCCCTTCCTGGGGCGACGTGCGATTGCTGGAAGCGGTCCATCTCAAGCAGGTACAAACACGTTGATCAAGGCAATGTGTTGGCCAAGAATTTGCTCTCTGCGCTGGTCCGCTTGCTCGGTGGCTCGCGAGTTGCACGGCCGCGTGGAAGCCGATAAAACGGACGGGGTGAAACGGGGGGCAGTTGGACGGGTGGAAGTTGCAGTTGTACTCAAAAAGCCAGCTCTGAGCCACACGCGCGGGCAGCCACTGGGAGGGGGGGATGGGGGGGGAAGAGTAGGGGGTGAGGGGGAGGAGGGGGAGGGGGGGGAAGAGGAGGAGGGGGGGAGGGGCTCCCCCCCCTCGCCCCCTCCGGGGCGGGGCCCCCCTCGGCCCCCCGCTTCGAGGTCCTCAACAGCGTTGCCGGCGCTGGCATCTCGCCGTCTCGGCTTGTTCCCCATATCCTAAGGATTGGGGTTCTTGTTATTACTCTGACGCCTCCCACTCCTCCTCCTCCTTCTTCCTCCCGCCTCCCGCCTCCCTCCTCCCACTGATAATTACCAGATAAGATAAGACAATATAAGATACTACAATATAAGATAATATACAAGATATAAGACCAGATAAGATACTACAATATAAGATAAGATAATACAAGAATAGCACAGGATATGATACGAATAGATTTCAAGATAAGATATGATAAGTTAAGCTCACACTCACACTCTCTCATGATCACAAAACGCTGCCAGGGGCATCATTTGGGAGCCCCAAGGGGGAGCCACCCTGGCTGATCTCACGAGCCCGTTCGCGCCGATTTTGGTGGGACGTCTCAGCTAGAATTGCCGTTTGGCGCCCCAAACATGTATCTCTTGAGAGCCTCATGGTCACAAAACGCTGCCAGGGGCATCATTTGGGAGCCCCAAGGGGGAGCCACCCTGGCTGATCTCACGAGCCCGTTCGCGCCGATTTTGGTGGGACGTCTCAGCTAGAATTGCCGTTTGGCGCTCCCCAACATGTATCTCTTGAGAGCCTCATGGTCACAAAACGCTGCCAGGGGCATCATTTGGGAGCCCCAAGGGGGAGCCACCCTGGCTGATCTCACGAGCCCGTTCGCGCCGATTTTGGTGGGACGTCTCAGCTAGAATTGCCGTTTGGCGCCCCCAACATGTATCTCTTGAGAGCCTCATGGTCACAAAACGCTGCCAGGGGCATCATTTGGGAGCCCCAAGGGGGAGCCACCCTGGCTGATCTCACGAGCCCGTTCGCGCCGATTTTGGTGGGACGTCTCAGCTAGAATTGCCGTTTGGCGCCCCCAACATGTATCTCTTGAGAGCCTCATGGTCACAAAACGCTGCCAGGGGCATCATTTGGGAGCCCCAAGGGGGAGCCACCCTGGCTGATCTCACGAGCCCGTTCGCGCCGATTTTGGTGGGACGTCTCAGCTAGAATTGCCGTTTGGCCTCCCCAACATGTCTCTCTTGAGAGCCTCATGGTCACAAAACGCTGCCAGGGGCATCATTTGGGAGCCCCAAGGGGGAGCCACCCTGGCTGATCTCACGAGCCCGCGACGAGAGAGAGAGAGAGAGAGAGAGAGAGAGAGAGAGAAGAGAGCGAGAGAGAAGGAGAGTCAAGAGAGAGTAGAAAGAGAGAGAGAGAGAGAGAGAGAGAGAGATAGAGAGAGGAGCGAGAGAGGAGGGAGAGGGAGAGAGAGAGAGAGAGGAAGCGAGAGAGAGGGAGAGGAAGAGGAGAGAGAGAAGAGCGAGAGAGAAGAGAGAGTGAGAGAGAGAGCGGAGAGAGAGAGAGAGAGAGAAGAAGAGAGAGAGAGAGAGGGGGAGTTGGGGGAGTTGAGAGAGGAATCAGGCGAGAGAAAGAGAGGAGAGAGAAGAGAGAGAGAGAGAGAGAGAGAGAGAGAGAAGAGAGAAGAGAGAGAGAGAGAGAGAGCGAGAAGTCAGAGAGGATCAGAAGGAGAGAGAAGAGAGAGAGAGAGAGAGAGAGAGAGAGAGAGAGAGAGAGAGAGAGAGAGAGAGAGAGAGAGAGAGAGAGAGAGAGAGAGAGAGAGAGAGAGAGAGAGAGAGAGAGAGAGAGAGCGAGAGAGAGAGAGAGAGAGAGAGAGAGAGCAGAGAGAGAGAGAGAGAGAGAGAGAGCGGGAGAGAGCGAGGGAGAGCGAGAGAGAGCGAGAGAGAGCGAGTGAGAGCGAGAGAGAGAGAGAGAGAGAGAGAGCGAGAGAGAGCGACAGAGAGCGAGAGAGAGCAAGAGAGAGCGAGAGAGCGAAAGAGAGAGAGAGAAGGCAGAGAGAGAGCGGACAAGTAGGCGGA
The DNA here is from genome assembly GCA_963575745.1 of Prorocentrum cordatum. NCBI lineage: Eukaryota > Dinophyceae > Prorocentrales > Prorocentraceae > Prorocentrum > Prorocentrum cordatum. Next base: position 527,816 of record CAUYUJ010020904.1, on the reverse strand, counting down.
CCAGGGTCCGTCCGCGAGGCGCACTGCGGTGCGACAACTCGCTAAACACTATTTGCGGCGGTGCAGCCTTTAGATACGAGGGCGGGCAACAAAAACCCCCTCCCCCGGCGCAGTGCGACAGGCGCTACAGACGGCGGACAGACGGTGAAGATCTCACCTGTCAGACCGCGTAAAGAAAAAAGGCCCCAACATGGAAGGCGACGTGCTGACACGTGGCTAGGCGGCTTGGCAGACCGCCAGCTGGGCGCCTGGCCGCAAAGCGGCGCGTAGGGACGGGGCACCCCCCGCCCCCACGCCCTGACACCGTGGACGCGGAGCCACGCGTACACACGGGCAGGCAGAAAGGAGGAAATTAGCGCGGGGCACCAGGTGGAGCGCCGCGGAGCGATGACAGTATAGCTTGGATGGTGAGTGACGGCGCAGCACCATCGGGCGAGGGCGTAAGCAGCTCGGCGAAGGCACGCCCGGCGCTGTGGAGGCGCTGGAGCAGAGGGCCTTGACGGGCTTGAGCAGCGGCGAGGTCCGCGGCGAGAGCAGCACATCTCTGCTGAAGAGCGGCCATAGCATGGGGCAGCTCGGTTTCGCGGTCGGTGAGGGGCGGCTGCTCAGTGTCAGCGGCCGCAGGCTTCGTGGCTGGGACGAGGTCATCAGTGCGCCTGGCCAAGTGGTGGGCTGGCGCAGTACGGCACCCCGTGTGCTGACGGCCGTCACCCTTGAGAGGTGACTGGAGGGTAACACACGGCCCCAGGGCTGGAGCCGCTAGGGCCTCGCCCCGCGAGGTCGGACGAGCCGCATCCTCGCGCCCAGCAACAATGGAAGCATGGACGGGGTGCGGCGGCCTGACTGGCTCGGTGCCCTGCGGGGGGGCTGGAGCCGCCCCCGCGGGCTGGCGCTGGTGGGGGGACAAGAGAGAAGAGAGAGAGAGAGAGAGAGAGAGAGAGAGAGAGAGAGAGAGAGAGAGAGAGAGAGAGAGAGAGAGAGAGAGAGAGAGAGAGAGAGAGAGAAGAGAAGAGAAGAGAAGAGAGAGAGAGAGAGAAGAGAGAGAGAGAGAGAAGAGAAGAGAAGAGAAGAGAGAGAGCGAGAGAGAGAGAGAGGGAGAGTGAGAGAGAGAGGAGAGAGCAGAGAGAGAATAGAGAGAAGAGAGAGAGAGAGAGAGAGAGAGAGAGAGAGCAGAGATAGAGGCAGAGAGAGAGAGGCACAGAGAGAGAGGCAGAGAGAGAGAGAGGCAGAGAGACAGAGGCAGAGAGAGAGGCAGAGAGAGAGAGAGAGGCAGGGAAAGAGAGGCAGAGACAGAGAGAGGGCAGAGAGAGAGAGAGAGAGACAGAGAGAGCAGAGAGAGCAGAGAGAGAACAGCTCAGTCACACTTAAATCCAGATTCGTCCTCACCGAGTCCCACCGCCAAGGGAGCGCCAGCAAGGAGATGCACATATGGGGACCCCCACGCAGTGAATATTTTTTCCGTGGCCCTAAGAGGCCTTGCGGCCAGAGGAAAACGTTCAGTTGCCGTGATCAGCGAATCGTCAGCTGCAGTCTGTGCACCTGGTTTGTTGTGTAGCTCGCAGTGCAGCAGCGATCGGCTGGAAAATTAATGATAGCTACGGGCTTCGCCTTCGCTCTCATGTCTGCACTCGGGTCGCCGACCGGAGAACGTCTGGGGCGGCGCCAGTTTGGGCCTGCACTATATGTATATGTCTTGGCTGGCGCCTCTCCGCTCCCCCGTTTTAGGGGTGAGTTTCGAGACGTGGGCCCTCTAAAGTATGTGTCTTGTTAGTGGCTCCTGCCGCTTTCGCCTCGCTTTTTTTTTTTCTTCTAATTAGGCTGCCGCTACTCCAGTCGCTTCTCGGAGCGGGCGCCTCGGCCGACGGGAAAACGGCGAGGGCCCTAGTGCGAAGGCCCGCCAGGGAGCACAGGAGAACCTCCAACGCACAGGCCCCGACCCGCCAGTAAGAGCCCCACGCGCCCCTGTGCAACTTATTATGTTAGCTGGCGTTCTAACTAATATAACTTACTTCCAACATAACTTTACGTATCAATTGTTATGTTTATTTGTGTCATTCGATGTGTATTTTTTCCCACTCGAAGTAAACCTACATATATGTATAGTATGGGTGTGTTTAGTTTCTTGCTGCTTGGCAGCTACAGGGATAGGAACATCCCTCGACTGCGGGTATATATCGTCTGTGGGCAACACGGGCACCCCCTCGACCTCGCGAGCGCCAGTTTGGAGAAGTCGTAAACCCGAAGCAGCGGGCAGGGAAAAGTATGAGCTCCAGCCAGGAGGGGGCCAGCAGCAATGACTGCATCGCCGAGGGCGACATGGGGGTCGCCGCCCCCTCGCGAGTGCAGAAGGCGCACCCCGTCAGCCAGTCCTCTCAGCCGTGCATGCACGCATCCAACGAGTTGAAGGGCGGCAATCCAGGACCAACCGCCAAGCTCCAGGCTTCTTCTTCGCGGAAGAGGGCGTGTCGATACCTTGCGGCACTCGGCCAAAGCAGAACAACCCCGATCTGTGACCCCTCAGCCCAAACTCGAAGTACAAACCAGGGTCGGCCTGCAGAATTAGGTCCATATCAGACTCGATATACTTCTCATTATCTGAAATGTGGCCCCAATCATCGGGCCCGCGCAAGATCTGCTCTTCAAAATTGACGAGGCGCTCCCTGGGCCTGCCCTCCAGCAGCGCGGTCAAATCCACGGGCTCTGCCCCCAGGAGTGGCAAAGGGAGCAGATCCTTGCCGTAACTTGCGATGGGTAGCTCAGGGCCACCTTCGTGGCCCTGGCCTGCGCCGAACAACTCCAAGCGGGCTGCCTCGGCATTGAAACTCTCCTGGACGCCGGCCCGATGAACGCCCAGAAGGCGTTGGAGCGCCGTGGCCTGAGAAAGGGCGGGGCGCGTGGAAGCGGGTGGCTGGCGACCGCAATGCAACCAATTAGGCGCCTCAACGGAGTCGATGGTGCGGCTCAAAACTGCCCTATTGCGATCGAAGCGCTGCTGTAGCCTCCTGCAACTATGCCTCGGCCAAGAGGCCGTCGACCAAACGTCAGGCACTGGTAGAGGGAATAGGTCTCGAGGGGCGGAGCGAAGCCCGACCATCACGCAAGCGCGAGGTCGAACTGGGCACCATAGCAGATGCCGCGAGAAAGGGGCTGTCCACGCCCCCTAGCTCTCGCCGCCTGTCGCGCATCTCGGGCGTGCCTTTGCCCCCGAGCCTGGGCTCGTCGATGGCCTCCCTCTTCTCCTTCATGACCGAGGCCCTGTCTTTCGACCTGTTGGCGGCGTGGCTCGCGAACGTGTCCGGGGTGCCCCCCGCCCCGCGACTCTCGGCCCAGCCCATGATGATGTCTGCAGCGTTGTTGTCTGGGGTGCTGGGCAACAAGGCGTGAGCCTCTTCCTGCACACTCTGGCGCATCGCGAACAGCTCCGCGCCCGCGAGGTTTGAGATGGCGCACTGATCGACCCACTGCGCACCGAAAAAGCACCCCGCGGGCCAGCTGGCACTCGCGCGCCGAAAGATCCCCTGGAGGGGCGAGAGCTGCGACTGGCCACTCTCGAACCTGCATCTGCCACCTGAGGCCTTCCAAGTGGGGCGCGGTAGCCGCGTCGAGCGTGATCCACGGGCCCTTCGGGAAGCCGCCGAACTCAGGCTCCTCGAACATCTCCAAGCCTCCGTCGCCGAATTCGCGGTGGCGCACCCCGAGCTTGAACGCCGGCATCATAATGTGGCACTCGCCGACCTCCGAGTCGTGCAAATCCGTATCCTCCCCACGGAAGCTGGCAACCCTCCGAGAGGCGACTCGCCCCACTGCTCCACATGCCCTGGCGCAGAAGACCCCGAGCCCAACACGCGCGCGGCCGCCGCCTTCGTCGACTGGAGAGGCCCAACGGGCGCGGCAGGAGCCTCATCTCCGACCTTCCAGCTCCCACGAGGCCCCGCCAAGAGACGCAAGCCCGCGCCTGGGCCGCCCATGCCCCCAGCCAGTGGAAGCGGCCCCCCGGCGACCTGGCCCCCGCCCAGCAGCTGCGTCTGGGCATCCGCGTTTGCTACCGCCGCCTGAAAGGCCGCCTGCGGAGGCGAACCCCCGAAGGCGTGCACCCGCTGGCATGGGGGCGCAGGTGGGCTGCCAGGAGGGCCCAGGAACGCGACATTCACAATGTCGGGATCGCTCATGAGGTCCGCCTCGCACGCGTCGTCGTCTGGGATCAGGGCCCAGGCCGGCCCCCCATCTGGATGCGTCTTAATCATCGAACACTCATGTGAGAACGCCCCCCCCCCCCCCATGAAGTCGACCAAATGGCGAGGCCATCTACGTGGGCCCTCGCTTGTCGGCTGCGGCAATGCATCCAGGCGCGCGCGGAAGGGGCAGGGCTGCTGCCGAAGGCGGCGCGACTGCGAGCGGCGGCGCCATCGGAGCGGCGGCGCCAGGCCACGCCATTGCCAATGCAGGCCCACAGGGTGAACAGCGAACAACGCGAGCGGTGGGCCTCACAGGCCAGAGTGACGCAAGAGGGGGACTCGGCTGGCAGGCGGCTTTGGCGGTGAATCTCGGTGGACGTCTCACCGACTGCTCCGTTGCCACCAAGCCCCTAAGTTCACGAGCACAAGCGCAGTTGCAAACGCCAGCGGGGTTGACCTCCACATCCACGTGCGAAGGCTGTGGGGCCTGCATCTGCGTCTGCTTCTCGTTTCCCACTAAGAGGCTCCAAACCGCCACGACCAGGACATGGGCGCGTCGCGGGAAGGACAATCACGCGCGAGAAACAGTTCGAGCAACACAAACTACGGATAATATCATATCGTCTGAATGTGGACCACGGCGCCCTCTCTACATTCCAGTGGATTATCTGGCAAGCAAAAGACATGCCCCCCGAAAGGGGTGCGATCGAAGACGAACAGGGCGGGTGCCGAGGGCTTGGGAATACGCGATGAATGGCACTCGAGCAGATCAGAACGAACAGTCTTGAAAATCAGTATTGTTGACCCCCCCCCATCCAGTGAACATTGCGTTGTTCAATTGGAATGCCCCCCCCCAAGGATCGCGCCCTGCTTTCGAAAGAAAACAGAATAGACTCAAACTGCGCCCCTGGCCCCCGGACCACAGCAACAATGACCTCCGCCTGCGGCATCCTCACCAATTTCGCCAGGACCCCCGCCCCACTCCCTCGCGTTTTAATTCAAGGGTCGCGCTCTTGCTTTGGACGACCTAGCCACGTATACAATAATCGCTCTCTCGACGCTCTGGAATCGCTCTCTCGCTGGAGACTCGTTTGCAAGTTACTCGGTAATCGCGATCTGGCGTGGGCCTCGCAATTCACGTAAGCACCACGCTCCCGACACTCAGTCACACAGGAGTCGCGCTCACGCTTAAGGCGCCCTCTCAATTCAGTTAAGAATTGCCACATTGCTGCCCGTCGTGGCCCCGTTGCATCCGTTCGTGGCCCCCTCGCTGCCCTTCGTGGGCCCGTTGCGACCCTTCGTGGCCCCGTTGCAGCCCTTCGTGGCCCTGGTGCAGCCCTTCGTGCCCCCTCCCTGCCCCTCGTGGACCCGTTGCGACCCTTCGTGGCCCCGTTGCAGCCCTTCGTGCCCACTCGCTGCCCTTTCGTGGCCCCGTTGCAGCCCTTCGTGGCCCAGTTGCAGCCTTTCGTGGCCCCCTCGCTGCCCTACGTGCCCCCCCCCAAAAAATGCATTTCGTGGCCCCCGCTCGTTCGCGCCCGTCATAGCCCCATACGCGTGCCCTTCGTGGCCCCGCCGTCGCCCTTCGCGGCCCCCTCACTGCCCTTCGTGGCCCCGCTGCTGCCCTCTGTGGCCCCGCCCTTGCATCTACGCATGCATTTCGTGGCCCCCGCTCGTTCGCGCCCGTCGTGGCCCCATGCGCATGCCCTTCGTCGCTTCGCCGTCGCCCTGTGTCGCCTGCATCGCTGTCCCACGTGGCCCAGTCGCTGCCCTCAGTGGCCCCGTCGTTACCCTCTGTGGTCCCGCATTATCTACCATTCGTGGTTCCCTCCCGTTCGCGCCCTTCGCGGCCCCGTGCGCATGCCCTTCGTAGCCCTTCGTAATCCCCTTCCTGCCCTTCGTGGCCCCGCTGTCCCTCTCGTGCTCACTTTCGCTCTCGGTTTCGTTCGTCGTCGTCGTACTCGTCGTCAGCGCCGTCGTCATAGTCGTCGTCGTCGTCGTCGTCGTCGTCGTCGTCGTCGTCGTCGTCGTCGTCGTCGTGTCGTGGTCGGTCTCCTGTCCGTCCCTCTTGAGGTTCGGGCTGCCGCCGATCAACGTTGCCGCTGTCCAGATGACGGTCCGCAGCCGCCCCGCCGCTTGCCAGGACTCGGCCTGCAGGGGAGAAAAATAGACCCCCCCTACGAGGGGCACGATCGAAAACGAAGAGGGTGGGTACCGAGGGTTTGAGAAATAGAAGTTGACTGACCGTCGAGCAGGCCAAAGCGAACAATCCTAAACTGATTGTTGTTGATGTTGAACTCGCACTACTGAAGAACATATGATTGATCCCCCCTCCGGTGACCCTTGTGTTTTTTCCATTAAAGTGCTCCCCCGTGGCTCGCACGCTGCTTTTTTATGACCGCTGGGCTCAAACTGGCACCCTGGCCCCCGAGTTACAACATCAACGGCTCCCGCCCGATACTTCCTCACAATTAATTCCCAAATCACACTTTCGCGCGGGACTTCCTCACAATTCATGTGCGCATCGCGCTTCCGCGTTGGACATCCTATCAATATATTCAGACGATGCGCCCTCGGCGTTCAGGAATCACGCTCTCGCTTTAGCTTCTCTCGAGATTTACTTGGGAATCGCGCTGTCGCTCGAGACTTCCTCGCGATTCATGCAAGATCCACGTTTCAGCAACACGCCTGCTCGACCTCGTCGCCTAGGCCCGCTTTCCCGACCTGCCCGCTATGGGTCTGCCCACCCGATTTGACCGTCTGGTTATATCATTTGTTGTCTGCTCCTTGACCCCATCCTACTAACTTCTCTCGTGTTCTGTTCTTCCCTCTCCCCCTTTCCACCCGTCCTCCCTTCCCTCGCTTCAGGGGCTGCACTACATGCGCGTGGCAGGTAAGGATCTCCAACGGGGTACGATCGAAGACGACGAACGCGGGTACCGAGGGCGTGGGATATACATCTTAATTGGCACGTGAATTGACAGGACGAACAATATGAACATGAGCCTGGTTGTTATTATTGTTGCAATTATTGTTGTTGTTGTTGATGTTGTTGTTGTTGTTGTTGTTGTTGTTGTTGTTGTTGTTGTTGGCTGTCGTCGTCGTCGTCGTCGTCGTGCCACTCGCGACCAAGCCGGCGACCCACCCGCGGCCCACCCGCGACCCACCCGCGACCAACCCGCGATCCTCGCACGACCCTCCCGCGACCCACCCGCGATCCACCCGCGACCCGCCCACGACCCAACCGCGACCAACCCGCAACCCACCCGCGACACAACCCGCGACCCACCCGCGGCCCGCCCGCGAGCCACCCGCGACCCACCCCGCGCCCGCCCCCTCACTCTTACCCGCAACTGCGGGATGCGCGGATTTCTCGGATTGGCGCTGGACCCCCCCCCCTGGCGCGCGGAGCCCGCCGGGGGCGGCGCCGGAGGCGCCGCCAGGGGGGCCCACAGCCGATCTAAGAAAAACGCGCAGAACTACGAAGGTCTCTGTTCATGCAAGCTTTCCTTCTTCAAGCTAGTATCGGATACCGTCAAGGTCCAGAGCGCCGCCCACAGCGGGGTCGCCCAGGAGAGCCGACTGGCGCTGGGCGGCTTCAGCATCCTGCGGAGCCTGCGCCTGTTGAGCACGAGGAAGGCGAGCCCCAACGAACCGAGCATGGCCCCGCGGTCCCAGTGTGCCAGGGAGGCCGGGAACCCGCCAAACGGTCCTCTCAACCCCCCAAAATGGGAACACTGGGAAGCAGCGAGCTGACTGTCGTCCTGGCTGTTGCTGCGCATCTGCGCAGCTGCAGGCTCCGTCTGTCGATTCCAGGGCCCCCTTGGCCATCTCAAGTCGGGTGTGCCGCCCCAGGGGCCCGGGCAAGCGTGGCATATGAAAACTAAGGCGGAGGGGAGGAGGGAGGGGAAGAACAAGAGAGGGAAGAAGATAAACAGGATACGAACCGATTACTGCTGGTTCGTGCCGTGACGTGGGCCCTGGTCCCTGACACCGCGTAGATCCAGATGGATCAACCTTGAGCAAGATCCGCTGTCTGACTGCAGAGGTCTCTCGGCACTGGCTCAAATCATGCGGCCGGCGGCCTTCAACCTCACTGGCGGCGGCGGCTCGCCGCCGCTGCTCGAACCCACAACACTCCGCTTTCCACAACCCTTTGAACGGGACAATAAACCAGACCTGGCAAAACGGCCCTGAGATCCGACGCTGCGAAACGCTGCAACATCGTCGGGTATCACGGCCAGAGCCCCAGGCAGGCCTCCATAACAGGGCCTGGGCAAATAGGGTCGGAGGATCGCGACTCATCACGCCTCGTCGGAGAATCTCGCAAAAACGGGGCCAGAACTCCCGACCCCTTCCCAAGGGTCCGATTTTCGCTCCAGACCCATTTTTGGTGGCCCCAGGTCCAGTGGCGACCTCAGCAGATGAAATCTGCCGACCCTGTCGGCGTGTGACAGGGGGCTGTTCCGTCGTCATCGCCATCGCTGCCGCCGTCGCGTCGCCGCCGCCATCACGTCCCCTCCTTCCCCTGAGTCAGTCGCCGCTCCCCCTTTCCTTGGGCCCTCGTCCTCAAGCCCCTTCCCTTGGATCCCTTCCCGCGGAAGGGGGGCGGTCCCGAATCAGAATACCACCCTCCTGGCCCGCCCACTCCCTCCCATTTCCGTCGAGTGCCAAGGCCTCCAGGGTCGGCGGCACCGGCCGCAAGGCCTTCGCAATCGAGGAAAACGCCGGGATTGAAACAAAAAAGTATCCTCGGAGAGCTGGGTGCTCAGGGCCAATCTGCACCAGCCCCATCTGGGAGGCCCAAAACCTCTCTGCAGCATATGCCTCGAGCTGGACCGAACCGCGAACGCGCCAGGGCCACGAACCTGGGCGAACACGCCCGGTGAAGAGAAGACCCCAGACAACCAACCACGTGATGGTGTTCAATGGTCAGCGTTTCTTATTCTGAGTTTCGGCATTTGGCCGAAGGGCGGGGAAGGGGGGGGGTCTTGGTCTGGGCTCGATCTGCTTTTACCAGTCGCGCAAGCAGACCGGGGGAGAGGGGTCCTGACCAGTCGCCAAAAGCAGCCGCCAAAAACAACTCAGATCTGGCCGTGAATGGATAGGGGAAGATGGGGGGGCGGGGGTCCGCGTTGATCCGTCCGCGTTGATTCGCGGCCCAAGTGGTGACCCAGGATATACTATATAAGTCTGAGATCCATGTGTGATGGCCCCAGGGCCTGATAGCGGCCCCCACGCAATCGAAACCACGGAAACACGGCCCGGAATGAACCCGATCTCATCCGCGGAAATCAGCGACTGCGGGGCGCCCCGGACCTCGCAAGGACCGCGGTCATAGCGCCTGGGCTCGGCGCCGCCGCCGCCACCGCCCCGGCGGGCGCGCCGCGCTGGCGCGCGGCCCCCCCGCCGGCGGCCCGCGAGCCCAGCACTCCCTTGGCCAGCGCGCTGCGCGGGACGGTCGCGGCGGCGCGCGGCGCGGCCGTGCCAAGGCAGGGAGCGGCGCAGCCACCGCGGGGCGCAACGGCAGCGTCAGCTGGCCAGGGCGCTCGCGGCACAAGGCAGGGCGCGCCCGGCCGCGGCGGCGGCGGCATGGGCGCTCCCGCAGGGCCAGCGCCAGCCGGCATCGGGGGGCCGAGGCCCCTAGGAGGAGGGAACAGCCACTCCGCGGCGATCATCGTGGGACGTCATCGTCGGACGAGGAGGTCCAAAAAGAGGGTAACGGCTACTCAGATTCGTCGCGGGACGTCGTTGTTGGACCTGCAGAATCGCAATTTCGTTTTCGCCGTCGTTCCAACTCCTGTCAACAATGGCCCGTCGGCGGATGCCCCTTGCTTGGAAGAGGGAGCGACCACTCGGCAATCGTCGTGGGACGTTATCGTCGGACTTCGGTCGACGTCGGGCCTCGTCGTCGTCGTCGGTCGTCGTGGCCGTCCCCCCTTGGAGGAGGAGCGCTGGGCTACCAGCTACCAGAGGACGAATGGAAGGAGGTGGCGGGTGAAGTGCACCTGTAGCATCGCATTGCTTAACTTTGGATGTATTCGATGCTTGGCATTGGTTGGCGAATTTTTGTTCCAACGCAACAATGGTAATGAACAGTTAACAACTGATGACATCCACCAGAACACTACGCACGCCAGCTGCAGAATGCACAAGCGAAAACAACCCGTCGCGCTGGCCTTCGCCACAGCTTAGGAGGACACTTTCCCAACAAAATGTGCTCATACCCCGCCGTCCGCGCGCGATGCGGACCGATGCTGGTGCGAACAGCAGGCGATACTAATTCCCACATAAAACGCACCACTGCTGCACAGGAGGAGGACGAGGAGGAGGAGGAGGAGGAGGAGGAGGAGGAGGAGGAGGAGGAGGAGGAGGAGGAGAGGGGGAAGAAGACGAGAAGAGAGGGATAAGAAAATTACGCAAAAAGGGCCCGTATTCGTATCATCTCGAAGCGGGCGGGCAGCCTAGAACAGCAAGAACTAAAGAGACTACAGTCCCAAATGCAACCAGAATGGCTGACCGGCGAGAGCCGGGAGAGACAGAGAGGCAAGCTACGAATAGACAGAATGACCTGGAGGCGACCTGAACGGCCGCCGCGGGAAATAGAAAGGCCACGAGTTTGGACGGAGGAAGGGGCAGCGAGGGAACAGAAAGGGAACGGGAATGATATACTGCCGCCGCGCGCGATTGTGCGCGCGCTGGACGAGCCCTGCCAACCTGCCGCGGCCGCGGACCGCTTCGCGGACGTAACCGGCGAAGGCCTCGGAGCCGGCACTGCTCGAAAGGCCGTGGCGGACAGCGCCGTGCGCGCGGGAAACGGCATGCACCGACGCTGCCCCCAAAGCCTGGCACTCCTCGTTCGTCGGGCTGCCGTTGTATTCAGCCACGCCCGGCTCGAGACCGATGCACTCCGCGATCTCCAAGCCCGCCGCAGGGCGACGTAAGCCAAAGTGCTTCCGGCAGAGAACGTGGAAGGCGGCGCAATGAGCATAGTGCCCGATGCTGTCCTCGCTGCCACAGCCCAAGCAACAAACTCCGCGGCTTTGAAAACGCGAGGACGTCGTCCACCCGCCGAGTGCCGCGCAGGCCCGCGCAGCGAGGACCCTGGGCGGGGCCTGCTCCGACACGCTGGTGGCTAGACGCAACCACCGCTCAACTCGCCGCCCTGGCAGAACAGGAACGACCCAATGACCCAAACATTTACAAAGAGACCGCCGAGCATCCAGTTCGCGAGGTGCACGAAATCGGCGGGCGACCGCCGCCAGCCAGCCAACCCGGTTGCACCGTGGGCGAGCTACGTCCAAGATGCTGGGATCGTCGCCGAAAAACGCCCGGGCCTCGCCCAGCGCAGCATCGAAGTTGAGGATGAAGCAGTCTGTCGCCCACGGGCCCCGGCTGAGGACCCTCGGAGCGTTATCCTCCTGGGCCAAAACGAGTCGAAGAGCGCGCGCACGCCTGCTCACCGCAAGCCCCCCGTTCCGGGGGTCCTCGTGCCACGCGACGCGGGCGCGCGCTGCGCGCGCCGCTGCCGCCGCGCCCATCAGCTCTTTGGGGAAAGCAGAGATCTTTCGGGATTTGACCATCTCCGGCGGCATCCAACCCCAAAGGCCTGGAAACAGAGCCTGCGCCGCGGCCTTCTCGCAAGCGGCGGACCTCTCGGGCAGCAAAATCCAATTGCGCGCAGAACATGACCACAAAACCAGTAAACACTCGATACGCACCTAGCGAAAACAACGAACCCACCCCGAGTTTTCCCCAAGGCTTCGCCCTCTCCAAGAGCTTGGTCAACGCTCCGCCCCACGCCCTAAAGACCCTCGCCCTGGCCCTATGACAAAGCCCAAGTGCTTGGCATAGCCGCTGACCTCTAGCCCGGCCCAGTCGGGGGCCACGGCAGCCAATCTGCTGCGCGCCAGCGCAAGATAGAGCCCCAAAAGCGGAACGAGCACGGTCTTGGCGATATTGAGCCGGAGACCCGCCACCTCTGCGAACTCCGAGAAGATCTGCTCGATGGTGGGAAGGTGCTCCCATATCTGCCGATGAACCAGCGCTGCGTCGCCTGCGCAAGCTCGAAGAACGACGTCGGGCACGCGGCGAGGAATGCGACGATCGCTGACACCAAAGAGCCCCCAGATCTTGTCCATGCACGGCGTAGTACTCCTGTGGAGTGCCTGGCGCAGCATGCGATACTCGCGGCCTTTCCCTTCTGCTGCCGACCGAAGCTGCGTGCGATCCCAAGAGACGCTGGAAGTTCGGATATAATCAGTCTGCATGTCCTCAAAGGGTAGCAGCACGCTCTTCAAGCATATCATCGCTGGCAGCGGGTGGCCAAGAACGAACCAACGAATGGCAACAAACAAGCTCGTTTGTGTAGACCCCCCTTTCTTGCCGATCTCGTCCTTGCGCACGTCCTCAGCGGAAAGCCCGAAGTGTTCGATGGCCTGCTCGGGCCCCCCCCCATCACACTGGGACCTTTTCCGACAATCTCTGCGAAACCATAGCGGTACTTGCTGGCCATCATGCAGACGCTTGACAACAGCGAGCCCCTGCACGCGAGAGCCCGGCGAGCTCGGGCGACGCATTGAGCGCCGCCTGGCTGATTCTCGGCGCACTTGAGGAACGCGTCCTTGAAGAGCGGCGGGCGCACAGATAAAGCAAGACAAATCCAAGCTAGCGCTATGCATGCGCCTAGCCATTTGTGCCGCGGCCACGTCGGCGGCTCGCAACTGAAGACCATCGAACTCATCACAGCGCACGCCTTCTTCAAGGCAGCCGCACGCCAACTGCAACATCCGTTGCAGACGTGCACGATACAGTGGTTGTCCCACCTGGCGCTGAGCATCCCCAGCAACATCGAGCGGCGGCGCTGCTCAGACATCTCACGTCCACTGCAGAATGCGTCCAACATAACTTGATCATGCAGCAAATCATCTTGGCGTGGCACGCCTCGGCGGTAGTAGAATCGCGGTGAAAGAACTTCCCGAACGCATGACCGAAATGATTGCATCGTGGCACCCGCTGCGAGGCACAAACTGAAGTTCACGCAACTGCTGACGCTTGGCTCCAAAGGAACAGCGGTTGTTTTACTCATCGCACTGACGGCATGCACCTCGCACTTCGACCTCAAACTCGCAACGGTGAGTCCAAACTTCCGTTCGCATCTCTCGACCGCCCCATCTGCATCCGTGCACACCAAGCGTTGAATACGGTTGAACCTCGATGATATATCACCAAACTGTGGGTCCGACGCCTTCACTGCGCCATAGTAAGCTTCTCCAGTCCCACGAGCAACGGCCTGCAACCACAACGGTATCCGAACGTGAATGCGAACGAAGACGCCGCTCACCTCGGCGAGCGCAGTGCAGCTTCGAGATGTTTGCCATAGTTTGTATGTTGCCCCTTGCGCTGTGTACATTGTGAACCAACCATTTGCTCTGCGTGCGATCTGAACCTCGTCTGTGGCAGTGTCCTCAATTACTGGGGGGGGGGGCTGGCTCCAACGTCTCCATGTCTCGAACTGTTGTCTTCAGGGGCGTGCTGCCGTACATGACCACATCGGTAAAAATCAACAGTGTACCTCCCTTCTCGATGATGATGTCTGCGAAACTATTCAACATGCGATGGGCTTCCCGACGATACATAATGGTCCACGCGCAGGCTGTCGTCTCAATTATGTCTGAAACGTTACGACGGTCATCCGAAAATTGGTCAGCCAGAGCGTCTGCGCTAATGACGTGCGTGCGCTGCGGAGAAAGAACACCATTCAACAGTTCTTTCCAAGACTCATCTGCTAATGGGATTTTCGAAGGTGGCAATTTATCAGCAAATGCAGCGGCCCTCTCCAGAATCACACTTATGCGCTCCTGAACGTTCGCGGCAAACGTGTTCCTACGGGAATCCTCTCGGTGAGCTGGAGGGGCCGCGTCGGGTGAAAGAGCGAGCGTTTCATCGCCGTCCTTATCTTGAACAGCATCTGTGATCGCCAACGGCTCGACTGCAACTGGCTGCGCTGCGACTGGCTGCACTGGCTGCTCGAACTGGAAGATACGTTGAAACACCTGTCGCACATCTTTCTTCCGCTGCAAGGGGCCAGAGAAACATTCAGAACGCAAACCGTGTCTGGACAGTTCCAATCTCTGAACTGGAATGAGGCACACATGCGGTGAGGCTGGGGCGTGGGAGTCACCATGGAGCACGCAAACCGTGTCTGGCGGCCCAACAACAAATGCTGGCCCAGGGGCCTGTTCGTCGATCACATCGTCGGAAGAACCTGTGTCAACACCGCCAGCAGTCTCTAAAACACTCTGCCATGAGTTCGTTGTCTCGGGTACATGTTCAATATCGACCAAAACGGCCCCCCAAGGCATGGGGATAAAAGAACCACGTCGCGCGCTAATGGCCCAAATGGATACGGAAGAGGACGAAGCAAAACGAGGTGACGCAGACGTGTGCACTGAAGGCCCGTGTTACTACACTGTCACATGTAAACTGCACGGGGCCCTCTTTTGGATAATGGTCGGACCCACTCTGCTGGACACCCCAGGAGCTCACGAAAGACGGCGAGAAGTCCAGGAGCTCACGAAAGCGGCGACGGATGGGACGCAACGTGATTTTACCTACGCCAGAGATCTCACTCGAGAAAATCTTGATGCTCGCGCGCATGGCCTATTAATTGCCCGAGAGATTCCTATGGTTTCCTTAGATATTAAAATCATGTTTTTACGATGTTTCGGGACTTAGGCTAACGCCCCCCCTGTAGCCACCCCCCGACAACTTAATTCCAGCGGCAGCGCCTGACTGCAGAGCGGCCAGTAATGATGAAAGACATCGACATTCCCACCTTCAAGCAGAAGTGCGTCTGGCGAGTTGGTGAGAGAAGAAGGGCCGAAGAACGTGTCGTGCGGTATCATGTTGCGCCGGAGCCGCCGGAGCAGAGCCTCCACTTCTAAGTCTGAGGCCGCCGGTGGGGAGATGAGATCGATGGCGATGCGCGGGGACTCCCTGATGCCCAGTGGGCTCCGGCGGTGGCGCCGGAAGGACACAACCCCAACAAAACTGCAGCTGGCCGAGGCCAATGAATGTCGTCAGCTCCTCAACCCGCATGTCAAACGTGATAGCCTTGAAGCCGTCCACCTGGATAATAGCGTTCATGGTGATCATACGCGGAATGCTTGGCATTGCCTGACATTGCTTGGCATTGCTTGGCGTTGCTTGGCATTGCTTGGCATTGCCTGACATTTCTTGCGTTGCTTGGCCTTCCTTGGCATTGCTTGGCGTTCCGTGACGCTGCCAACCGCAATGTCTTCACGGCGCGAGGAAGTCTGGGGTCCTCGCTCCCTCCAGGGCGTGGGCGTGGCGAGGGGCGCACCGAAGGTTACCAGATGCCACCCTGGTCCAAGATGCCCCTCAACCTGTGGAACATCGCTACCGTTGTGATCGTTATCGTTGTTATGGTTGTGATCGGTATCGTTGTCTCGTTGCCGTCATCGTCATCGTCGTCGTTTATCGTTATCGATAATTGTGTCATTGTTAGCGTTATCGCTGTGATCGTTGTTCTCGTTGTCAATGGCCTTTAGGCCACGTGAAGGCGGCTCTCGGGTGGCCGTCAGGGCCACCTTGGCAATGCGGGGTCCAACTGGGGCCAGGGACGTAGGCGAGAATCAGAACTATCATGACGCGGTTAGGGGGGGAACGATCGGGGGTATCTGGCGCAGGGGAGGGAACGTCGACCTTGAATCGGCAATACATCGCAGATGCATCGGCGACAGGGCCCCCGATAGAGGATCCGAACGCTCTTGGGCGGGGTTCGTCAATCGGGCCCTTATCGGCGATCAATGAGCGATTGCGGGTCGATGCACCCCCCCCTGAACCCATCCCACCTAAAATTGCCCCTCATCGGTTGGCCTAAGACGCGCTCTAGGAGTTTCCGAGCATCCGGCGACCTTCGTCTCTGGAGTGCGGAGGTCAACAAATTAACCAGGAATCTCAACGGGGACAGGGAAACCAGGACTTTGGCCAGGATCCTGAAAGACAACAGGAGTAGCAAGCAAGAGACTCGAGTCGCAATCCTCCAACCAGAATGATATTGACTATCTTGACCTGCAATATGTTAGGCAGATTGGGGAGAGTTTAAGGGTATAGATCTCTACGAGTTTAAAGGTCGGGGCGGGGGCCCTCGATGCTTGGACCAGAGGCGCGAGATGAGGGAACCACCATTCGGGACCCAATTGAGGCCATCGACTGGAAAGGCCGTTTCAAGGCCTGCCTCTGGGAATCCAGGGGCAACGCTTTCAAAGGGCCTGACGTTTGGTGGTCCGAATTTCTTCTGGACGCCAGGAACGGCCCCCCCCCTGATATTGAGGATAACCACATTGAGGCAAAGCTGATCTATTTTGAAAAATCACAGGCCTAGTTGCTGGTCAATAGAACCCGTGATCCTCAGGAAGGAAAGAAGCTGCTGGGAGAACTTTTAATGAGCATCGGAACTGGTGTCGCTTGGCCGACACAAACGATCCTCACCCTAGTACAGCTGCTACACAAAAGCGAAGTGGCTAGTCGTCCATGACCTTCATCCGCGGCCTTTATCGGCTGTGGGGGAGGGTTCGGAGGTGGGAGGTGGAGGGTTGGTGTTGCGAGAGCCCAGCACTGGGACAATATAGTTAAGGGAAGCTCCTCTTCAAGAGCTGCCTTCAACAGGCAATGTAAGCTCGAGATTGCGTCTGCCCAGGGCTTCACGTGGGCAGAGGTCCTGTGGTCTATTGAGAAGTGGTCTGACCATGTGCAGCGTTGTAAGATCGTCAGAGTGGCGAGGGCGGTTGGCTATCCCCTCAAAGTGCTCGTGCTCGGGATCTCCGTCCATGAGGCTCCCAGGAAGGTGAGGGCTAAGGGTGTTGTGTCTGACCTCGTTGTGCCCGGGAGGTCCCTCATAGACTTGGCCAAGCTTGCGCCGTGGGCATGTTCGGAGAGCCTGCATGCGAAGTTCAAGCCGCTCAAATGTTCCTCCTGGGTTGGCGCCCTAGGGCAGCTAGAGGTATGTGATACTGATCATGGAATAGAAAAGACCATCAAAACTGCGAGGGCCCCCGAAAGCTTCGAGCTACGGGGTTCAATGTGACAGATAAGTCTAATGTAGTGCCCCTCGCCCAACCCCCAATTGCCTGGACCATGTCGGAGACCCTGGGGAGGGATGGGATCAAGGTAAGGTACCCAAAGCTGGTCAGAGATCTTGGCATTGATGGGCACTTGTGTAAGAAGCCTATTCAAGTCATCAAAGGTAGGATCGGCAATGCGCGAGGTAGGGCTGTCTGGATTTCCAAGCTTGTCGCTGTCAAGCCTAAGGCTAAAGTATGTAATGCTCAAGACGGGATACATGCCCGGGCCATCAGCGCTGCATAGTGTTGCTGCGCCAGGCTTGGGCCCGTCTAGTCTTTTCAAGCTTAGAGCCACCACTACGACCCTCACAGGGTGGTCCCAGGCACTAGTCCCCCTACCTGCAACTGGCGGCTCGAGAGCGTGAGGAGTGGGAAGGTACCAATTGCTTCTGGCTTAGGGGTTTGGTGCCCAAGGCCTGGGCGTTCAAGCCCACGCAGCTCGAGCTCTAACGTGACCAGGTTCTTGGCCCAGCTCTGCCGCCAGGAAGGCGGCTCAGGAGGGGCGTCCTCAGCCAACTCCAGCTTTAGGAGATGTGGATGAGGAGCTGGGATTCTCCTGGGCTCTGAGTTTGTGGCCTGGGGTCGCGGGCCGCTTCTCACCCTCAAGCAATATGCGCCTCTGTCTAAGCGTTGGGTCTGTTTCCGAATGGCACGGCCCACCAATGGACACGCCGCTCTCGTAGGAGATCCGCCACCGTGCCTGCACGGAGTGGGCGCGTTAGAATGCTCGCGTGGTCCCTCCGGGTGTGTTTTGTATTGTGTTCCACGGCCGACCCACTCGCCAATTCGCACGCGCACTCGTAGACCGCACCCCATGAAATCGCTCCCAGGCGCTCTTTTCGGCCTCCCTCAAGATTGCCAAGATGGCCTTATAAACAACTTCCAAGACAACCAAGAGGACAGCAATCCGTCTCACTTTTGCCAGTGAGGAAATATGGGACAGCGTGAAATTGATGAAATCTTGGAACGTATCATTATGATGACCTCTTGCTCCTCTGAGAGGGGGAGAAGAGAAGGAGGAGGAGGAGGAGGAGGAGGAGGAGGAGGAGAAGATGGAGGAGGAGGACGACGAGGAGGACGATGAGGAGAATAATGAAAAGAAACAAATAGGAGGTACAGTAGAACGAGGAGGAGAGGGCCCCCCTCCCCAGGAGGCAGGCCACCGCCGAGAAGACCACCCCTCTGCGAGGGGTCGCCACTCACGTTGCCCCGTGGCTTTCGGGTCGTCGCTCGGCTCTCCTTCGGCCGTTCGGGACGATCGGGGCACCCCCAGACCAGGAAAGCCGTCTACGAGGCGCAGCTGGTGGAACCCGCCCCGGGCGTCGCATTTCTTCCAGCGCGACAATCAGCCAAGATAAAGTTTGATGTCTGAAGTGAACCAAAAAGTCAACGAAAATATATGCGGCCATTGCTCTGCAACAGCAGGATGCGCATGTCACGGAATACCTCTTGAAGGTGGCGCAACACACAATTCGCCGGCCCAACGGGCCAGGGCGTGCTAAGATCTCCGGTACCTGGTTAACAATATTTCTAGTTCGCGCGCGCGGGGCGGCCCCTGGGGGTCCCCGGACGAAAAGTACCCCGGCAAGGTCCCGGTAAGGTCCCGGCAAGGTCGGGCCAGAGATGCCGGAGCCCTGTTACAGGGCCCCAGGACGGGCCAAGAGGTCCCCAAGAAGCCTCCAAGACGGTCCAAGAGGGCCCCGAGACGGCCAAAGATCGCCCGAAGACGCCCAACAGGGCCCCAAGACAGCCCAAGAGGCCTCCAAGACGCCCCAAGGGCCTTCCAAGAGGCCTCCGAAGAGGGCCCCAAGAGGCCAAAATCGTTGATTTTCATTGTTTTTTTCTATGTTTTTTGCGTTCTGGCTTTTTCGGCTTCCGGACGCTCCAAGACGGCCCAAGAGGCCCCCAAGACCGCTCCAAGACGGCCCACGAGGCTCCCAAGACGGCCCCGGAACGGCCCAGGAGGGCCCCCAAGACGGCCCAAGTGCCGCCCAAGACGGACCAAGAGGCCCCAAGACGGGCCCAAGAGGGGCTCAAGAGGAGAACCGAGAACTGAAAAATCGAGCCCTCCGCCCCAGAAGGCGCCCAGGAGGCCCCAAAAAGGCCCCAAGAGGCCCCCAAGAGGCCCCCAAGACGCCCCAAGAGGCGCCCAAGAGGCCCAAAAGAGGCCCCAAGAGGCCCAAAAACGGCCCCCAAGAGGCCCCAAAACTCGGCTAGCCCACAACGGTGCGACAATATGGGCCGGCGGAATGAGCGAAGCGATTAATAATTGTAAGTATGGACTGTGCCAGGGAAGCAGGCGGGCATGGTCACAATACTATACACAACGTGGAGATAATGTCCCAGCATCTGGTTTGGAGGCGGTCGCTTCGAAAACTTCCGCAAGCGCTCCACGAGTTTGAACACCCCTGGAGGCCGAGCAACGCAGAGAGTTGGCACGCTCGGAAGGGGGACAGACGGTACTCGGCGGTGGACAAACCTCCCTTTAGTAAACCTCCCCTTAAAGAAAACGGCCTAGGACCGAAACCGACGGACCTGGACCCGCAAAAAATGGCGGCCGCGACGCCCTCTCGCGAACCGAAAACGGCCAATTCCATAATCGACGTGTCAGGGTAGGAGGTCTGTCCACCCCCGAAGTACGGGCGCGGACGCTGTCCTTCTGCGAGGGGGGGCCCCCCCACCCCCGCAGCGCCCGAGGCGCGGGGCCGCCCGCCTGCAGGCGCCGCCGGCCCTCGTCCCGCACTGCCTCGAGGCCGGCGGCGACCTCCTGCTGCGGCCGAGGGGGAGGAGGGAGTGAGGGAGGAGAAGCTTGGTGCGCAAGCCTCTTCCCGGACGTCCTGCTACCCCTTCCCCCCATCCCTTACCGTGACGAAGATCTCCTCTCCATTCGCACTGTCGGATGTCGAGCAGGGCACTGATCCCGAGAGGGTACGAGATGCATGGTAGTGCACGGCGTACCACTGCGTAGAAGAGCACGGCAGAGCGTCGTCGGGTGAGGGAGGGAGTGGTGAAGAGGGAGAAGGGGTGGAAGAGGTGATTGTGGTGGTGCCAATCCTGTGGCCACTCTGCAACCCTTTCTCAAGCGCCAATGTGACCGCCGTGCGTTTGCAGAGTAGGACTCTTCCAGCGCAAAGTCAAACCTGCCCCCCAACAACTCGCGATAGCATATTCAATCAGGGGATGCCATATATAGAAAATTAGGGTCAAGAGGCCACATGAATTCATCCTACGGACTTGCAGTACACTGTCGCACTAGGTGCCAGGAGTGAGAAGACAGGCATCTCAGTGCTCCACTTCCTCTTTCTTAATTTGCAATTTCCTTATTTGATCACCCCACGCCCAGGGGCGACCGTCATCCTGGGTGTGGGATGGAAGCGTCCCTTACGGACTCAAATGCCGACAATGCCAGTGCCAGGAGGGTGTGGACCATCGCGCGGCTTCGAAGTCGCCGACTTCGCTTCTGGCGACTCGAACGCTTGACAGTAGGAACCTCCCTGGTCAAACTTACGGCAGGAAAAGTAGAGGGGGGAGGAGGATGGGAGGCAATCAAGCAGCTAGAGGATCCATGGGCAGGAGGAGGTGGGATGATGGACGAGAAGGGAGGGAGGATGAGAGGTAAGAGGAAGGGGATGGAGAGAGGATGAGGAGGGACGATGAGAAGGAGGGACTCCCTGGAGTGACGTCCTTCGAGGCTGACTTATCATAGGCGTGTCCGGCTCCCCCCCCCCATCTGCTGCCCACGGTTGTTATCCACTCAGACGCCCCTGGGCGCTTGACCGCCCTTCACGTGTAATACAACGCCCTTCACGTGCGCTTGACCGCAGCGCTCTTGGGTGCTGAGTCTGACCAGGAAGTGTGCCTGGGCAGTGTAGGCCTGCCTGTGTTTCCGCCTCTCTCCTCCCCTCCTGCACGTGCAAGCTAGACATGGGGAAGTGTACGGTCTTCTCCCTTTACCTCGTCTTGAGGCATGGGCTTCGAACCTATTGGCCCTCAGGCGAGCGAGCGAGCGAGCGAGCAACGAGCATGAGGTCGAACCCCTCCTGCACTCGCAATCGATGTTTCTCCCCAACTCCCGACTTTTCGACGAAACATGAAAACACTCAGAAATGGGGGGAACTCTGGGACGCACCCCAAGGGGGCCATTCGGACGCACCCCTATCGAGGATGGACGCCCCCCCATTGTATTTCCCAAGGTTGGGCCCCAAATGTGTGGTCCATTCGAAAACCTTCCCAAAACTTTGATAAGGGGTTGACATACCCCCCGTTATACACCCGTGGGATCTGCCTCGCGCTCGCGTTTCCACAATGACAGGGAACATGCCTCCTCACCGTTCCTCCTCATCATCCCCCGTCTTCCCCTTCGCCTACTCCACGGAGGGGAGGAAGGATGAGCCAGCGAGTCCTGTCCAATCCCACTCTCCCTCCCAGATCATAAGAATCGATGATGGCGCAACTTGAGATTGGGACTGGCGCACGTTCCCACCTAATGTACGGTCGGACCCAGGACAGAAGAACATCCTTCAAGAACAGGAGTCCTCCGCCAGCCAAGCGAAAGAACATTCGAGGGCACCCGCCCCCAGAATGCACAACAACATCCAGCAAGCATAAAGAGCCCCACGGTGGGTGCTTCTTGCTTGCGGCGGCGACGGCGGCGCGCGCTGCTGGGCGGTGATCGGGCGATGGGCGCGACCTGGCGCGCAGACGCGCATCGGCCCGTGCGCGCGGTCAGTCCACACGATTAGCGCGCGCGGCCCACGCAGGGGCAGAGACCACGTCGTCTAATGGTTAGGACGTCGTGTTGTGTCCGCGACAGCCCAGGCTCGACTCATGGTGTGGTCATTGTTCGTGAGCTGGCCAGTCCAACCAGGAAGCGTTAGCGAGCGGCCCCCGTTCCGACCACCTGGCGAGGGCGACGCCGCACGGGCGGGCGGAACCTCCAGAGAATCACTGCGCGGCCCCGCGGCGAGAGCACCATTTGGCCCTCGGCCACGCGGCAAACCACGTGCACCGACCAGAGCCAATGTGTGACCCCACTGGGCGATGGCAGCAACGACGGAAACGATAGAACGGAATGAAGGGGGGAGGGGAAAGTGGACCTATGAGCGAAGCCTTTCTTCTCAGGCATCCGAACAGATTGTGCTCTAGATGAGCGATCCCACGAAGCCCCAGCCACTTCCCCAGAGCCTCTACTTTGTCCCAGAACAATTTCTGATGTCCCCGAGAATAACGGGCCTCGGAAGAAGACATTCAGGGAAAACGCGCGGACTGAACAAGACTAATTCATCGGAGACAGAGGTTGAACGCTCCAAATCTGTCCCCACACCCCTCCCGGGGCCCAAACATGCTAGTTTTCTGAGCTGCGTCCAGCCGTGGCGACGAGGGGCGAAGGTCAACTGCCGGTGTCTCAATTCGTCCTGCTCTGGAAAACTTGCCCTGGAGACCGAAACCTAAGAAAAACGCCCAGCTTGAAACAGTTGTGTCGTCGGAATATGTTGGCGGAGCACGTAAGGGGGGGGCACGAGGGGTGCGGCCTTCCAGGAAGGTGGAGGGGCTTCTTAGAAAGCGAAGGGCCTTCTCAGAAGGCCTTCTACAGCTTCCTAGAAGCTGGGCGGGCTCCTGAGAAGCCCCACAGCCTTCTTGGAAGCCCCACTGCATTGGAAGCGGCTGAGGGGTCTAGACTGGTCAATCCAAACATGGGTCAATCGGGCTCTGCATGATCCTGCCAGATCCTGCAGGATCCTGCGCGCTGACCCGGGCCAATGCAGCCCTGGCTTTGCAGGATCCTGAAAAATCTGGCGCTGACTGACTGCACGTTGACCCACGTCTCAGTGCTCCCGAACCGTGGCTCGGCCATCTCAGCCCCCCGGGCGAGCTCCAGCCCACATGCCTTCTCAGGAGGCCGCCCTCCTCGCGCCGCTCTCTTTTGTTGGTCCCGCCCCTGCCTCGTGTTCGGCTACGCGCAGAAGTGACCCTCTCCGGTGCGCGGCTCTCGGGGTCCGCGGGGGGGGCCGGATTCAAGCGAGCATGCCAGCGGGGGGGGGGGCTTTGTTGTTCGGCTACACGCAAGAGTGACCTCTGGTGCGCGGCTTTCGGGGGCCACGAAAGGGACCAAATTCAAGCGTGCCAGCCGGAGCTGGGGGAGCTGAGGGAACCCCTCTGAGCCCGCTCCAGATGGTCACTCCAGCGAAGGGTCACTGCGGCGAAATGTCACTCTTACGCATACACGATCGTGTGACCGCCGCGGCGCGGCGCGGGCGGCCTCAGCCAGCTCCCCCCTCAGCTGCGCCTGCGCCTCCTGAGCTGGGGCAAGATCAATCAGCATCGAATCGAGAAGTCGGGTCGGATCGGAATGTGCGTCGGATCGGGCCGCATCGAGAAATCGGGTCGGATCGGAATGTGCGTCGGAACAGGCCGCATTGGCACGGAGTCGGAGTCGAACCGGGACGGCCGCGCCAAGATGCATAGCACCGCCACAAGTGCACAAATATAGAGCCCCATCGGATCGTCGGAAGACCAGAATCGAAGCGCATCGGACTGCCAGGAACCCACATCGAATTGGATCGCTCGGGTCGACGCGGGGGTGGGGGGGGGGACGCGCCCTCGCGTGCCGCGGGAGCTTCTCCTGCGCCGTCGGCGAGCACCGGCGGGGCGCCCCACCCAGGTCTCCGACGATACATTGCTTCAATCATGGCGTCTCTCCTCGGGGAACAACGCCGAGATCGATTGATCTCGGAGCCCGATGACGGGCCCCGCGGACCATCAAAAAATGGATCCGGGACGCAAAAACTACCCCCAGGGGCCCAGGGAAGGGCTTCGGGCGTCTTTGAAATATCAACGAGGCCCCCCATCCCTGGCGGCCTCATCCAGTCCGCCCGCAGGCCTGGGGGGCAGAGGGCACGCTGGTACACGCTCAAAGCTACTGAGCAAACGCAAGCTTTGAAAGTGGGGGCTATTTCCGCTCCTTTAGCTTGGTTGGAGACGGCGCGGAACTGTTCTGGGGTGCTACACTTGCGATTTGCACCCGATAGCATGTCCGGACGTACCATCGGCGATGAATGGGCGATCGGGGGTCGATGCGTTCCCCTTTGAGCCTTTCCTTGGGGGCCTGGGAATTCGCATTCGCACCAACACCAACACAAGGGGGTGCCTCCACCGGTGGAAGATTATTTTGCACTTTGGCGCTGGTGGTACATCTCTCTGCCACTCAAAGTCCTAATACTTTTATCATCATCGAGGTTAGGATCATCTTCCCTCGGCGGAGGCAAACGCCAATGCTGGCTTTCGGGTCATAATTCCAAGAAGATCGTCCCCCACTCTACCAACCTGGGCCTTGCGCTGATACTAGCGCGAACCCAAATCTCAGACGATATGATTTTGTCAATCTGGGCGAGTTTCTTTGATTTCCGCGTCCAGGGCCCGTTATCGGGCCCGGGACCACCAATAATGAACCCTGGGTGAAAAAATGCCCCCAGGGACGGGGTCGGGAGCATTTGGCCCAGGATGCGACAAAAAAATATAAAGGAGGATGTTGGGGAAGGAAGCCGTGGCAAGACGAGGAGGACGCGGAGGCGGAGAAGGTGAGAGGAGGGATATCAGCTGAGCACATAGAGCACGCGCAGCTGTCCGCGCATGCACATGCATATGCACATATGTACAGCATATGTAGCCCCCCGAGGGGACACGCGCATTAACATGCAGCTGTCCGTGCCACTCCATGAACAGGAGGGCGGCCCGGCGGCGGCAGTTTGCAGCATGGCGAGCTTACCACGCCTGGACACTCGAAAACAGGACACGCGAAAACTGCTGCCTGTCGGGCAAGAGCGGAGCAGTGCAGTTAATCTGCGACCATAATGAAAGCTAAAACCGCCGACCCTATGTCGTCGTGTGATGGGGAATTTGTCGTCCCCGGGTCGTCCTCAGACACGGTGTTCGCTCGATTTGCTCTTCCATTCCGGGAGACTTTCCTGAGACTTTGTTTGTTGGCGCGCCGAGCTCGTCAACTCGAGGTGAATCGAGCCAGGTTGCAATCTCAATTGAAATTGAGCCGAATGGAGCCCGTTCCCGTTGATCCCTACCCCATAAGGGGGGGGGGTCATCGGGGGGATCAAGGGGGGGTCCTGGGTTCTGGTAGCCTCGAACGAGTTCGGCCCTCCTTCGGCAAGTCAGGTAATCCAAGAGGGACCCAAGAGGGCCCAGAATCCACCAAAGATCGCTCCAAGGCGTCGATGATGGCCTCCAAACGGCCCAAGTCGCCTCCAAGATGCGCCACGGGTTCTCCATGAGCACTCATAAGAGGGTCCCGACAGCCATAGTAACATGTCCAATAGCGTTTCAATGACTTTTGCGTTTTCGCCTTTTCCTCTTCAGGTGGGGTCGCCAGCGGGGTTCCTGGGCCGCCCAAGGGGAGGTCCCGCTTACAGGGTCGGCGGCACCGGCCGTGATGCCTTCTCAATAATGACCAACGCCGATCTCTCTGCCCCAAGTGCGCCAGGGTGCACGAGGAGCGCCGCTGGAAGAACAACAATGGAAGGTGAGGTAAGATAAGATACATCCAAACAATCAAAGTACCTTGAACACGTAAACTAGCAGCTCACAGTCGACTACATGATATCCCTGCGCAGGCACCAAGCCTAACCTAAACACGCCCCAGCTCAGGGAAGTGCTCCCCAGGGCCCCAGGGCAACCACAGCGGGGGGGACTGCCTCCAAGGCGCCCCTTCGGGCGCCCCCGCAGATGCAGTCAAAACGTGCGGTGCTTCAACGGAGCGAGTAGGAGGGAGGAGCAGTGAACGAATCATCCGCCCTCCACTTGCAACCATAGAAGGGCCAGTGGGACAGCGAGTCCCTTACGAGCCCGAACGAATTCTTTCTTCAGACACCTCGGCTGCACGATCGGGCGCGGCTCGAATTCTCTGCGGGGGGGTCCTCCACCGCGGGCGCCCGTAGCCTCGCCGGGGGGGGGGGGATAGGTGGCCTCCCAAACGGAGTCCGTCCGAGCAGGTGGGGTCGGAGGATCACGCCCAATCGCCGATATCGGCGCCGTCGGCGTGGAGAAGATCACCGATGCGTCGGCGATGCGGAGCGGAGCGCGCGCGGAGCGCGCCAGGGGCGGCGGCGGAGGCGCCGCCAGGGGGCTCCAGAGCCGACCCAAGAAATCCACGCGGAGCTTCGAAAGTTTACGCATGTTCCTCGAACTCTAGCGTGAAGTCGAACCAGAGAGGGGGACCCCGCCCTTGCCTGGGCGGCGCCGCCACGGGGATCCTGCGCAGATCAAAAAAACAGCGCGAACCTCCGAAAGTTTGTTTTGACAGTTGTTTTTTTTTCGACCCCTCGGGGGCGTCCAGGAGGGGGCGTCCAAGCGGGGATCTCCCAAATCCTGGCCCGAGACACGTACGCGGAGGAGAGGGGGGGGCACGGGACGCACCAAAACATGACATCGGGAAAAACTCATGGCCACAGCCACGATATCCCCCCCCAGTCATCACTCCCCTCTTGGCCGCACCCCCCTCTCGTCCGACCTGAAAGGGGGAACATCGAGCAAGAATCGGCGATGCATCGCCGACAAGTCGGCGATAGTCCCCCGCTCGCGAACCCGGGCGCGGCCGGCCATCGGGCCCCTATCGGCGATCAGTGGGCGACTTGAGCCTATCCCCCCCTTGACGGTTTTACTCCTGCTTACCAAACTGGAACACATCCTTAGGCCTTTCCCTATGGCTGGCATCGCTTCATCTCGAGGCCGATCCCAAGGATTCAGTCCGTTTCTGAGGGCGCATCCTTAGGGTTGAATGTTAGTCTTCGGTTTGAGACAAGCTCGAGACTGGTGATCCTTGCCCGCGCCCGACCCGAGCGGGAGGTCCGCCCCGTTCCGCGCCCCTTCCCTGGGGGTCGGGGCTCGGACGCCCGAACTAACTAGGATAACTGCGGTCCAGGGCAACGCCGGTTTAGACCCCCGACGCGCGAAACAGCTGTTTCACTGGACCGCCCCCCAGCCCAAATGATACGGGAGGGTTGGGCGTCCGAGTTTTTCGGGGTAGCTCCGGTCCAAAGTGACTTCAGCTTAAGCCCGCGAGGCGCGACTTTGTTGCGAGGCGGGAAATTTATCCATATCCACCTGGGAACCAACGTCCTGGTGCCCCGGCGGGCGGTGGATATGGATATAATTTTGCCCCCGAGGGCCCGAACATATTCATATCCACCGCGTGTGGAAGTCCGCGAGGATTGATCCCCCGGGCGGTGGATATGGATAAACCCCTGCCTCGGATTTGTGGCTACCCCTGACCGCCTCCATCCCTGATGACTCTGGGCTCTGAGCCCCCCGCGGCGCCCGGGGCCCCTGCGCCGCCGCGTGCCGCCGCCCTCTCGCCGCCCTCGCCAGTAGCCGGGGTGGCCCCCCGTGGCGTCGACCGCTAACAACCCCTTGCCGCTTACGCCGCCGATCCTCGCCCTACCAACGCCGCCCTTCCCGCGGCGGGCGGCGTGGTTCGGAGGCGACAAGAAGCGGGCGACAGAGAGCATGCCCCCTGGGGGGACCCTGGCGACCCAAAAGGGGTCCAGCTGAAATGGGGTTGTGCAATATATTTGGGGCAGTGGTTTTGCAAATGCATTGCGCCAGACAGTTGGATTGCACTGCGCTGCAACAAATGCATTGCGCGCGAAAACCCACCCGTACATTTGCGCCGCGGAATGTACTGCACGCCCCAAATGTATTGCAACCCCGCAAATATATTGCACCAGATGTATTGCGCCGCCCCCCTGTCGCTGGACCCCCTGTTGGGTCAACCTGGGGGTGGGGCGGGGCCGTTTCTCCTCCAGCCTCTCGCGGGCCAGCCGCCGCACCTCCGGCGTCCGCGGGCGGGGGCGGGCCGCGGCGCCCGCCCGCCGGCCCGCCGCTCCTGCAGCGCTGATACCCTCGCTCTCCTCCCCCATCGCTCCCCCTCCTCCCCCCCCCCCTCCGACCCCCCCCCTTCCCCCCCCATCCTCCCCGAAGCTCCCCCTTCCCCCTCTCCCCCCCCATCTACAATTGAGTGCGTCGTTCGGGGGCAAACTCCGTTTCTCCGTTCAGGTCCACAACTCCGACGAAGGTCTGGTTCACGTCTGCGCTGGCCCTCAGCGCCAATTCGGTCTTGGGTCTGACTGGAGCTCTGATATAATTCTGGCCCTAAAGCCCAAGCCTGATTTAGGTCTGACTGGGAACTATAAGAGACATGTGATTATGGTTTGGTTTGGGCCCGCCGAAACCAACGTCGCGGCGCCGGCCCAGAATGCTGCCGGGTCGGCCCCGTGCGCGCACGTCTTCAAAAACAACAGAAGGAATGCGTAAGCCAAGCGGCGGGTCTTGGCTGGGGGCCCAGCCGCCAGCTGCCAAATACTGCGAGCTGGGGCAGGGCAGCGCCCCCCGCCTGCGCGGCCCTGCCAAAAACGGCTCAAGGGCAGCTGGGGCGAAACAGGGCTCGCCCGGGGCCCGCTCCTCAGGGCTGCCGGCTGCCGCGCCGCGACCGGATGCGCATCGCGGTGACCGCCCCAATCCCCGCCGCCCGCCCGGGACAGGTCGGGGGCAGAACGCGCAGAAGAGAAGCGCTGCACTTTTCGCGTGGCCAGGGGGCGCGGGGGTCGCGCTGGGAGGCGCCCAGAACGAAGGCGGGGACAAGGGGCAAGGGCAGGAACGATCGCGAAAACGAAGGCGGAAGCGAACGCAGGAACTGGGGCGGGGGCGATGGGCGAAAACGATCGGCGGGAACGAAGGCGAGAATGAGGGCGGGAAGCGGGAACGAGGGCGGGAATGAGGGCGAGAACGAAGGCGGGAGCGACGGCGGGGAACAAGGCGGGAACGAGGGAGATAAAGAGGGCGCGGACGAGGGCGGGAGCGAGGGCGAGAACGAGGGCGAGAACGAGGGCGGGAACGAGGGCGGGAACGAGGGCGGGAACGAGGGCGGGGGCGAGGGCGGGAACACGAGAACAAGGGCGAGAACGATGGCGGGAGCGACGGCGGGAACGACGGCGGGAGCGACGGCGGGAGCGACGGCGTAAACGAGAGAGAGAGAGAGAAAGAGAGAGAGAGAGAGAGAAGACGAAAACGAGGGCGGGAACGAGGGCAGGAACGAGGGCGAGAACGAGGGCAGGCACGAAGGCGGGAGCGAAAGCGGGAAAGAGGGCGGGAACGAGGGCGAGAACGAGGGCGATAACGAGGGCGATAACGAGGGCGGGAGCGAGGGCGGGAACGAAGGGGGGAGCGAAGGCGGGAATGAGGGCGGGGGGCCGCCTCTAGGTGCCTCCTGGATTCCCCCAGGCGCCTCGGGAATTCCTCCAGGCGCCTCCGGGGAACCTCCGGGGAACCTCAGGGAGGTATGTTTGAAGTCTGTTTGAAGTATGTTTTGACGTCTGTTTAATTGGACCCAACTCTCATTAAGGTTTTTTTGAAAGTCTGTTTGAGGTCCGTTTGAGGTCTGGTCGAAACTCGGTTTCAAGTATGATTTCCCCGGGCGGCCTTTGGGCTCCCCGGGCGGCCTCGGGGCGGCCCCGGAACGAGGGCGAGAACGAGGGCGAGAATGATGGCGGGAACGATCGGCGGGAACGATGGCGACAGCGAAGGCGGGAACGAAGGCGGGAACGAGGGCGAGAACGAGGGCGGGAACGAGGGCGGGAACGAGGGCGGGAACGAGGGCGAGAACAATGGCGGGAACGAGGGCGGGAACGAGGGCAAAAACGAGGGTAAACGAGGGCGGGGACGACGGTTGGAACGAGGGCGGGAGCGACGGTGAGATCGGTATCGGAGGCGAAGGCGAGGAAAAGGGCTGAAATGAAAACGGCCTCGGGTGGGGGCGAGGGCGGGCGCGGGGGCGGTGGCGGAGACGAGGCCGGGCGCGGGGCCGGGAGCGAGGGGGGAAAGCGAGGGCGAAAACGAGGGCGGGATACTGAGGCCGAGGAGCGAATACTCACGCTCGATATGGAGGAGGGGGAGGGGGAGGATGAGGACGAGGAGGATACAAAAAAACGACGGGAGGAATGGGGGTCGAGGGCACGGGGGGCGAGAGCTCGCGGAGGGCGACGGCGACCGAGGAAGGAAAAAACGGTACTAGCGAGGCCCAGGGGTGAGAAAACGGTTAGGGATGAAGCCGTCGGGGGTCGCGCCGTCTGCGATTCTGGGCTTGACCCCTGGGATGAACAGTGGAGGCAGCGCCCTCGGCTTCGGACGGCCATCCGACCCGCGGGGCTGCCTCGGGCGAGGCAGGCCCGACCCCCGTGTGTCGCGGCCCTGCTGCCCCGAAGCAGGGAAGCCTGCAACGCCAAGGAACCCCTGAACAGCAGTCGGAGGGGGAAAAGGGCAAGGGCCTCAGAAACGGAAGGGCGGGAAAAGCCTTACAGACAAGCTGTCAGGAGGTTTCCAACAAGTGAGAATGCAGGAGGACGCGCCTGCCCTGGCCTGTCCAAGGCGGGGCTCGTCCTCTGAGAGCCTTCCCCGCACCGCCTCCTCCCCCCCGCCCCCCCCCCCGCGCCCACGTAGAAACAAACCAGGGGCACTGGGCCGGAGCCAATCAGCACTTTTATTTCACGGTTCGCGACGCGCCAAATACGCGCCGCTTCGCCGAAATACGCTGCTACTTGCGGCGGGTATGTTTTTACTCGGCCTGCTGCTCAGGTTCTGCTTGTTATTGGTGCGTTTATCTGGCGGGCTTGCGTCGCGAAAAAAATGCGCATCTTCTGGAATGCTAGGGGCGAACACCTTGCCACGCGTGCATGCAATTGTTGCCCTCTTGTACCAACTTTTTGCATATCAAACTTTGTAAATTCATGGTGTACTCACTCACTTCCACCGCGCCCGATTTACAAACGTTGCCACCAATGCTGGTCCAATTTTCAATGGTAGATGTGAACCATATAATACCAAACTCGTGGACATGCATTCATGGGTTCTCGGTTTCCGCCCTGGGTCCCGACGGCACTCCCCGCGGCCTGATGCATCCAACAATCTCGCAGCCTCGTCGTTGTAAGCATCATGTGAAGCAAACCCAGGTGAGACAAAATGTGGAATGGTCTCAACATCGCCAGGTCTTGAATCGCCTTCGTCGCACGAAATTGTTGGGTTCTCGGTCTCCCGCATTGGGTCCCGACGGCACTCCCCAATGCCTAATGCCACCAGCCCTCTGGGCGTCGGTGGTTCAAGGCGTTTCCTCTTCCACCCCTCCCTCTTCCCCTTCGGGGACGGGTTTACCCCTCCCCCTACCCCCACGGGGGGGGGGGGGGGGGGCGGATAGTTAGAGCGTCCAAGATGGCCCAAGGTGGTTTCATGAGGGCCTCAGAGCAGCCCAAGATAGCGTCGAAGATGGCTCAAGATAGCGCGAGATGCCTCGATATAGCTCCGAAGGTGCTCCAAGGCGTTCCAAGACCGCTCCAAGACGGATCTAAGTGGCCAAAAGAACTCACCAATGACGCCCCGACCAGGCCAAACTTCTTCAAAACCATCGGGGCAATCAATGTGTTTGACGTTATCGCTTTTGCGCTTCCGATGCCCATCCGAGGCATCAACATCGTCCCGAGATGGCCCAACAGGGGCCCAATAAGGGACCAAAAGAACCCAAAGACGGCCCCAAGAGCGCCCAAGAGTGCTCCAAGAACGCTCCAAGATGCGTCCAGGAGGCGATTTTGGGTGCTCCTGAAGGGGGGCGTAATTGAGGACCCCCCCTTCGCTGACCGATCTCCTCCAGGATGGCCCCAAGAAGCGCTCAGGAGGCCCCAAGAGGTCCCAAGATGGCCCCAAGATGGCCCCAAGAGGCCCCCAACAGGCCCCCAAAAAGACCTTAAGCGGCCCCAAGAGGCCTCCCCGAGGCACCCAAGACCCCGAAGAGCCCCCAGGATCGCCAAGATATCCCCAAGACGTCCCAAGAGGCCACCAATATTCGCTCAAGAGATACCCCAAGAGGTTCCGAGAGGCATCCAAGAAACCTCTGGCCCTTGCGTTTGCCCTCCTCCTTCTCCTGTTCCTCCTTCCTGCTCCTGCTCCCTCTCTTCATCCTCTTCCTCCTCTTCCTCCTCCTCCTCCGCCTCCTCCTCATCCTATTCATCCTCCTCCTTCCCACTCCCTCATCCATCCATCCATCCATCCACCCCCCCTTCTCCTCCTCACTCCTTTGCACGGCTCGGCCGTCCTCAGCTTGCTGCCGCACTTCCCTGATCACCTCAACTCGCCTGGACATCGTTTCTGGATGTGCTGGTGGGGATACTTTTTTGGTCAGCGGCACCGAGACTACGGTCAGGGAGCGGAGGCGACGTCCGGGCCACGGGCGAAGCAAATTTACAAGACAATTCGCCGCCAGCCAGAGTAGGCGGACAGACAGCTCGCTGAACAAAATGACCAGAATTCGAAAGGCAAACTCACGGAGGCGCGGAAGCCCTAACCACAGTGGGCAGGCCGCTGTGCCCGGTGAGAATAACAACGCCCCGAAGTGAGTCGCCGATGCGGCGCCAGACTTCCGCGGCCGACCTGCACAAGCCGAGCGGCTGAGCGGCCGAGACCAGAAAACAGTGCGCGACAGCTGGTAGGGGCCGAAGCCTGCACAGGCGTTGTAGGCTGAACCACTCAGCGCCCAGTCCTCAGCGATCCGCATCACAGTGTCGGGGGGGAGCCGAGCGACTGTGACCCAAAGCGCGACTGCACGGTGCCGCCTCGTGAAAAGAGGAACTCCGCTGGCGTGGGGAGCATCGCCGACGGATGGAGAGAAAGGGTGGGGGGCGGCACGCGTGGTGGTGGTGTCGACTGCGTTGCCTGCCTGGGGGAGCCCGCTGCCGTGGGCGCTGAGGCGGCCAGCCACAATCAGACCGTCGCATTGCGTTTCCCCTGGGCCCTAGCGCCAACACGCACCACGTGCCCCTCCTGGGCCGTGAAAGCCGTCGCTGAGGGTGCTGAACAGGACCACGAGCAGCACGGACCACGGCCGGAACAGGGAGGGGGGGGCCCCAGCACCGACGCACGTGCAGCGTCAGGCGAACCCCGGGGCCACGGGCGGGGGACACCCACCGGGCCCGGGGAGGGAGAGGCGAGGGGACGCAACGCCTCACCCCTCGGCCAGGCTCCCTGCCGCCGTGTGCCAGGGGCCGTGGTCCTCCTTTGGCTCGTACTGGGGGTCGCAGCTGATCGCCGCTAGAACTTGCATTAAATAACTGGGGGGTCGCAGCTGATCGCCGCTAGGATCTCTTTTACACATCGTGGGGGTCGCAGCTGATCGCCGCTGTGGTCTCTATTGAAGGTGTGCGAACGAGTGAAGGCCCACCGGGGCCGCAGCCAACACAGAGGATGTGAGCCTGCAGAGCGGTGCGTCCCAGGAACTGGTGGGGATACGCGAAGCGTCTAGAATTCCTCAATACATATCCCAGCGTCTTCGTTGCAAGCATCAAGCGAAGCAATTGCCAAAAAGGACGGAACCTCCCGTGGTGCAGCCCCGGTTCCCCAACTCAAGAAGGAATGCGCACACGCTCATATTTTAAACGATTCGAAAAACCAGGTTCAAAGGGCATGCTTCTTGGCATAGCGTGGGGCCACTTTGATAGGGATAGTAATGAACTCTGATGTCAATACTTCTCGAGAGCGGCGTCCGAATGAAGCGTATCTACGTGCAATGTGAACTATGCAATGACAAGAAAAAAAGCGACAACACCGAAGAGACGATGCAAGTTGCGGCATCGGATGTGTGATGGGGGGGGGGCACTCCAGTTCCCAGTGCCCCTGGGTCTGCGAGGGGGCGCGAGGTCACTGCTGCCCGGTCGGTCTATGCAAGCTATGCTCAAACAGCGACCTAAGGGGGGAGGAAGAGGAGGAGGAGGAGGAGGAGGAGGAGGAGGGAAGGTGGAAGAAAAGGGCGGAGACAAACTGAGGAGGGAGGGGGAGGGGGGAAGAGGGACGCGAACGGGGGAGGAGGGAAAGGGAGGGAGAGGAAAGCGGAGGAAGGAGGGAGGGGACAGACGAGGTAGGAAAGATAGCGAGGGGAGGAGGGAGGATGGGCAAGGAGAGAGGACAAGCGCACTTGCGCAGCGCGCCCCGCGCCCTCCGCCCGGGACTGCCAGAATTCCGATGGTACTCTGATTCAGTTCTGTTTTGGCTTTGGCCTGAAACTCTTCTCTGGTTTGGCTGAGCCTCTGATTTGGCTCTGGCCTGAAATCTGATGCATCTCTCTGGTTTAGCTGAAACTCTGATTTGGCTCTGGTCTGGAACTCTGATTAAACTCTGATTTCGCTCTGGCTGGGGACAGAGCCGAATCAGAGTTAAATCAAACACCAGACCAACATTAAATCAGAATTTCAAAACATCAGAGATGAAACAACGTTCCGGGCCAGAGTTGAATCAGAGTTGAATTAGATGTTTTGAGTTTAGCTTTTGAGGCTAGTTTGCCTCCAAAAACACACTCGAATCTACAATTACACAACATGGGTAGTACTCTCCTCTCTTCCCTGACTCTGTTTGGAGAGTGATCCGTCCTCTCGGCGTAGTGTTTTTCCACACGCAAGATTTCATTGTTTGCATTTTTTTCCAAAATGGTGCTCCCGCTGCAGCACCGCCCTCATTTTTCTGCGCTTCGGTCATTCGAAATCGTGCTCCCGCTGCAGCGCTGGAATCGTTCCCGTGCCTCCGGTTGTTCCACATCGTTCTCCAGCAGCAGCACTGGCGTGTTGGGTCCTTCCAAGTAGCGCTGTCGCTGTAGCGCGGCATCGTTCCAGTGCTGCGATCCTTCCAAATCGTGCTACCGCTGCAGCGATGGACTCATTCCCGTTTTCGGTCCTGGCCTCATCATTT
Source organism: Prorocentrum cordatum (assembly GCA_963575745.1). NCBI lineage: Eukaryota > Dinophyceae > Prorocentrales > Prorocentraceae > Prorocentrum > Prorocentrum cordatum. The sequence goes on along the minus strand of CAUYUJ010020904.1, from coordinate 492,715 downwards.
GGTGCCATGCCACGGCATGCAATGCGATGCTGTGTTGGGCACCGCTGTGCGATGCCCTGCTTTGCTTTGCTATGCTTTGAGATGCAGTGCTTCACTACGCAATGCCACGCCATGCTATGACATACTATGCCTTGTCGTGCTCTTCTACATGCTTTTCCATCCATCGCGTATCCTCTTCGGATCATTGCCCTGCTCGACATCAGACTGTGCGAATAGATAGGGGATCTACGCCATGGTAAGGGATGGGAGAGAGGGGTAGAACTTCAGACGTGACGCTAGCGCACCTAGCTTGCTCCCTCCCCCCTCTCCTCCCCTCCTCCCCTAAGCCCCCCCCCATCCCCCCCTCTCTCCTCCTCCCTCTCCCGCTCCCTCTCGTCCCCTTCCTCCCCTACCCCCGCCCCCCTCCCCGAAGTCCCCCCACACACACTCCTGCAGCCCTCTTCCCCGAAGCCCCCCGCTCCCCTCCCCGAATCGGCGGCGCGCCCAGGAGAGGAAGTGAGGAGGAGAAGGCCCTCTCAGAAGGCGGCGGGGCTTCTAAGATGCACCCTGGTCTTCTGAGATGTTTTCTGTGTATTCGGGAAAGGCTTAGGAAACCTCTCTTCATAGAAGGCCGGGGACCTTCCAAGCCTCCTGAGACAGCCCGCCCCTTCTCACGTCCCCCTCCTTGGGCTCGCCACCGCTGAACTCACTTCTGCAGCGCTTATTTTTACCCCGTTCCTCCCCCCTCTAAGACAAAGTCAGGACGAAGATAAAATCGGGTGAGGATAATTCGAGAATCTCCTGGATCTGGCGGCTCTGGAAGATGTCTCGGGCGCCGCAACCTTCGCAGAGCATTACGGAACGCTCCGAAAGCGTTCCAGAACGCTCTGGAACGGATTTATCCTCGTCGTAGTCCCGTCCGACCCTCCTCCCTGACCGCCCTTCCTCCCCGAACCCACCAACCTGAACTCAACATTACCATGTGCTGCTCTTGCCACCGGGCCGCATGCAGTCGCTCGCTGGTTAGCATTCGCGCCTATTTTCCCCACATCCTACGTATGAGGTTCTTGTTATTAAAGTGATGCCTCCGCCTCCCGTCCTCCTCTCGCCCCGCCTCTCCTCTCAGAACACTCATACTCATAGAAGCCCAGATACACTCACACGCATATTCACCGACACTCAGACACTCTCATACCCAGACTTACTCACACCCAGATCTACTAATACTCAGACTCATTCTCGCTCAGACCCACCCATGCTCAACTCTCACATACTGAAACCCACCCGTACACATATACGCCGCTCTCACTGATATCAACTCATACGCAGCCAAACCATAGACAGACTCATACACGCAACAACCACACAGTCAGAGCCAAGGAGGAGCCGCCAGGGCTGGGGACACTTGCCCGTTTGCGCCCAGGTTGTGGGGATGTCTCAGGCGGCCAGCATGTTTCGTTGTTTGGACGGTTCTGTTTGCAGAGCCCCATGCCCATCGCGATGCACCAGGCGCGGCCTTTGAGCACCAAGAGCTGCTAGGGGTGGAGAAATTTGCCCGTTCGCACACAAATTGTAGGGATGTCTCAGGCGGCTTGCATATTTCGTGGTTTGGATTTTGGGGGGGCAGAGACTCATGCCCATCGCGGTGCAGCAAGCGTGGAATTTCAGCACCGCAGGGAGGAACCGCCATGGGTGGAGACATTTGCCCGTTCGCGCCCAGAACGTGGGGACGTCTCAGGCGGCTTGCCCGTCTGGTGGCTTGGATTTTTTTCTTTTCAGAGACCCGTGCCAATCACAGTGTAGCAGGCGTGGCATTTCACCACACCAAGGAGGAGCCGCCAAGGGTCGGAACTGTTGCGCGTCCGCACCCAGATTGTGGGGATGTCTTAGGCTGTTTGCACGTTTGGTGGCTTGGACATCGGTGTCTTCAGCGCAAGTTTTGAGGATGTCTCGAGCGAAGCGCTGGCTTCAACCCTTCAACGGGGAGCCGCCAGGAAGGAGGATACTCGCCCGTGCAGACCCAGATTGCGGGGATGTCTCAAGCGGTTTCACCAACCCAAGGAGGAGCTGCAAGGGGTAGGACATTGTCCGATCGCACCGAGGCGGTTTGCCTGTCTGGCGGCTTGGTCGTCGGAGGTGTCAAACCAATAGCGAGTATGTAGTATGTCTCCAGCGAGGCGTTCGTTTCAGCACCCCAGGAGGCCAGAGCGTGGGGATGTATCGAGCGAGACGTTCGGTGTTCTACCTCCGAAACATGTCGATTCAGACCTCCACCGCGTCGGTGTACGGGAAAAGACGGCCGCCAGGACGGAGGTCTTCGTCGTCGTCGGACGTTGGCATGCGCTGAGTGCGGTGCCCTGGGATATCCAGATAGGAGGGCGCAGTGTGTGGCGCGTGGGATCGATCACACGGGGGTCCGCCACTCACGCCACCACCGAGCCTTTCCCCGGAACAAAAAAGACATTACACTGTGACGTACCCAACCCTTTCTATACAGGTGGCGATGATACTCAGGATCACTCAATGCTGACTGGCATTCTGAAGGACACGCAGTGCGCAAGAAGAGCACCCAACAATGATTTAAGCAGAGCGCAGCAAGAAGAGAAACGGCGACGATACAACATGGAAACACAGGGGCGTTGAAAGAAACGCGTATGACGCACCTCCGAATGATCCACGTGGGACGTACCTCCGCTGGACCTCCCAAGAGCCCACGAAAATGGCGACAGTTGCGCAGAGACAGTTGCGCAGATCGCAAGCCCCCCATGGGGCGGCGAGGTCCCGAGGTGGTCCGCGTGGGACGTACCTCCGCTGGGCCTCCCAGGAGCCCACGAAAGCGGCGACAGCTGCGAAACTCGCAAGCCCCCCAAGGGGCAGCGAGATCCCGAGGTGATCCGCGCGGGACCCACCTCCGCTGGGCCTCCTAGGAGCCCACGAAAGTGGCGACAATTGCGCAGATCGCAAGCCCTCCAGGGGGCGGCGAGGTCTCGAGGTGATCCGCGTGGGACGTACCTTCCGCTGGGCCTCCCAGGAGCCCACGAAAGTGGCGACAGCTGCGCAGATCGCAAGTCCCCCAGGGGGCGGCGAGGTCCCGAGGTGGTCCGCGTGGGACGTACCTCCGCTGTGCCTCCCAGGAGCCCACGAAAATGGCGATAATTGCGCAGATCGCGAGCCCCCCAGGGGGCGGGGAGGTCCCGAGGTGGTCCGCGTGGGACGTACCTCCGCTGGGCCTCCCAGGAGCCCACGAAAGTGGCGACAATTGCGCAGATCGCAAGCCCCCCAAGGGGCGGCGAGGTCCCGAGGTGGTCCGCGTGGGACGTGCCTGCCTTCCAGGAGCCCACGAAAGTGGCGACAGTTGCGAAGATCGCAAGCCCCCGAGGGGGCGGGCGGCGAGGTCCCGAGGTGGTCCGCGTGGGACGTGACTCGGCTGGGCCTCCCAGGAGCCCACGAAAGTGGCGACAGCTGCGCAGATCGCAAGCCCCCCAGGGGGCGGCGAGGTCCCGAGGTGATCCGCGTGGGACGTACCTCCGCTGGGCCTCCCAGGAGCCCACGAAAGTGGCGACAATTGCGCAGATGCAAGCCCCCCAGGGGGCGGCGAGGTCCCGAGGTGGTCCGCGTGGGACGTACCTCCGCTGGGCCTCCCAAGAGCCCACGAAAGTGGCGACAGCTGCGCAGATCGCAAGCCCCCAAGGAGAAGGTCCTGAGGTTGTCAGCGTGGGACGTACCTTCGCTGGGCCTCCCAGGAACCCACGATTGTGGCGACAATTGTGCAGATCGCAAGCCCCCCAGGGAGCGGCGAGGACCCGAGGTGGTCCGCGTGGGACGTGCCTCTGCTGGACCTCCCAGGAGCCCACGAAAGTGGCGACAGCTGCGCAGATCGCAAGCCCCCCAAGGGGCGGTGAGATCCCGAGGTGGTCCGCGTGGGACGTACCTCCGCTGGGCATCCCGGAAACCACGAAAATGGCGACAATTGCGCAGATCGCAAGCCCCCAGGGGGCGGCGAGGCCCGGGGAAATTGATCCGCGTGGGACGTACCTCCGCTGGGCCTCCCAGGAGCCAGCGAAAGTGGCGACAGCTGCGCAGATCGCAAGCCCCCCAGGGGGCGGCGAGGTCCCGAGGTGATCCGCGTGGGACGTACCTTCCGCTGGGCCTCCCAGGAGCCCACGAAAATGGCGAGAGTTGCGAAGATCGTAAGCCCCCCAGGGGGCGGCGAGGACCCGAGGTGGTCCGCGTGGGACGTGCCTCTGCTGGACCTCCCGGGAACCCACGAAAGTGGCGACAATTGCGCAGATCGCAAGCCCCCCCAGGGGGCGGGGAGGTCCCGAGGTGGTCCGCGTGGGACGTACCTCCGCTGGGCCTCCCAAGAGCCCACGAAAGTGGCGACAGTTGCGCAGATCGCAAGCCCCCAAGGAGAAGGTCCTGAGGTTGTCAGCGTGGGACGTACCTTCGCTGGGCCTCCCAGGAACCCACGATTGTGGCGACAATTGCGCAGATCGCAAGCCCCCCAGGGGGCGGCGAGGACCCGAGGCGGTCCGCGTGGGACGTACCTCCGCTGGGCCTCCCAGGAGCCCACGAAAGTGGCGACAGCTGCGCAGATCGCAAGCCCCCCGAGGGGCGGGGAGGTCCCGAGGTGGTCCGCGTGGGACGTGCCTCCGCTGGGCCTCCCAGGAGCCCACGAAAGTGGCGACAATTGCGCAGATCGCAAGCCCCCGAGGGGGCGGCGAGGTCCCGAGGTGGTCCGCGTGGGACGTACCTCCGCTGGTCCCAGGAGCCCACGAAAGTGGCGACAGCTGCGCAGATCGCAAGCCCCCCAGGGGGCGGCGAGGTCCCGAGGTGGTCCGCGTGGGACGTGCCTCGGCTGGGCCTCCCAGGAGCCCACGAAAATGGCGACAGCTGCGCAGATCGCAAGCCCCCCAGGGGGCGGCGAGGTCCCGAGGTGATCCGCGTGGGACGTACCTCCGCTGGGCCTCCCAGGAGCCCACGAAGTGGCGACAATTGCGCAAATCGCAAGCCCCCCAGGGGGCGGCGAGGTCCCGAGGTGGTCCGCGTGGGACGTGCCTCTGCTGGACCTCCCAGGAGCCCATGAAAGTGGCGACAATTGCGCAGATCGCAAGCCCCCCAGGGGGCGGCGAGGTCCCGAGGTGGTCCGCGTGGGACGTGCCTCGGCTGGGCCTCCCAGGAGCTCACGAAAGTGGCGACAGTTGCGCAGATCGCAGACGGCACGAGAGAAGGAGGAGGGAGGAGAGGGGGCACATGAAACTTGAGAGAAGGAGGAGGGGAGGAGAAGGGAGGAGGAGGAGGAGGAGGACGGGGCGACCACACTGCTCTATTCAAAACGAATACCCAACCATAGGAGACGACTGGGGGCGACCCAACCGGTGAGCAGGGAAGGCCAGCCCCTAACTGGGAACCAGGTTTGGACTAAAACAATTATCTTGGCGAAGGACCCAGACATATGCATTTGTGCATGCCGCGTTGTAGAACAACTTTCGGTGGCACTCCGTACGGAGCCGCGAAACGTGGCAAGGGTGTGCCAGAATGGGCGGGGGAATCACATGCGAGCTTTGCCACTGGGACCTTCGGTGAAGCTCCGTATGGGGCCACGGAACGTGTGAGAGGCGTACCAAATGCAATGGGCGGGGAAAAGCATGCGAACTTTGCCACTGGGGCCTTCGGTGAAGCTCCCTATTCTGCCGTGACGCGTGTAAGGGGTGGGCGGGAAGCTGCATGCGAACTGTGCCACCGGGGTCTTCGGTGGCGCTCCGTATGGAGACGCGAAACGTGACAGGGGTGTGCCCAAATGGGCGGGGAACAGCATGCGAACTTTGCCACGGGGACCTTCGGTGAATCTCCGTAAGGGGCCGTGAAACGTGAGAGTGGTGTGCCGAAATTGGCGGGGAATCGCATGCGAACTTTGCCACTGGGGCGCTCGGTGGATCTCCTTATGGAGCCGCGAAACGGTAGAGGGGTGTGCGGAAACAGGCGGGGAATCGCATGCGAACTTGCCACCGAGACCTTCGGATGGGCCCCCCTCTACATGGGGCCACGAAACGTTTGAGGGGTGTGCCGAAATGGGCGGGACACCGCATGCGCACTTTGCAGCTAGGCTCCCCATGGGGCCGCGAAACGTGAGAGGGGTGTGCTGCAATAAGCGGGGCATCCCATGAAAAATGTGCCACTGGGGCCTTTGGTGGAGCTCCCTGAAAGGCCGCGCAGCGTGTGAAGGGTGTGCCGAAATGGGCGGGAATCGCATACGAACATTACCACTGGGGCCGTCGGTGGAGCTCCCAATGCGGCCGCGAAGCGTGTGAGCGGAGAACCGCATACGCACTTTGCCACTTGGGACCTTCGATGGAGCTCCGTATAGGGCCACGAAGCGTGTGAGGGGTGTGCCAAACATGTTGGCAGTCGGAGGGCAGAGGCAGGGATGGGAGGAGGGAGGAGGAGAGGAATAAGAGAGGAGGCGCAGGGTCTGTCATTGAAAACGAGGACCCAACACCACTGGATGGTTGGGAATAGCCACAGCAAGCGCAGTTTGAAACATTGGACCCCCTTTTTGGAATTTTCAACATTGGAAGACCCCGTCTTCAAACATTCAACATCGCAAACTGCAGCATTGAAAACGACACCCGCCTAAGTGACAGAAGTCAAGCGCTGCGCAAAGGGGGGGGGCAGGTGATAGAAGGCAGGCTGGTAGCCCATAGCTGGATATGCAAGTTTGGGCAAACCGCCCGGAGAGAACTCAACTGATGGGTGCCAGGGCATATGACCTCAAATCAAGCACTCACTGACAGCGCGAGCAAACAGTACGATAAACCCAAGCGGCTAGAAAAGAAAACAAAACACGAAGCGCCAACAAGGTGAACCGGGCAAAGCTCCGACCAACATCACATTCGATAAAAAACGGAACCGACGCGCACAATAACCAGGCCCATGCGCTGTACAAGACTGGGCGACGAAAAATGACCACCCTTCCTGTTGCAAGTACTTCTCCCGTGACTGTGTTCGAGGCAGCTGGCGCGGTTGAGCAGAAGGAGAGATGTGGGCACGCGCAAACGCTGCCGAGGAACCTTGAGCATCGTGGGTCGAGGGTTTCACGCGTGGTTATCCTGGCGCCAATAGCCCATCCCCCTTGCGCCGCGCGGCCCGCCGCCAGGGAACGGCCCTGTCCGAACCTCAGACGTCGACAGAACGAACCCGCCCATCGGTGGTCACCGGAACACACGATTGTACTGGCAGACTCGAATGACTATTGATCGCGGACTCAAGCGGTCACAAGAAATTCGTCGGCGCTGTCGCCAAAATACCTGACTACTGATTGGGGGGACTTAGCCGGAGAAGGCTCTGTCGGGGTCCTGACTCGCGGGCCGCACCTTTACCCGGGGGGTCCAAGCCAGAGGTGGTTGGGTCTCCCGAAGTGAGGAGGTCTTGGAGATGCATTCTTCTGCTGGCGATCCCCCGCGGCGCGAGGGCTATCGTCCTTTTTCTGGCCGCGCGGATTGGATAAACGATGATTGCCGCGTTTCTGATCCAGGACAACGCTGAAATTCACCTCAGTGGTCGAATCATCTCGCCAGACAAAAGAGGGCGCGGGGCGCGAGGCAATCGTCGTCAAGGAAGTCCGAACGGGGACGTCGCACGACGAGACAGCCTGGGCAATCCTACGGCAAGATAGACAAACACAGATCTGCCGACAGAAAGACCTACGAAACTCTGCCTCGCAAGGACGTCCGGGTAAGCAACATATCCGCGGGCAAACCACGCGATCCAAAAGACCAATTCTTGGGAAAACTATACTTAATCGAGCGAACCCTGCGCACGGAACCCCCGACCCTCTGCACGACGACGGCCTCCGCGCCACCTGGCGTCGAGCGGACATTTGCCGCAATGAGCGCAGGCCAGGGGCGAGATTGGCATGCAGTTAAAGCAGTGAAATGCGCCGCAACTGATGCGCATAATTTGCCAAACTGGTTGTTTCTGGCACATCCTGCATGCTGGTGGGCGGACGGATGAAAGATCGCCCTGGCTCGCCCGGGCCTTCTGGCCTTTCGGAAGAGGCTGAAACGGGGCAGCTGAGAACGAACTCGTGCGAGCAAGCAAAGTGAGGCGTTCCTCAGGCGGTAAGATTTCGCATGTAACAGACTCCGCGTGCTCGAGGGCTGCCGCACGACTGGCCGCGAAAGCGTGAATGTCTCCGTTCTTCAAGGAGTGGTACGACCAAACATTGTCGTGGTGCATCTGAGGTGGCCAATGGCGATCTTCCCCCATAACGAACAACTTTCTCCGTCAACCCTGCCAGGGCTACGAGGAGGACACTCCTGAAGAGAAGGAGACGCTTCGCGTGCCCAGATGGTTAACCCCACGTCTCCTGAAGGACGGTGAGGCGATCGGGAGCGCGACGGGGGGCGCCCCTGAAGGACAGGCGAGCCTCCACAGCCCTTTTATCAAACGCAGCATCTGCAAAATGTGGACCTGACGGGCTCACGGCCTTCGTAGAGCACCACGACAATACTTGAAAGTCGAAATGAACAGGGGCGGGAATAACGCCTGCGGCAGAAGCCAACTCGACGTGGGAGAAAATGTCGTGGACAACTCATGTATAGGTGCGAACGGCAGAAGTGGCGGAAAGAACAGCTGAACGGCCCTGGGGCGCCTCCAGAAGGACTGAAGCAGGCGAAGCGGGCGTAGGCTTCCGAGGTGGCGGTGGCGGCAGCGGAGGCACAACGCTGCCGATCCGCGGCGACGGAGGAGGCAGCGGCGGCCGCCAGCTTTACATGTCGTGGTCACCTGTGGCTTGCAGGTGGTGCGCCTGGGCCTATGTCGGGAACGGAGCGTGTGCTGAAAGGGGGCAACACGGCAGCGGCTACGGCTCGGGCCTGCCAGAAAGGAGGAAGGAGAAGGAAGGAGTACGTAGGAAGAGGGAGAAGGGAGGAGGGAGGAAGAGAAGGGAGGGGTCCAACGAGTAGTAAGAGGAAAGAGAGGGGATGGGTCGTAGCCGCCGCTGTCGTACTCGTCGTCCACTCCGCTTCACTCTCATACCCAAACGCTCACGGCCAGGCGCTCACAGCAGGACGTACCCGGAAATGAGATGCACATCTGAGGATTTCCGCGCGGTTGCGAAACAATCCCGACGTCGGGGTTAGGGGAGGAAGGCGTGCCTCCGATGAGGTGCTGCGGCGGCAACGGTGCAGGCAAAGTCAAAGCCCAGCCCCTAAGCGCCCAGAGGTGGGCCCCAAGTCCTGAGCCCCCCTCTCCAGGGCGCGTTTTCTGTGAAGCACGTCTGGCCTCCCCTGGTTGCAAGCCAAAACTGAAAAAGATAAAACTATATCCGAGAAAAAGGGCCGAACAAGAATTCACTGTCCTGGGCTGCGTGGCTGAAATGGTAATTCCGCAATGCGGACTTTGCGCGTTGCGCTGCGTTGCGTTGCGTTACTGATGTCCCGCCCGCGACTCAACCGCGACCCGCCCCGCGACCCGCTCCGCGACGAACTCGGGGACCCATCCGCGACACGCCCGCTGGCTCAAGACTCCCAGGTGGCTCAAGCTCCAGAGGGCTTTCCCTGACATATCCCCTTACATATCCCTTACATATCACTTACATTACATCCTTTGCGCTGTACCCATTACTCTGTGTCTCGATTTCCCTTTCGGTGCTCTCTTGACTGGTGACATGAAGCGTTACGACATTGGCACTCCTCTCGGTGGTGAGCGGAAGCAGACCCGCACCGAATCCCCCCTGCAGCAAATGGACGGCTTGGACGATGACGATCGTCCGGCGGCTGCCTCAGGCGAGGTGGAGGCGACCATGATGCACATGATGCAGGCAATGATGAAGGACATGAAAGACCTCAGGAAGGAGGTGCGGGGCATGGCTCGCGAGAGCAGGGAGGCCCTGAATGAGGCGAAGCAGGCGAAGGAGATGGCCACGTCCGCGAAGCAGGCCGCACTGGAGACGAGCTTGACCGTCAGCAGCGTGGAAGACAAGGTCAACAAGCTCCAGGAGACGTCCATCACCAAAGATGACGTGGCGAAAATGATCGAGGAGACTTTGTCGTAGTGCACGACTCCGAGAAACGTAACTTCAACGTCCAATCCATCATCTGCCGTTGCTGTCATTGGGAACGTGCCCAACGCGACGACCTTTGATGAGGCAGCTAAATGGGCTATTACCTTATGTACTGATTTCAATGTCCTGGCTCCCACGCCCAGCAACATGTTCTGCAAGAGTGAGTTCAAGGGCGTGTTTTTCATCAAATTCGGGTCCGACTCAGAGCGCCAGGTGTTCCTCGATACGGTCGACACTTTCGCGAAGAGGCAGCCCTGGAGTTTAGGAAGCACCGTCTGGGCCAAGCCGGACTTCCCCATCGACATCCGCACGCAGCACGGGGTCCTCTTCGGGTTGCGCCGGATGCTGGCGAAGTGGGGGTTTAACAAGGCGTGCATCAAGGCCAACACGGACGATTTCTCATTGACGGTTGCAGGCGCGGTGGTGGCAAAGACGGTGGTGAAGGATTTCCGTCTCGAGCTGAAGTGGGTCGACCGGGAATGGGGGAAGTGGGATGCATTGCAGTCGTCAGGTGAGCTCTCCGAGATCACCACGGCGGCCCAGGCGAAGCTCGAGAGGGCGAAAGCATTCAGCGAGAGTAAGGGCAAGGGGAAGGGGGGTGGCTCCATGTAGGGGCCACGGCGGTGCGCAGACAGACAGAAAGTTTCAGTTTCACCCCTCGCGGCTGAGAGCCGCGAGGACGCGGACATGTTCAATATGGGCCGTGACAGTTTTGTACGTGTTGGTTCTTGAAACGTTGAGGGTATGACCGAGTTGAAATTAGTTGAGGTTTGCAATTACATGAGTTCGCAGTCCGTCGATATCATGTGCCTACAGGAGACACGCAAGCCGAATTCCGATCATTATGACACCGAAGATGGCTACTCGGTGGTATTGTCAGGCACGGCAGGGGCGCATCCCGAATGGGCTGGTGTAGGTTTTGTTATCGCTCCAAGTTTTCGTCCGCGAGTGTGCGGTTACTGGCAGCTGGACAGCCGCATTGCCTCCATCAGGATCCGCACCGGCGCTGGGCGGCTCACGCTATGCACTGTGTACGCCCCGCACAACGACAGGCCGACCGATGAGAAGCTGAGCTTTTACGACCGCCTACACCGTCATTTGGCGGCACTCCCTGGTTATGGCCATCGGCTGGTGTTCGGCGACTGGAACGCCAGACTTGGTGGAAGACGTGCTGGAGAGGAGGGCATTATGGGCGAGCATTCGTTCGGCCGGGAGGCGGTGAAGAAAGCAGAGGTCCCAAACCGTGATTTGTTCATGGAGCTATGTACGGATGTTGACTTCATCGTCGCGAACACCGTTTTCAATCTCCCACCAGAGTTCAAGGCAACATACCACGAGCCTTGTGTCCGGCCTGGTGGCCCCATCACGGTTAACGGTTACAACGCCCTCGATTCGCTGCTGGTCCCAGCGCCTCTGGAGAGAAACCTAATGGACATACGGAGTGACACGACGAGCACCCTCGCATTTCATCATTACCCAGTGTTGGCAAAGTTCATGACCGGCGAGACAGAGCCCAGACAGGAGACGAAGCAGAGGCGCAAGCGTAAAGATTGGAGGGAGCTCCGGTCACCTGCTGGACGGAAGTCTTTGTCGCAGGAGGTTTCACGATTGACTACGCCGTTGTCTCGCTGTGGCTCTCTGTCCCAGCGCTGGCAAGTTACTTCGAGCTCTGTTTGGGCTGCTGTGGAGGCCGTCGTACCAGACATGGTGCGCACGCCGAACAAGCCGTGGATCTCCCAGCGCACGCTGTCTCTGTTGGATGACCGGCGGCAGGCACGCGTCGACGGAGATTGGGAAGCAGAACTCATTTCGAGGAAGTCTGTCAAACGATCTGCAAAGCAAGATCGTGCCAGATGGTTGGAAGATCTTACTGCTTCTGGCGACTGGAGTTGCATCAAAAACATCACGAAGCCGAAAGCGAGACCTCAAGGCCGGTTGAATAACAGCGCGGGTGTCCCCGTCGCGACAGACGAGCGTGCAGAGACGTTCGCAGAACATCTCAACACGATCCAGTGGCATGTGCGACACGTCACTCTTACGCCGAATACGGAGGACGTTATACACCCTCGCTTGGATATCAATTTGGGCATGTTCACAGATGCGGAGCTCCGGAAAGCTTTGCAACGCATGCGTTCTGGGAAAGCTTGCAAACCTGAAGACATCCCAGCAGAGGTGTACAAGGCGCTGGCCGACGAGCCTGGGCAATTGCAGTGGCTGTTAGACATATGTAACGAAGCGTGGAACAGCAAGGAACTCCCACATTCATGGTGCGCTTCAAAAGTATGCCTGCTATACAAGAAGGGGGACCCTGCCAATTGCGACAACTATCGCCCTTTATCTTTGCAGTGCGTCGCAATGAAAGTCTTCTCCGCGATGTTGAAGGCAAGGCTGCTGGACGCTGGCATCGACGACAAATTGTGGCGAACCCAATTTGGCTTCCGGGCTGGGTGCAGTACGGAACACGCCATTTACGCAGCGAGGCGCAACATAGAATTGGCGAGGGCGAAGAAAAATGGCTCTGTTACTCTTGTCGCCCTGGACCGGAAGAAAGCGTTCGACAGCATCCACATTGACAGCTTGCTGGACGCGCTCAGGAGGCTAGGGATCCCAGAAGAGTTTCTGGAAATGATACGCGTGATGATGACTGAGAGGCTGTTTGTCGTCAGCGAATGCGGTAGCGATTCTGCTCCGAGGCCGCAGCTGTCCGGCATCTCTCAAGGGTGCACGCTCAGCCCACTTCTGTTTATCCTCGTAATGACAGTGCTACTTCACGACGCTGTCGGCCTCTTGGAAGGTGGAGCGAAGGATGCTTACGCGAAGGGGGACTTGTGCGAGTGCGTCTACGCGGACGACACCTTGCTTATTGGGACAAACGACGCATCCTTGAATGAGCACTTGAAAGCAATTTCTGACGCGGGTCGCAGGTACGGCATGGAGCTGCACTGGGACAAGTTCCAGGTCCTTGCCGTGGGGGCGAAAGGAGACGTTTGTGCACCCGATGGCACGGCTCTCAAGCAAGTCAAGCAGCTTCAGTACTTAGGTGCGCATCTGTCAGCCGACGCAGACGCAGGGCCTGAACTGGGGCGCAAGATCGGCGAAGCAAAAAGGGTGTTTTCGTCGCTCAGTAAACTGTGGTCCCATTCCTATCTGACTTGGAGACGCAAGTTACGCATTTTCTCTTCAGTGGTGGAATCGAAATTGCTTTACGGGCTCGCTGGGGCATGCTTGAACAAAGCCCAAACACGGCGTCTGGACGGCTTCCAGAAAAGGTGCCTCAGAAAAATCATTGACATCAAGCCGTCATGGATGTCCAGAGTACCAAACGCAGAAACGCTGAGGCTTGCGCAACACACGGGTGCCAGTACCCTGCTACTATACCGGCAGATGCTTCTGTTCGGCGACGTGCTGCGCTCAAGTGAGAACAGCTTGCTTCGCCGCACCACGTTCGCGCCAAACTCTTTCACGCCGGCGACTGCTGCCGGAGTGAGGCGCAGAGGCGCGCCGAGCAGAGAGTTCGCTCCCATCATGTTGAAGCAATCCTTAGGAATTTTCGGCAGTGTTCACGCGACGGTAGACGCAGCGCAGTCCGTATCGGGCTGGAAGCGCACGCTGCGCCATCACATTCTCTCATTGTGATTCTTCAAATGTTTTGTCTATTGCATTTTCCGCGCTCTGTCTGTCCACGCACCTCCTGGTGTACGACTCAGAAGGAAGGGCTGCGTGGCTGAAATGGTAATTCCGCAATGCGGACTCTGCGCGTTGCGTTGCGTTGCGTTACTGATGTCCCGCCCGCGACTCAACCGCGACCCGCCCCGCGACCCGCCCCGCGACGGACTCGGGGACCCATCCGCGACACGCCCGCGACCCTACTGCGACCCAACCACATGGCTGTGACGAGAATTCGGCGCCTGCAGCGAACTCGTTGCGTAATTTGTAAGAAACGGGCGTCTGCGGCGGACTCGTTCAGAGCCTCGCAGACTCCCGCCGTCACCGCCGCCCCCTCACTCGTATCCACCAGTGCGAGGGCTATGGAAAACATAACCTTTCCGAGGTCGCCCAGAGTTCTTTGATCGGCGCTGGTTTCCCCTGCCTGGGGCGCGGAGCGCGCCAGGGGCGGCGCCAAAGGCGCCGCCAGGGTAGCCCAGCGCCGACCCAAGGAATCCAGGCGGACCTCCGAACATTTGTTCCCTAAACAGCCTTTGTACTCAGAAGATATTACCTGTCTCCCTGAGGTTGAGTCCAGCGAAGAGCTTCCACGTTGCCGCCCGTTGCCACCTCATTGCCGCCTCGTGCGATGAGCGGGCCCGGAAAGATTTCGCCACGTTGCCGGCCGTTGCCGCCACGTTGCCGCCTCGTGCGCTGGCTGGGCGCGGCGAGGTTTAGCCAACTTGCCCCCCGTTACCGCCTTCTCGCAACCTCCTGCCCTGGAGGGGTATGGCGAGGTTTGGCCACGTTGCCAGCCGTTGCCGCCACGCTACCGCCTCGTGCGCTGGGTGAGCCTGGCGAGGTTTGCCTCCTCGTTGACACCTCGTGCTCTGGGGGTGTCTGGCGAGGTTTCGAGACGTTGCCGCCCGTTGCCGCCTCGTTGCCGCCTCGTTGCCGCCTTGTCCGCTGGGTGGGCCTGGCGAGGTGCCACGTTGCCGCCCGTTGCCGCCTCGTTGACGCCTCGTCGCCACCTCGTGCCCTGGATGGGTCCAGCGAAGTTTCGCCACGCTGCCACCCGTGACCGCCTCATTGCCGCGTCGTGCGCTGGGTGGGTGCAGCGGGGTTTGGACCCGTTGCCACCACATTACCGCCTCGTTCGCTGGGCGGGTCTGGCGAAGTTTCGCCACGTTGCCGCCCACTTCGTTGCCACCTCGTGCCCTGGATGGGCTGGCGAGGTTTCGGCACGTTGCTGCCAATTGCCTCCTCGCTCCCGCCTCGTGCGCTGGGTTGGTCTGACGAGGTTGGGACACGTTGCCGCCCGTTGCCGCGCCTCGGGCGCTGGGTGGGTCCGGCGAGGTTTCGCCTCTTTGCCGCCCGGTTCGTTGCCATCTCTGGTTTGCACCAAATATATGAAGATCTCCTCCCCGAGGGTGAACGGTACACCGCGTCGTATTGCAGTTTGAATATGATTCTGCCCCGTAGTCCATCCTCAATCTGATTTCGTACAATACCAGGCAGGCCGGAGCTCGAACCCCCAATCCTCCTCTGCAGAAGGCCACTATGCGCGCGCACTCGTCTAGGAAACAACTCGCAATTTTCAAACACCCCTTGCAACAAAAAAAAGGTGCACACGCGCGTCGTCGCGCGAATGCCGACATCCTTCAAACACCGGAGGTTTCGTAGAGATTCCAGAATCGAGTGTCGCGACAACAGATACAACACATGGTTTCACAACCAAATGTTCAAATAAAGTTTGCGTTCGCGCCCTTGCGGATTTTTCTAACAACCACAAATGCTTCAACATGTCAAGGGAACCAATTTCCCATTAAGCCTCTTGCGCGCACGTGTCCAAATCGTTCGAAGGCCCTCGCGCGCGTGCTGTCACAGGAGTCCTTTGCAACAGAAGCAGGCAAAACGCACACGCGCACGTCGTCGCGCGCGCATGCTGGAATCTACAACAAAGATCCGGTGGCGTAGAAACTTCAAAATCGTGTGCCTCGGAACAAATCAAACAACACATGGTTTGGCAACACCAGTGTTCGAGAAAATCCTGCGCCCGCGCCTTTGCAGATTATTAAGACAAACGCAGGTGGTCCAACATGTTCCCCGAATTCTGCCAAACGGGCCTTCGCGCCGCATGTCGAGTTCATTCGAACGCCCTTGCGTGCGTGCTGGGGTGGGGGCGCGATCCGTGTCAAAAAAATACGCGGGCCACTCGCGCGCGTAGGCCGCGCGCGTATGTCGAACTCCGTCAAAAACCTTCATCGCTGACGCGAACACATCGTCATCTTCATCGGCGGCCGTGATCAACATCGGCGCCGTTTTCGGTTTTGCCGTCGTCATCGCCATCATTGTCACCATCATCGTTACTCTCATAATCGTGTCTACCAGTTGTCGGCGACGCCATTATACCGCGCCCACCCAAGTCACTCACACTGATGTGCTCGCTGGGAAGTGCCCAGCGGTCAGCGCCGCCGCGGCCACGTCGGTCGCGCAAAATTGGCTGGCCGCTGTGCGCTCGAGCATGCGCGGGCTGGCGCGGCCGAAGAGATGCACCAGCCAACACCAAGCACTCATCGCAATCGCCTCCGCATGGGCTTTGCAAGCCAGGTTGCCGCTGGGTGGGTGAACTGTTGGCAAGCGCATGGATTATGTCGATTCATGTGTGACTGTAACAATTAGCTGCACCACATTGCTTCCAAATCCACAGTGCAAAAACTGACTGCTGGGAGTCCACGTTTGCTGACATTTGTAGACCTTGATTCGTCTTCGGTTAATACCTTTCGGATGGGAGAGCGTTGTGCCGCCTGCCAAGCACCTCATGGAATCTTAGGTGGCGCCCCGATGAGGTCATCGGGCCAGGTTTCCACAGTGAGCCCATGCAGAGGCCGGCGGAGCATGCAAGCAGCAGTACACGAGGGTCCAGCCACGTTCCGCGCTTCCAGCTGGCAAGTGGGGGTCCGCAAACGGTGCGGTAATAGACCGTGCGGTGACCTCGGAATCCCCAAGACCTCACCGCACGATCACTGCTGTTGGAACACTGGAGGCTTCAGTCGCCCGAGACATCCTCGGAGAACGATCCGAGTTCCAACACCGTTCGGTCACTCACAAGCCTCACTGACTCACCATTCGGTGTGGTCACCGCACCGTTTTGCGGCGCGCTGCGTTTGGCTACTGCTGCTTGAGCTTTCTATTCCGCGTCGTTTTTTGTTTAGCCTCAAGGGCCTCCAGCGAAGCCTCGGGCCGAGCAACTCCCAGCCTGGCTGGAAGCCGCTGTGCACCAGGCTCTGGGCCTAAGTTGGGCATGAAGGAACTTTTGTGTGGTGGTGAATGCACCCATCCGCACTGCGATACGTCGGCGATACGGCGCAATTCTTAGACCCCACCGGAGGCTTTCGGGTCATAGTTTGGATCTCCAGCGGCCGTTCAGGGCGATCCAGGGATCCCCGAAACGCTGCCAGCAAAACGCGGCCGCTGGAACGCGTCGCGAGGCTGGAAAGCTGCCGAGAACCTCTGAAAACGTCTGACAACCCCATCTGTTAGGGGAACCCAGGGACACACAATTAAGAATACACACACACACACACACACACGTCTCAGCATTCCCTATATTTGACATTTGTTCTGGAGATTTTACTTCCCCTCTACCTCCCTTAATTTCCATACTTTCATCCGAATCGACGATTATGTGTGTATGTGTTTTTTCCTCGTGAATTGGGAATGCCCAGAGCCATCACCCATCTCCTGAACGCCCCCGACCTCGAGCAATCGCGTCGCAGTTCCCTCCCTGCGCCAGTCTGAGGGGCAACGACAGGGGGTGTGGAGCATAGGGGAAAACATCGACCTGGAATCGGCGATACATCGCCGATTGGCACCCGATAGCGAATCCGCAAGTTCTTTGGCAGTGTGGGGCTATGCGGCCCCTCTCGGCGATGAGTGGGCGATCGGGGGTCGATGCGCTCCCCCGTACAATCCTCCGCCTGTTGCCCCTGACCCACCCCCGGAGGCGGGCCTCTTCCAGCGCCTCCTCCAGCGCCGCGCGCGCTGCACCGTCGCTGTCGGGCCCTGCCGGGGCGCTCGGGGTCGCGCTCGCCGTCGCCGTCGCAGCCGCCGCAATCAGAGGGGCAACAGCGATTTACCGAAGGAAATCTTTAGTCCTCTGGACCCCCCCGAGCTATGTCTGGCCATCAACTCCGCGCGTCCCCCGGTTTTCCTGTCCTTGTCCTGCTCGTGACTCGCGACTTCGGACTTGTCTGTTCGCTGGAAACTGGAGCCCTCGCAGCCGTCCCCCTGCCGTCTGCGGTGGGGCATGACGAAACAATCGATTTGAAACATTTGAAACATAACGACAACTGTGGTACGGTACACCCTGGACAGGGAGGGCAGCAAGGTGGGACTGGTGCCGCCTGTGCGCGCCGGTGCTGTGCGGGCACGGAGGTGGCCCGAACGTGGGCCTCAGCCCCCATGGGGGAGCCGAGACCCGCCTAGGGGTGGGGAGCCCGCCTCCAGCCCCTGAGGTCCAGAGATCTAGAGGAGGGGTGCGAGAATTGCGGAGCGACGCAGCGGCGCAGCGGGAGTGGGCCGCGCGGGGGGGGGGGGGACAAGCGGGCGAGTAGGGAGGGGGGGGGGCGCGGGCGACCAACCCCCGAAGAGAGGGAACGGTGGCAATCTCGGTTCGTTGTTTAATCGGGCGCGGCCAAATGGTCCACGGCCGCCGTGGAGCTGCTTGTACCCCGGCGGTGGCCCGTGCCATTGCTGGCCCTTGGATGTCCATCCCAAACCCCACCCACCCGTGTCCTGGTCCCTCCCCTGTCCTGGCGCTGGCGGCGGCGGAACGGGGAGGTTAGCGGGCGAAAGGCGGGGGAGAACTCTGTCGAGGTCTTCGCCCGTCAACCAGGGCGCGGGTTGCAAACCGCACCGTTTGCAAACCATTCCCTTCAGAGTCGCCGATCGGGCCTCGAAGCAAAACAAACTGCGCTACCATGAACTGTCGATGGTCCGCACGGATTTCTGGGATCTGCGCGGGGCCCCCCTGCGGCGCCTCTGGCGCCGCTCCGAGCGTACTCCGCACGCTGGGGGTGGGGTGCCAGGAACAATTGTAGAGGGAGGGGTAGGTTAGATTGGGGTTTGGGGTTCCTCGGAGAAGGTTGGAGGCAGGGTGCAGGTATGACAAGGATGCACCAGATCGAAAGCGAGGGTCGAAGTCCAAAGGCGAGGGTCGAGGTCCAGGTTGCAGGAGGAGTAGGAAAGGTAGATGTAACCGAGCGCGTTGGTGGAAGTAGTGGCTGAAGAAGAAGCTCTGCTCGTCGCGGGCGTGGTGGAAGCGAGTAGCTGCTGCCGTGGTGCGGCGAGATGTGCAGATTGCTGTGCTGCGTCGCGTTCAGCCAGTGCTGCTGCTGCCGCGGTTGCACTGGGTGCTCAGTCAGGGTATGGTATAGGTGTAGGATTTGCGAAATGAGTACGGGCCAGCTGCATGATGGTCTCGCCGTCGCGGGGCAAAAATGGAAGAGGCACAGGAAAAGCTGCCCCCCGCGCGGGCAGCTGCAACTGTAGAGATCTAAACGCTAGGAGGTGTGACATTGATGATGGGGATCCTCGCGGCGAGGGTGGCCCGCGCCGCTGGTCCTGCAGGCAGCATGAGACAAGGGTTCGAGGTTGCCGAACGGTTGATGGGGTCGTCGATGCAGGTGCAGCTGTTCCGCGCGTGCTTGGATGGATGCGCGGCGGGTGGAGGCAATTTCAGTAGGATGAGACGAAATGATTAGATTAGATATGCTGCTCGTGGATGCCGTCGCAAGAACCCGCGTCCGCAGCCGGGCCTTTGCCTTCCGGAAGTAGATAAGGTGGCGCATGACGCCGTGTACTGCCATGCGGTACTCGCCCAGGCCCCCCGTGCCCACGGTCGCGCGCGTGTCGACCGTGGCGTCTGCGATGCTGCTGGCGTGGGCCTCGCGCGCAATCGCGAGCCTGGGGCCAATTCCCTCCATGGTGCGGCGCTGCGAAGCGGGGCCCTCTCCCTGCTCGTGCGATATGGCGGGTCGCCTCGCCATGCGTCCTCTCGCCACAAGCCCCCTCGGCCTCGACGCGCGCGGCCGAGACTCGGGGCGGTCTCGGCGGTTCCGGCGTTGCAAACTGCTGTCGCGATCCCCCTCTGCTTGTCGTCGCGACCCTTGCCGCCGCTGTCGCCTTCGTCGCGGCGCGCGTCCATGGGCAGCTGGCCGCTGGCTTGGGCTTGCGCGGCTGCCTCGACGGGCGTCGGCGCGCGACGGCGGCGGCGCCGCGGCGCCGTCGGCAACGGCGGCGGCCGGCCGGCCAGCCGGCCGGCCAGCGGCGTCGGCGAGGCCACGCGAATGTCGTAGATGTTCGTGCTCCTCAGCGACGCGCGGCCCCCCTTCGCCGTCGGCGCAGGGCCGCTCTCGGGGATGGCGACGGGGGGGGGGGCGCGTGGAGCAGTGGCTTCGCGCGGTCGATCGGCGCGCGCGCATCGTGGGGGGGCTCGCAGCTCCAATTCTTCGGGAACTCCCACGGGGGCTGTAAATCCACTGATTGCGGTGGCGCGCCGTAGCCTCGGGACTATCGGGGCACGCTCGTCGTCGCGGGCATGGCAGCTGCGCGTGGTGCCATTGCAGCGCCGGAAGGCCTTGGCCGAAATCGGGGGGGTCGGGGTCGCGCGCCTCTGGATCGTTGGTCAGGGGCGTGGTTCTCCCTGAGGCGCATGGATTGCACCTCGGTCGCATGTCGGGCCGACCCTTTCCGACCGTCAGGCGACTCGTCCATGCTGGACTTGTCGACGGTGCTGGATTGGATGCCGGCGCTATAGCCGTCGTCGCAAGCGGCGGGCAGTGGGGGATAGCTTTGGCCATTCTCTCCTTGTGCGATATGAGGGCGGGTGGCATTCTGGCAACTGGGTCGGTTGATTGCCGGGCGTGGCATAGGCTTTGGAACCCTGGAATCGAAGCGGGGCCTTCCAAGTTGAGCTTCTCGTCGTGCCCGAGGTCCTGGTTCAGCTCGTGCGACTGTCGCATGTCTGCCAGGCGCTTGTCGACCACTGCAGGATGTTCTCCTGGTGTCTGGTCGTAGCCAGTCGTTCTCATAACGAATGGACCACTGTGGATGTCGAAGCTGGATGGCGATTCGGATAGCGTGGTGTCTTCGATGTCCTCTGGATGGACGCTGGCGATGGCGGCGGCAACAGCTCCTTGTCTACGTTGTCCGTATCGTCGATGGTCCTCTGAGGACGTTGCCGTTATCGCCGTTTTCTCCAGGGCTAAATCCATGTAGACAAGGTCTTGACCCGTGTGGCGTAGCTCGCCGACCTCGGCTGGCCACGTGGGGAACTTGCCTGCGTCCGATACGAATGTCAGCTTCATTGGTGGCCCCGGACCGAGTGGTTGCCTCAATGTGGACGAAGTGGTTGGTCTCACTCTGGTTGAAGCGGCAATGCGGTACCTGGTCTCGGGTGGGTCTTCCACGAAGCGTATGTAACCCCCCGACGTTATGCGGCGAGATGTGCCGGCTGTCCTCCGAAAGAATGTGCGCGTCAGTGGTTGGCTGGGTGCCATTGGCTCCCATGGTCTGCATCACTTCTTTCAGGTACACGCAGATGGTCCTAGCCTCCGATCATGTCAAGACATTGTAGTCTGGCGCGGCGCCCCTGTGTGCGAGATCGACGTGTGCGGCGACGTCCACTTCCACGTGGTTGCTGCGGTCGGTGGTGCGCTCCTCCATCACGAAGGCTCTGGTTTTCGACACCTTCTTGGGGTAGGCGTTGTGGATACGTCCTGGCGGTCGTCCCTTGAACGGTGTGGTAAGCATCAGTAGTGGAGGCTGTCTCTCGGCGAGCTGCCTCGATTTATGGCAAGGGGTGGTGACGAGCGGCCACTGCTTACCATAGCCTCCGTTGATGGCGTCGTCCTCGCCCTTGTACTTGCTGGTGTCCAGGTAACGTGGTAGTTGGTGAGGTCGCTGAAACCAATGTTGGCCCAAGAACATGCAGCTGCCAGAGTGGCGGGATGCGTCGAACCTGATCACCTCGCCCATTATTTCGCATACTGTGGCCTGTCATCTTTCGTCTGTCGTTGCGAAATAAGTTTTTGCTGTAGTGGTCGTCTGTCTTGAAAGCCATGTGCGCGGTGCCCCTATATAGGCGTAAGTATGTGTAGTATGTGGACAGCTGGTGAGGCGCAACCTGTGACTGTCAGTCCTTCTTGACAATCCCTCTGCAACCCTGCGCTGTGCCGACCTCTGCGCGGTTGTTCCCGTTGGGTGTGTAGCTGAACGCGTAATGCGGATCACCGCATTTGTTCACGTAGCCAGTGCTGCTGGTCCTCAGCGGCACTTGGTTGTGGTCCTGGACACGATCTGGTGCGTTCTCTGGTCGCAAAGGGTTTCCGATATCCTCGATGGTCTTTATGCGCTCCGCGTTGGGAGCGCCAGTGTCCTTCTCTCCTCCTCCCTCCGCCTTCCTTCCTCCTCCCTCTTCCTCCTGCTCCTCCTGCTATCGGATTGGTGTTAGCCCTTTGCATTCCTTCCGAATGTGTGATGGTCCTCCTCCTCCTCCTGCTCATGCTCCTCCTCCACCTGCGACGACGACGCCGACGGCTCTGCTAACTCCCCCCTCCGCCCTCCACCTCCTCCTCCTCCTCCTCATCATCATCATCATCACCACCATCATCACCATCACAACCATCACCACCACCATCATCATCATCATCATCATCATCATCATCATCATCATCATCATCATCATCATCATCACAACCACCATCACCATCACCATCATCATCACCACCACCATCATCACCATCACCACCATCACCACCCTCATCATCATCATCATCATCATCATCATCATCATCATCATCATCACCACAACCACCATCACCATCACCATCATCATCATCATCACCACCACCATCATCATCATCATGATCATCAGCATCATCATCATCATCATCATCATCATCATCATCATCATCAACCTCCCCCTCCCCCTCCTCCTCACCCTCCTGTTCGTCCTCCTCCTCCCTCCGCCTTCCTTCCAACTCCGTCTTCCTCCTGCTCCTCCTGCTATTGGATTGGGTTTAGCCCTTTGCATTCCTCGTGAATGTGTGATAGTCCTCCTCCTCCTGCTCCTCCTGCTCCTCCTGCTCCTGCTCCTCCTCCACCTGCGACGACGGCGACGCCGACGGCTCTGCCTACCCCCCCCTCCGCACTCCATCCCCCCCCTTCTCCTCCTCCTCCTCCTCCTCCTCCTCTTCTCCTCCTCTCCCCTTCCTCCTCCTTCGCCTCCTCCTCCTCCTCCTCCTTCTCCTCCTCCTCCTCCTCCTCCTCCTCCTCCTCCTCCTCCTCCCCGTCCTCTTCCTCGTCCTCCTCCTCCTCCTCCTCCTCCGACGACGACGACGACGACGGCGACGGCGACGACGACGCTAACGCCGCCGGCGTCGCCGCCGCGGACGAAGCTGCCGACGATGGTGGCGCCGCCATAGGCGCCGACGGCGGCGCGCCGCTGGCCTGCTTCGGCGAGCCTCTGGTCCAGCAGCTCGGCAAACTGCCGCGACAACTCCGCGCGCGCGGCGCCCTCGCCAGATGCGGGGAGGGAGGATGCAACGGGGTGGAGGGGGGAGTGGCATCGAACGGGATGGATAGAACGAGGGGACAAGGGGATGAAGGGGGGGAACGGGGTGGAGAGAAGGGCTGGGGGGGAACGGGGTGGAGGGAGGGGGGGGGAGGAAGGAGGAGGAAGAAGGGGAGGAGGAGGGGAGGAGGAGGGGAGGAGGGGATGGGGAGTGAGCGAGCGGGCGAGCAGGGAGGAGGAAGAGAAAGGAGGAGAAGCACGAGTATGAGCTTGGGGAGGGGGAGGAGCAGGAGGGGGAGGAGAGGGAAAAACATGGAGGACGAGCAGGGCTGAGGAGCAGGGATGAGGGATGAGGAGGGTTCACTGGCTTCTAGGGGGTCCTAGGCGGTGTCGGGGCTGACTTGGGATTTTTTGTCATCGGGATCCGAAGAGGCCTGGGATGGGGGAATGGGGGGGGAGGAGGCAGGAGGAATGAAGGAGAGGTATGCGGGAGGGTGGGGTGAGGTGTGAGAAGAGAGGAGCGAGGAGAGCTGGCGAAGGAAAGATGAAGGAGGGGAGGAAGGGATGGGAGGAGGGAGGAGGTTGCTGTACATTGTCGCTGAGGCTGTGGAGCCTTCTGGTGGGTGCCGCCTCTGGAGGGTTCCACAGAGTCCCAGCGGGGAGGAGGGCACGAGCATGAGCCTGTCTGTTCACTAATTGAAACAGCAGGCAAGAGGGCGGAGAAGGAGGAGAGAGGAGTGGCTGTGGATGGGGAGAGGAGGCACATGAAGATGGCACGCTCCCCTTCCCGCCGAGGTCCCCCTGATCCCACCACTTCCCTTTTGTCCGTTGTGTCGCGGGTTGCTGAATCAGTTCCTGATTCATGGCGTCCCAGATGTTCGCTCCATCAGATTATGATGGCACTGGGGCCTCTTGGGCCTCGTGAGGGGTGCTTGGGAGGCCGCGGGTGCCTCCTTGGAAATCTGGAAGACACCTTGGGCCAGGGGCGCCTCCAGCATTATCCGAGTTTGACCCTCCTGCCCCAGCGCCTGACTTACTATTATGTTCCTCCTTGATTTTTTTGGGGGGCAGCAGAGTGCTCACGCAACCAAGCGTATTCCAATCAACGCGGCACACCACACGCCTCCTGTTAGCTCCACTACACGTCTCCAGTAGGCGCCACCACAAGGTCTTCCTGGGAGGCGAACCGCAGACGCAACCCACCTCGATCTGGCAGGGGACCAAGACGCCCGGGAAGCGGACGACCCTTCGATCTGATCCTCACCCTTGGCCTACAAGTCCGATCGCCAACAACACGACGCCGCCTGGTGGCTTGTGACGATGCGTCATTCTTAGACGGCCTCTGCAGAACTTAGAGCCGCATGAGTACTAGAACAACTTCATTCCGAGCCGTTGTTCGATAGTCCTGGATGCCTGGCGAGGGCCCCCCAGAGGACGGCAGGCATCTCGAGGACAGAACACATCGAACAACCATGGAAAACCTAGATTAACAAAGACAAGCGCGCAAGTCTAGCCATGATTACCGAATCTCCTCCGACTTAACGAAACAAAACTGAAGTTGCACAGCAGGGGACTTGTCCCCATCTTCAAAGATGGAGCCCACGCATCGAGGTGTATGAGCGGGGGGCAATTCAGGCAAGGAACCTTGAAGGGGCCGCTCAACAGAGAGTGCCCAACGCGCCTCTCAACCTTGGAAGGGGCCGTGCAAGACGGATGTATCGTCGGAAGCCACCCGACCGCGTCGCGATAGTAACGACGAGACTTGCAGAACCGTCACGAGCGGGGTGGAGAATAGGACGAGCATGCTGCCATGATGCGACTGAGTCAGCATGTGCCCCAGGAGCACCGGAGTGCCTGGCGCCCCTTGCTCTTTGAGTACTAGCGGAACGACAAGAAATCAGAGAAATCTTGGACGCCTTGAATCCCCTTCCGACATGTTTGTTTCAAATCCGCGGACTCCTAGGCCCTGTCTCCTTCCCCAGGGGCAGTTTCGTCCCGGATTCGTGCTCAATGGTCCCAAGACCCGATTGCGGGCCCCAGTCCGAAGCCGGGGAGAAACGAGTGCATCGAAAAACATCGAATCGGATACTGGGGCGTATCATTCGCATGACTTCTTCCTCCGCGGGGAGGACGCCACCTCTGGAGGAAGAAAAACAGCATAGAGATGAGCTTTCGGAGCTCCGCGCGGCTTTTGTGGATCTGCGCCGAACCCTCCCCCCTGGGGCGCTGAGCGCGGTGTGGGCGGCGCTGGAACAGCCGCAAGGGGGGCCCAGCGCCAATCCGAGCAATCCACGGGGGAGTTTACGTCCGTGCCGCCCTCTCTCTTCTTCGATCCTCCCGCTGCGCGGCCTCCTCGGCCAAGGCCAGCCGCAGGCACTGCCGGCCCTCCTGCCGGGCGCGCGTGGGCCATCGCCGCTTGTCGGCCCCGCCGCCGGTGTGCCCCAGACCCCCCGCAGGGGGAGGTGGGAGGGCGAAGAGCACGGTGGGACCCGATCCTCCTCCTTCTCCTCCTCCTCCTTCTTTTTGTGCTCCTGCTCCATTCCTTCTCCTTATACATAGTTTCTTCCTGTCGCACCCCGAAGCAAGTCTTTAGGGCGGGTCAGGCGTTTCGCCTGACACTTAGCCACAATGTGTGGCCCTGTAACTTACATAACATGACACTGCTTCACAGATGTAGGACGGGTCGTTTTCAAAATGTGGCTTTCACCTTAACGCCGCGCACACTCGTTTTAAAACAATTGTAAGAGCTTCGCGGATGGAGGGCGCCTGGTTTTCAAAATGTGGCTCTCGCCTTAGCGCCTCGCACATCCGATGTGTTGTTTGCGTGAGCTTCACGGATTGAGGGCGGTACCTTTTCAAAATGTTGCTCTCGCCATGGCGCCGCGCACATGCGTGATAACTCGCAAGAATTGCACGGATTTCCCAAAATAGCGTGACAGAAATTGTGTCTTGGACGGATTCAGGATTATGAGGGTGTAACAATTACATTGGTTCGCGGTGTTGAAGTCCCAGGAATAACGCTCTGGCACGATCCAGGGTCTTCAAGACACAACCCTCAAGTTGATCCGTGGCGTTGGCATCCCGAAAACAATGCTTTGACATGCTTCAGGGTCTTCGAACGGCTGTCGTCCAACGAAGCAATTCCCTTCATGAGAATTAGCCCTTGTCGGGGCCTGTGACACGGAAGCCTGGAGGGAGGGTACATTCCAACATCGTTGATGACTCTTGGGTTTACACTGGGCCTCCTCCTCCTCCTCCTCATCCGCTGTGGGGGCCTATGAAGAGCTTGGAGGGAAGGCATATTCCAACACCGTTGATGACTCTTGGGTTCACACTGGTCCTCCTCCTGGTCCTCCTGCTCCTGCTTCTGCTCCCGTTCCTCGTCCTCCCCCTTCTCCTCCACCTCCTCCTCCTCACTCCTCCACCTCCATCCAGTCCGTCCTGACGCCTCCTCCTCCTCATGCCTCCTCCTCCTCGTCTTGCATCTCCCCTTCCCATCCTACCTCCTGCCTCCTCCTCCTCCCCCTCTGTTGTCCTGCTTCCTCCTCCTCCTCCTCCTCCTCCTCCTGTTCCTGCTTCCTCCTCCTCCTCGTGCCGTCGTCGCCCTTCTCCTCGTCCTCCTCCTCCTCCTCCTTCCCCTCCTTCTACTCCTCCCCGCCTTCTCCTGCCCCTCCTCCTCCTCCTCCTCCTTTTCCTCCTCCTTCTCCTCCTCCTCCTCTTGTTCCCTCTGTTCCTCCATCTTCGCCTGCCAAGCAAAACGCTCAAACGCTCGACAGGTCAAGGCAGACAAACGTTCATACCTGCAAAAAACATACACAAACACACCACGGTCGTGCCTCAGAGGGACGCCTCTGGACAAAGTATCATTTACAAGGTCTGGGGGTGAGAGTGTATTGGGAGACCGAGGGGAAAAAAAGAGGCCAATGGCCAGAGAGCTTCTGTCGAGTGCCACCTGGAAGGATCCCCTCCCAGAACTCCCTCAGGTCCGATTTAGGATGTGGCGAACGGTCGAAGCGGTCCGCGAAGCCCAAACACTCTCGCTGCAACCATGTTGTCGCACTTTCCGCGAACAAGCAAACTGGATGTTGGTTTTCTCTACCACCGTCACCCAGAGAGAGTGCTAATAGGTGGGTTCCCTGACACGCCTGATTATATCTTCCATTGATGGTGGAAGCTGAAAAACGTGCTGTTCAGACTCTGGGCCGCCCCCAGGCTTTGGGGGTTCCTCCCTCCTCCTCCTGCTCCTCCTCCTCATCTGGACCTCTGGATGGTGGCAGTTCTTGCGCATAGCACTGATGCCATCGTCCTCTTCCCCCTCCACTTCCTCCTCCCTTCCCTCATCATCTGCCTCCTCCTCCTCCTCCTCCTGCAGCTCCCTCCCCTCATTATCCTCTCCAGCCTCCTCCCCCGCTGCCTCCTCCTCCATCCCATCATCCTCCGCCCCTCCCTCTTCTCATCCTCCTCCTCATCCTCGTCGTCCGCCGCCGCCGCCGCCGCCGCCGCCGTCGTCGTCGTCGTCGTCGTCGTCGTCGTCGTCGTCGTCGTCGTCGTCGTCGTCGTCGCCATTGCCGCCGTCGTCGTCGTCGTCGTCGTCGCCGTCGGCGTGGCCGCCGCCGCCGCCACCGTCGCCGTCGCCGTCGTCGACGTCGTCGTCTTCGTCGTCGTCGTTCGTCGTCGTCGTCGGTCGTCGCCGTCGTCGTCGTCGTCGGTCGTCGTCGTCGTCGTCGTCGTCGTCGTCATCGTCGTCGTCGTCGTCGTCCTCGTCGTCCTCGTCGTCGTGGCCGCCGCCGTCGCCGCTGCCGCCGCCGCCGCCGCCACCGCCGCCGTCGTCGTCGTCGTCGTCGTCGTCATCGTCGTCGTCGTCGTCGTCCGTCGTCGTCGTCGTCGTCGTCTGTCGTCGTCGTTCAACGATCGAGGCTGGAGTTTCGATGAGGTTTTTCATGATGTTCGGCCATTGGACGCTGTTTTCGGGCTTGGGAGCGGTCAAAAACCGAGAATGATTTTGAGCCGATTTTGGTTCTCGTCGTCGTCGTGGAGGAAACTCAGCCTTGCAGACTGTCGATCCCCCATCGCTCTCCCACAACTGCAGTCGCGCACCGCCCGGGGAGCGGCGGCGGCGACGGCGGCGGCGGCGGCCGCGGCCGCGGCCTCGACGACGACGACGACGACAAGGACGCCGCCGCCGACGACGCCGCCACCGCCGCCGACGACGACGACGACGACGAGGACGACGACGACGACGACGACGACGACGACGACGACGACGGCGATGACGGCGATGACGACGACGGCGGCGGCGGCGGCGTCGTCGTCGCCGTCGTCGTCGTCGTCGTCGTCGTCGTCGTCGTCGTCGGCGGGGGCTGGGGCTGTCTTGGGCCCTCTTGGGGCCTCCACAATTTGGACATCCATGTCAAATTGTCTTGAAGCTTCGGCGGGGGGCTATCGATTTCTTCTGGGCGGCGCAGCGGGCGGCACCTTGAAGTGTCCCACGGCGCCTGGACAATTTGGACATCCATGTCCAGTTTGTCCAGAGACGATTTGGGCCCTCTTGGGGCCATCCTGGGGCCATCCTGGGGGGGTCGACCCCTGAAATAAAACTAATACACAGGACTGAGGGCTCCAGGGACCTGAGGACTGAGGGCTCAAGGGACCTGATGATGATGATGATGATGACGACGATGATGGTGACAATGGTGGTAGTGATGACGACGTGGGAAATGATGAGGAATCTGATGAGAAGGAATAATATGAAAACGCCGGTCTGAGCACTTCATGGGCTCGACCATCTGGAGTGGTACGTTTTGCCGCTGCTTTTCCCCACGGTTCTGGAGCCCTCGGGGCCTTGGGGGCCCCATAACGGATCCGAAGCCTCAAATTTTTTGCCGGCTCACGACCGACGACCGGCGACCGGCGACGACGACGACGGGCATGAGTTACTTGGCGCCCCTCCTTGGGAGCATCGGGTAACTGGGGGGTGCGCTCCACACCCCACACTTATTCGGTGTCCCCCGGGGGACATCGGGCAGCTCGACCTTGCAGGGGGGGGTGTTGGGCACGAGTGACCCGGTGGCGAGGGGGTGGCATCGGGTAACTCGACCATGCACGGGGGGGTGTCGGGCATGAGTTACCTGGTGTCCCCCGAAGGGCATCGGGTAAGTCGACCCCGCAGGGGGCACATTCGGCATGATTCGGTGTCCCGCGCGAGACATCGGAGTTACCCGAAGGTCCCCGGGGGACATCGGGTAACTTGACCCTGCAGGGGGGGGGTCTGGGCATGAGTTACCCGGTGGTCCCCGGTGAGACATCGGAGTTACCTGGTGGTCCCCGTGGGACATCGGCCCGTGGGACATCGGAATTACCCAATGTCACCCGTGGGACATCGGAATTACCCGGTGGTCCTCGTGGGACACCGGCCCGTGGGACATCGGAGTTACCCGGTGTCCCCCGAGGGGTATCGGGTAATTGACTCGACCCTGCAAGGGGGGGGGGGTCTGGGCATGAGTTACCCGGTGTCCCCCGCGGAACATCGGAATTACCCAGTGTCCCCCGTGGGACATCGGAGTTACCCGGTGGTCCCCATGGGACATCAGCCCGTGGGACGTCGGAGTTACCCGGTGTCCCCCGTGGGACATCGGAGTCACCCGGTGGTCCCCGTGGGACATAAGCCCGTGGGACATCGGAATTACCCGGTGTCCCCCGTGGGACATCGGAGTCACCTGGTGGTCCCCGTGGGACATCGGCCCGTGGGACATCGGAGTTACCCGGTGGTCCCCGGGGGACATCGGGTAACTCGACCTTGCAGGGGGGGATCTGGGCATGAGTTACCCGGTGGTCCCGGTAGGACATCGGATGTACCCAGTGTACCCCGTGGGGCATCACGACGACGACGACGACGACGACGACGACGACGACGACGACGACGACGACGACGACGACGACGGCGGCAACTTTCCCATGTATTTTTCCCGTGCGGCCCCCCCTGATGAGTCAAAAACCCATCGGAATTTCAACATTTTCGCGTTGGAGCCCTTGCCTCGGCGCGTTGGCGGTGAATGCTCGCGACAAGCACTTTCGGTCGCAATGTGCAATAACCCTATTTTTTTGCCCGTTCAGGGGGGCCGCACGGGAAAAACGCATGGAACTCGACGACGACGACGACGACGACGACGACGACGAAGACGACAAAGGACTAAGGACGACGACGACGACGACGACGACGACCTCTTGGAGTCTTCTTGGGGCCGTCTCTGGGCCCTCTTGGAATCGTCTGGGTGACCGATCTCGGGGCTTTATTGGGATCGTATTGGGGACCCCTTGGAGCCGTCTTGGGGCCCTCCTGGGCTTTTCCCAGGGCCCTCCAGCGGAGCCCAAGAAGGCCCCGAGAGGGCTCCACGAGGGGCCCAGTAAATATGAACCAACCGAATACCCGCTGGTACATCATTCCTGGGCTTCTCTTGGGGCCATCTTGGGCCCCTCCTGGAGCCGTCTTGGGGCCCTTTGGGGGCCCTCTCGGGTGCTTCTCAGGGCCCTCGAAGGCCCTCGAAGGCCCTCGAAGGTCCCCAGAGGGCCCCAAGACGGCTCCACGAGGGGCCCAAGATGGCCCCAAGAGAAGCCCACGAATTATGTACCAACCGAGGGCCCGCTGGTACATAATTCCTGGGCTTCTCTTGAGGCCATCTTGGGCTCCTCCTGGAGCCGTCGTGGGGCCCTCTGGGGGCACTCTCGGGTGCTTCTGAGGGCCCTCGAGGGCCCCAAGACGGCTCCACGAGGGGCCCAAGATGGCCCTAAGAGGGACCCAGTAATTATGTACCAACTGGGGGCCCGCTGGTACTCAACTCCTGGGCTTCTCTTGGGGCCATCTTGGGCCACTCCTGAAGCCGTCTCGGGGCTCTCTGGAAGCTCGCTCGGGGGCTTCTCGGGGTCCAGAAGGAGGAAGAGGAGGAAGAGGACGAGGGGAGGCAGGAGGAGCTGCAGGAGGAGGAGGAGGAGGAGGAGGAGGAGGAGGAGGCAGAGGATGAGGGGAGGGAGGAGGAGGATGACGAGGCGGACGAGGAGTAGAAATAGGAGGAGGAAGCGGACGATGGCATTAATTTTATGCACAAGAACCGCCACCATCCAGAGGTCCAGAAGAGGAGGAGGGAGGAACCCCCAGAGTCTGGGGTCGGCCCAGAGTCTGAACAGCACTTTTTTTCAGATGATGCACTTCTGATTCGCAAGTTGCTTCGCCCCACGTCTATGGCGCACCTGGCACACCCAACCCGGGCTATGCCACACTGGCCACTAGGGGTGCGAAGGGGCAAGGAAGGCCAAAGACTGCCGGACTGCAACTCTCCGAACATCTCCACAGGGTCAGAATCTGGAGCACGCTCTCAGCAACCTGCCTGTACAATTGACGTGCGCTAGAGAAGGCTTTACGACCATCGCTGCACATGGTGTTCCGACGGGCTGCCCCCTTGGCCTCGCGGTCTGCCCACGCTTTGCCTCGGACGTGGCGTAATTTCAATGAGCTCTCGGCATCAGCCTCGGAGCGGTGCGCCTTGACCTTGACACCAACATATGTGGATCGACCGCGGGTTCTTCAATAGCCAGCATATGGGCACGTACGTTTCCTAGCTAGCAAGACATGGGCAACGCCCCAAGTCACAGCTTGACAATCCGAGTGCAGGAATGCGGCAAATAAGAGGGGAGTTCACTCAAGGATACCCCCCAGCACACTCTCATGACTGGACTTCCCTTCGGAATGCCGCTGAAACATGCATGCAACATGGTGCTCCACGCCCGCAACGGTCTGGAGAATTCCGTCCGCCACTGGGCCCGAAATACCTCTGATGAAGACGCCTTCGTGCGAAACCTCGACTATGGTCGATCAAGCCCTGCCCACATGGGGGACCGAACCGTCAAAACAACTCCAGTCACTGTAAAATTGTCCCTGACGGAACAAAACCCAAACAATAAGATGGGGCAATCCTTGTTGAAATAATGGACCTCCGGCTCCTCCAACGGCCTCGTGGCGACGAGAGTGGGGGGCGTCCAGAGCGAGGAGAAGAGGGGATCACTTGGCCCATGGTGGAAGGCCATGGCTCGAATCTCCTCGTTCTGACCATCACGGTCTGCTTCACATCATGGGCACTCCCATGCCCTGGGGAAAATCGTATCCAGCTGGCCACGTCGAGGACATAAGCCGTCCGCGCTGTATCTCCATCTGCTGAGGGTGACACCTGCGGCGTACTTGCCAGCGAAGACTTGCACCAGGAGACGCTTAAAGTCCATGGGGAATTTCTGGCTAGCGAGCAGCCTGCGCGGCCCAAGGGCCGAAAGGCCTCTACTTCGAATCCCCTGAGCCCTGCTATGAAGAACAGAATCACTTCAATGTGCTGGTGCACTGAATCCCAGTTGAAACACGGCCTATGACATGGGGCGGAGTGGAAGAGAGGTGATGGTGGGTGCCGTCAGCGCTCACGAGTATAGCTGGGTTGGCGCGTTCCCAGCCCGCCTCCTTAATTCATAGGTGCATGTCCGCCAGGGGCCCGCTGGACTTCGCGAGCCAGGCTGACGAAGCTGGAGGAGCACGGGAATTGTCCTGGGTTGTCCTAACAGCTTGGGTGAGTCCACGCGCCGTCAACCCATTCCCCCTGGAGCAAACCCTTATCCGTCGCTTGCCACCTTTCCTTACAATATCTCTTAAGAGTGAACGCGGCCAGAACTGAAGGTCCTGATCGGGAGGAAAAATGCCGAGAGACTTCGCCCCGGCTCGCCTGAGATACCGAACTTCCTGAGGCGAATGCACCAGGACCTCTCCGCAATAGGTGGCCGTGTCTTGCATGCCGGGGAAGAAGACCCGAGCCTTGAGGCGCCCTGGTCCGCCCATGGATCCAAGATTCTTCATTCGATGCTGAATCACAGCAAAACGGCGAAGCAGGACAGGTCCAACCCCAGGGTGGCGGCGGTGCTTGCTGAACGCTTGCGCGCCTGCCTCCATGGCCACGCGCGATCTCTGTCATCCTATTGTTTTAGCTCTTGTCGTTCGCCCTACCGTGTTACCCCTCAAACGGCTGCTCCGTCTGGGAGCTGGGACGCGAGTCTCCGCACTCCCAGAGAATTCCTCTTGGGTGGTGGTACTGGCCTCCCCTTCACGAGATGCTCCCGCTGCAGATTCTGCTGTTCCAACTCCTGACCCTGGGGTATTGTCACGGGCTTTCTTGGCATGGCTGCTGCGAAACGAATCGATGAGACAAACCCCGCTTGCCTCCGTCCGAGATGCCCCATTCGCGAACCCACTCCAAAAGCTTCTCTTCATCCACAACCATTGTGTCCTGCTTCTCGCGCTCCCCCTCGTACTCCCCCGCGCTGGGGAAGCTGAAGGAGTTGCCCAACCTGGGTGAACTGAGCCTGGATCCGTGCACGTGCCTGCTCATCCTGGAGCGGAGGGACCAGGGTGGCGACGAGCTGCAAGAGGCCGCGCATGGCGGTGAGGGTGTCTTCTGGCACCGCGCCCCCGCTGTTGACAGCCAAGGCCGCTGCCGTCCCGGCCTCCTCGTAATCGCTCTGTTCCTTATTGATGGCATCATCCAGGTTGTCCAGCTCATCCTGCAACCCTGCAATGCGACGAAGGCCCCCTTGCCTGTGTTGTTTCATGTTTCCAAGCTTCTGTGTACGACGTCTGACATCCTGTTCATGTTTCTGAAACTTCTTACTGGGTGGGGGTACCATTGTACGTTTATCTGTTTGCGGGTGTCCCAAGCTCGTGAAATAGCCTCCGCAGCCTCGGGGTGGAACGGACTCGACTTGCTTTGGCACGCCTGGTATAACTTGTGCAGCTTGTTATGAGCTGCTCCTTATCCCAGCGCTGGGGGGGGAGTCACGAGCACCTCCTCTCCACCCACGTCCACCTCGCCCTCCATTTCCGCTGCCTCCACCTCCGTCAGCCCCTTCCTCGCCACCCCCTACTTCACGAGGATCATTGGGAGGCTTGTGATCGAGCTTGGGGGGGCGGGCTTTGCAATGGAAGCACCAACTGAAGTGAACAGGGTTCCGCTTGCACCCACGACTCGTGCACGCCAGCCCCCGCATGGCTTGACGCGCGGGACATCCGCCGTGGAGCTCGAGAAACGGTGTGCAGAAAAGTTGCACGCGTGTCGTACGCACTTGAGCGAGTTTGGGTCGTTCAGAAGCAAGCTCTTTGAGCCAAAATGGCTACGGACCTCCCAAGCCTCCACCTGCACCCCCCCCTCGTTCTCCTTCTCCTCTTCACCCTACTCATGCGCAGTAAGTACGCGAGGCCCTTGGACGCTCAAAATAAAGCCGAGGTTGGAAGTCGACGGCGTATGGCGAAAACTAGAATGGACATATTGACAAGCATGCACGGGTGTACCCTTGGAAGGGTACTCATCCTTGTGATGCGGTTACGCTGTAGGCAGGATCAGTCAGTATCGAACCTGAAAACATCAGAACACATCAGGACGTGCGTCGGATCGGGCCGCACCAGCACAGAATCGGATTGGATCGGCCGCGCCAACATGCACGACAACACCATGCAAATATCGGGCCGCGTCGAATTGCTGGATAGGTATTGGAATTGACTCGGAACCAGCTGATCATAATCGATGACGAATCGATGGATCGGACGGTGGAGGGCCCTAGGAAACGGAGGGGGGGCAGCTTGGAAGCACGGCAGGTATTGGCGAATTCGAAGGAGTACGGTGTAAGGGACTCTCCCCTCATCCCCCCGCATGGCCCCTCCTCATCCACCACAACCGGCCAACCAAACAACCAACCTTCCTCCTCCCCCCTCCTGTCCCCTCCTCCCCTGGGCAACCAGTTCAGAACTTGAAAGATGCAGTCAAGTGAACCCCAGCGGGGGGATCCGATCCTACGGCGGGGATTGGACCCGAAGGGGTAGGGTTCGCAAGTGGTCTCAGATCCCTCATCCTCCTCCTCCCGCTCCTCCCTTGAAGCCCTTTTAGGAGCCCCGCAGGATCTTACAAGAGTCCTCAGGATACCCCCAGTCCTCTGCAGGAATCCCGCACCACCTGGTCACCACCTAGAAAACTGGGGAAGCCGCAAAGCGGCCAAACAAACCTCCCGAAAACCTTCACTCGACGACGACGACGCCGTCGCCGTTCCCGCCTCAATCAGGGGGGAACCACGATTGGACGCGAATCAACAATCATGCTCCTTCGGGTGATTCCTACTGTGGCACCTCCTGGGGGCCGCATCGGCGTTAATCGAAGCTAGATAGACGCTGATCTAGGGCAACGATCGTTGCGCTCCGCGCTCTGCGAAGCGCGATTGTCTTCGTGCTTTCGCGACGCCCCCCTCCCCCCCAGGAGCAGGATGAGGGACTCGCGTCTCGCTCTAAAATCGCTCAGACCGCGAACCGCCACTGACTTCGCACCCTCGTGGTGGCCCTAGCTGGTCGACGCCAATCGAGGCGGCGATGACGACGACGACGCCGACGCCGACGCCGACGACGACGACGACGCCGCCGCCGCCGCCACCGCCGGCCGCTGGCGGCGGCCCGGCCGCGAGGCGCCGCCACCCGTCGCCGCCTCCGTGTCGGCCGCCAGCCGCCCCACCGCCCGCTCGCGGGCGGCCGCCTCCTCCTGCCGTGGGCGGGAAGGGGGGGGGGGGGGGGGGGGCAAGGAGGGCGGATGCAGAGGAGGTGGAAGGAGGGGGGGAGGAGGGAGGAAGGATGGGAGGGGGGAGGAGGGAGGAGGGACGGGGGGAGGAGGAAGGAAGTGGAAGAGGAGGGGGCGGAGGCCGTCCTGGGAACGGGGGAGGCGCTGCAGGGCATCGGTCTGGAGCGCCAGACCCCGCTGGTCCAGTGCCAGCGCAGGCCGCTATCCAGAGTGCGAGCGATGTTTCGATGTCTCGGTAATGCAATGCGTTTCTGCAGAGCCACTCTCGACGAGGATGATCAACATCGCCTCGGGGCTTCCCTAGCGCCAGACAGTCGGTTCTTCAGGCGTTGGACAATTTCCTTGGGAGGCCAAAAGGCTGATCGTTCAAATCGTATTCACGTTGTGGGCGGGGCCAACAACCACCTGCTCGTATGTTGTTTTTTTGGACGAAGCCTGGCGCGCGGAGTACGGCCGCTGAATCTTTTCCTTCCTCGAACACCTTCTGGGCGCCCAGCTCAGCCCGCACAAGAGGCAGTAGCTGTGGCTGTCATGCTGGGACGGAGGCGTGCTCGCGCTCGCTTGACTTGAAATGCTGCGTACATCGCCTCCTGGCAACAATGCCTCTCAGAGGTCGCCGTGACGGGGGTCGCACTCGGCTGACGCTGTCCTCGCCCGGGCGCACGGGCGCTGCCATGACGGTCGCAGGGGACGAGCTCCGCCGTCTTGGATACGACAACTATCAGACCGATTGGGCGGCGTGTTTCGTTTCCGGCCGCCTGCAGCAGCAGAGAAGGTAGACGAAACGCGTCAACGCGAAGTGCCATAAGACTTTGCTGCAAGACGTCGAAGGCCCAAGTCGCGCCAATCTCCTGCCAGCGGGCGACAAGGGCGATGCCTTTCTGCTTCCGCTCACCGAGTAGAGCCACCCAATGCAAGACGAGCGTTTCCTAGTGGCCTTGCGCCTGAGGCTGTTGCAGCTGGGAGCCCGGGGCACCCGCCCGCCAGCACTTGGGGCACCAGTCGTCGAAATGAGGGCAAAGGTGCAATTGCGGCATGGCCGACCGAGGACATCATGCTCTGACGTGTGAGCCGCGGGCGGAGTTTTGCGGAAACACGGCACAATTCGCGTTTGGTTGGAGGCGTGGGTCGCTGCCGTCACGGGGGCCCAGTGCTCACCGAGCAGCTCGTTCCGAAGTGGGACCGAGTAGTGGATGCGGACTGCGAGAAGCAGACTGAGCGCTCACGCTTGGACTGAGCACGCACCCCGAAGCTGGAAGTCCGCCGAGGGCCGCCGAAAACGCCCTAACAACTCAAACCTCGAACCCCTATCGCCCACGGTCGCCGTCGTCGAAACGTCGTCAACGTCAACACCGCCGGCAAGTTCGTCGTCGTCAGCGGCGGCGGCGGCATCGGCGGCGGCGTCGCCAGCACCGCCGCTGCCGCAGTCTCCGTCGTCGTCTCCGTCGTCTCCGTCGTCTCAATCGTCTGCTTCGGCCCCATCGGCCCCATCGTGATCGTCGTGTCCGTCGCCGTCGTCGTCGTCGTCGTCGTCGTCGTCATTGTGACCGTCGTCCACCGTCGCCATCGCCGTCGTCTCCGTCATCGTCGTCGTCGTCGCTGCCGTCGTCTCCGCCGCCGCCGCCGGCGTCGTCGTTGTCGTTGTTGTCGTCGTCGTCGCCGTCGCCGTCGCCGTCGCCGCCGTCGCCGACGCAGCCATCGTCGTCGCCGTCGCCGTCGCCGTCGCCGTCGACATCGCCGCAGCCGCCGCCGCCACCGCCGCCGCCGCCGCCGCCGCCACCGGCGTCGTCGTCGTCGACGACGCCAACGCCGTCGTCGCCGGCGCCGTCGTCGTCGTCATCGTCGTCGTTGTCGCCGTCGCCATCGCCGCCGCCGCCACCGTCGTCGTCGTCGTTGTCGTCGTCGCCATCGCCGTCGCCATCGCCGTCGCCGCCGCCGTCGCCACCGCCGCCGACGCCAACGCCGCCGCCGCCGGCGTCGTCGTCGTCGTCGTCGTCGCCGCCGTCGTCGTCGCCGTCGCCGTCGTCGTCGCCGCCGCCGCCGC
The DNA here is from genome assembly GCA_963575745.1 of Prorocentrum cordatum. Taxonomy (NCBI): domain Eukaryota; class Dinophyceae; order Prorocentrales; family Prorocentraceae; genus Prorocentrum; species Prorocentrum cordatum. The sequence goes on along the minus strand of CAUYUJ010020904.1, from coordinate 454,766 downwards.
CGTCGTCGTCGTCGTCGTCGTCGTCGCCATCGCCGTCGCCGTTGCCGACGCCGCCGCCGCCGCCGTCGTCATCGCCATCGCCATGGCCGTCGCCGTCGCCGCCGCCGCCGCCGCTGGACGCGGCGGCCGCCTGCGCCGGCGTCGTCACCCTCGCCGTCGCCGTCGCCGTCGCCCCGCTCCGACGCCGTCGTCGTCGTCGTCGTCATCGTCGTCGTCGTCGTTGTCGTCGTCGCCATCGCCGTCGCCGTCGCCGTCGCTGTTGCCGCCGCCGACGACGCCGCCGAAAAAAACCGCTGGCGTCGTTGTCGTCGTCGTCATGTTCGTCGTCGTCGTTTTCGTCGTCGTCGTCGCCGTCGCCGTCGCCGTAGCCACCACCGCCGCTGCCGCCGTCGTCGTCGTTGTTGTCGACGACGCCGTTTCCGTCGCCGTCGCGGTCGTGGCCATCGTCGTCGCCGTCGTCGTCGTCGTCGTCGTCGTAGCATTCGTCGTCGTCGTCGTCGTCCCCGCCGTCGTCGTCGCCGCCGCCGCCACCGTCGTCGTCGTCGTCGTCGTCGTCGTTGTCGTCGTCGTCGCCGTCGTCGTCGTCGCCGCCGCCGTTGTCGCCGTCGTCGTCGCCATCGCCATCGCCGTCGCCGTCGCCGCGCCGCCGCCGCCGACGACGCCGCCGCCGCCGTCGTCGTAATCGTCGTCGTCGCCGTCGTCGTCGCTGTCGCCGTCGCCGTCGTCGTCGCCGCCGCCGTCGTCGCCGTCGTCGTCGCCGCCGCCGCCGCCGTCATTGTCGTCGTCGTCGTCGCCGTCGCCGTCGCCGCCGATGCCGCTGGCGTCGTCGTCGTCGTCGTCGCCGTCGCCATCGCCGTCGGCGTCGCCGTCTCCGCCGCCAGCGTCGTCGTCGTCGTCGTCGCCGCCGCCGCCGCCGCCGCCGCCGGCGTCGTCGTCGTTGTCGTCGTCGCCGTCGCCATCGCCGTCGTCGACGTTGCGCCGTCGCGCACGCCGTCATTGTCGTCGTCGTCGCCACCGTCGCCGCCGTCGTCGTCGTCCCGCGCCGCCGCCGTCGTCGTCGTCGTCGTCGCCGCCGCCGCGGCCGCAGCCGCCGTCGTCGTCGTCGGTCGTCGTCGCCGCCGCCGCGGCGGTCGTCGTCGTCGTCGCGCCGCCCGCCGGCGGCGTCGTCGTCGTCGTCGTCGCGCCGTCGCCATCGCCGTCGTCGTCTGATAATGCCGTCGCCGCCGCCACCGCCGTTATGTCGTCGTCGTCGTTCGCCGTCGCCGCCGTCGTCGTCGCCGCCGCCGCCGCCGCCCCGCCGTCGTCGTCGTCGTCGTCGACGCCGCCGCCGCGCCGGCGTCGTCGTCCGTCGTCGTCGCCGCCGCCGCCGCATCGCCGTCGTCGTCGTCGTCGTCGCCGCAGCCGCCGTCGCCGGCATCGTCGTCGTCGTCGCCGTCGCCATCGCCGTCGTCGTCGACGTTGCCGTCGCCGCCGCCGCCGCCGTCATTGTCGTCGTCGTCGTCGTCGCCGTCGCCGCCGGCGTCGTCGCCGCCGCCGCCGCCCGCCGTTCGTGTCGTCGTCGTCGTCGTTCGTCGCGCGCCGCCGTCGTCGTCGTCGTACGTTCGACGTCGTCGAGCCGTCGCCGCCGTCATTGTCGTCGTCGTCGCCGTCGTCCGCCGTCGTCACCGTCGTCGTCCGCCGCCGCCGCCGTCGTTGTCGACCGCCGCCGCCGCCGTCGATCGTCGCCACGGGCGTCGTCGTCGTCGTCGCCGCCGCCGCCGCCGCCGCTGCCAGCGTCGTCGTCGCCGCCGCCGCCGCCGCCGGCGTCGTCGCCGTCGTCGTCGTCGTCGTCGTCGTCGTCGTCGTCGCCGCCGCCGCCGCCGCTGCCGCCGACGTCATCGTCGTCGTCGTCGTCGTCACCGCCGCCGTCGTCGTCGTCGTCGTCGCCGCCATCTCCTCCAAGCGCCGCTCGAGCAGAGCGGCGCGAGAGCCCGCCGCCGCCGCGGTTTCGAGGGCTTCCGCCGCCGCCGCCGTCTTGATCGTCGCCACGGGCGTCGTCGTCGCGTCGCGTCGCGTCGTCGCGCGCCGCCGGCGTCGTCGCCGTCCGTCCGCCGCCGCTGCCGCCGACGTCATCGTCGTCGTCGTCGTCGTCACCGCCGCCGTCGTCGTCGTCGTCGTCGCCGCCATCTCCTCCAAGCGCCGCTCGAGCAGAGCGGCGCGAGAGCCCGCCGCCGCCGCGGTTTCGAGGGCTTCCGCCGCCGCCTCAGCTGTGCGCCGGGCCTCGCCCTGGCGCCCCTGCGCCTCCTGCTGCAGGCACTCCTCAAAGTCAGGGGGGGGATGCGACGACAACGACGACGACAACGACGACGACGACAACGACGACGACGACGACAAGGACGTCGGACGACGACGGAAGTCGATGACAATAGCCTTGCGGTTCCCAGGGCCCAGTGAGATCCCTGAAGCCCCGCTCCGTTCCCCATGGCTGGCTGTTCATCCAGAGCCGTTTCCTGACGGCCCCTGCGCCTGTTGAAGCATCCCAAAGACCGGAAGCTGTCAAAACTTCCGTTGCGTTTTTGCTTTTCGTGCGTTAAAAAAACCACACGAGCATTCCTGGGTCTCGTAGGGGGGCGGCTCTGGGGCGGAAGCATTTACTTGGAATCGCCAGTATGGATCAGCGATCGGCCCGCGATGGCGAAACCGCGCGTTCCCGGGCAGGGTGGGGCTGTCGCGCCGCTATCGGCGATGAATGGGTGATTGGGGGTTCGATGCATCTCGCCCTGATCCTGTCCCCCCTAACGTTGCCCCTGATCCTGGCTGGAGGTGGTGCCGTCCCCTTTCTCGGCGGCGAGCGGGGGGGACTTGAGAAGAAGAAAGCCCACAGCGCCGGGGTTTCTCTGAAGCCCTTGCGCCTTCTTAGGAGTTGTTTGTCTTCGGGGGGAAAAAACAGCATTTTGCTCTTCCGGTACTTCGCCTCCGGGTTCCTGTACAAAGCGTTCCTTTGCATGCACTTCGCCTTCGGCACCGCCTGATTTTGCCCTCTTTTGGCCTTGACGTGAGGCCCCTCCTTTTGCCTTCCTCCCTCTGTCAGTCAAGTAAAGCTGTGCGCGGCCCGCTTAGCTTCGACCGGAAGAGGCTCGCTCTCGACCCGCGGATCAAAATTATCCCGGCAAAGCAACCTAACAGCGATGTGTACAAGCATATCTGGAAGCATTTTCCTTAAGATTCAAATGAAAATCGAGTTGTAGAATTCTGCTGTTCTCGCAGTCGTAGTCGCATTCGCGATGACAGTCGCAGCGGCAACGGCAGTCGCAGTCACAGCCTCAGCCTGCCTCAGCCTCAGCCTGCCTCAGCCTCAGCCTGCCTCAGCCTCAGCCTCAGCCTGCTTCAGCCTCAGCCTCAGTCTGCCTTCAGCCTCGGCCTCAGCCTCAGCCTGCCTCAGCCTCAGCCTGCATCAGCCTCAGCCTCAGCCTCAGCCTGCCTCAGCCTCAGCCTCAGCCTCAGCCTCAGCCTCAGCTGCTTCAGCCTCAGCCTCAGTCTGCCTTCAGCCTCGGCCTCAGCCTCAGCCTGCCTCAGCCTCAGCCTGCCTCAGCCTCAGCCTGCAGCATCAGCCTGCCTCAGCATTCAAAATGTGGCCCGGGAGTGGAGTTCTGGGAACTTGAAAAGCACGAAGTGGCCTACGGTTGGCTCCGGGCATTCAAAATGTGGCCCGGGAATGGAGTTCTGGGAAGTCGAAGAGCACGAAGTGGCCTACGGTTGGCTCCGGGCATCCAAAATGTGGCCTGGGAATGGAGTTTTGGGAACTTGAAGAGCACGAAGTGGCCTACAGTTGGCTCCGGGCATCCAAAATGTGGCCCGGGAATGGAGTTCTGGGAGGTCGAAGAGCACGAAGTGTGTGACTGTTTGCGAAAAACGACTACGGCGGCAGCCGCGGCGGCAGCCCGTCCGGGTCCCGCCCAGACCCCCCTGAGGAGTCATGATGCTCTTTTTTGAGACCACTAGAAACCTATCAGCAAGAGCTGTTAGGTCAAAAGTGTCTTTGGGAAAGGCTTAGGAAACTTCTCAGAAGGCCGGGGGGCGCCCGGGCCTTCTGAGGAGCCCCGCCCCCTCTCATTCCCCCCTGGGCTGGCCGCCGAATGGTGCCGTCGCTTCTCCTCCCTCCGACGGGAAGACGGCGGCGACGACGCCGTCCTCCAGCCGCGCTGCGAGCTTCTCCCGCGCGCCCTCGTGCGCCCGCGTCTCGCCCTCCAGCGCCTCGTCGTGGAGCGGGGTTTTGGACTGAGTTTAGGTGCCCCCATCGACGGCTGCGGGGGAGAGAGGGGGGGGGACGAGGAGTAGGATCGGGTAGAGGAGTGGAAAGAGGAGGACGAGGAGGAAAAAGAAAGGAGGAGGAAGAGGAGGAACCCTGGGGGAGGTGGAGGGAGGAGCGGGGGAAGATGCAAAGGAGGATCACGAGGGGGGAAAGGGGAGAGGAAAGGGGAGGGGGTCAGGGAGGAGGATGAAAAGGCAGGGTATGGATGGTAGTGGGATGCGTAGAGCGTAGAAGAATGATGATGGTGGTGATGGTGATTCAAATCCGCAGATCCTGCGTGTGAGTTTCCGAGAGCGTGGACTTGAGCTCGCTCAAGCTTCGCGGACGCCATTTCCGACGCCACCCAATGTTGGGGACTCGGTGGGAAGTTCGATGCTCGGGAACCGTGGACAGGGGGAGGGGGGGGGCGCCATTCCCGACGCCATTCAGTGCTCGGGACCCGGGGGAGGGATTCGCTGCTCGGGAGCCGTGGACAACGGGGGGGAGGGGGCACGCCATTTCTGACGCCATTCAGTGCTCGGGACCCGGTTGGGGGGGTTCGCTGCTCGGGAGCCGTGGACATGGGAAAAGGGGACACCATTACCGACGCCACTCGGTGCTCGGGACCCGGAGGGAGTTTACCTTCTCAGGATCCGTGGAGACGTGACAAGAGAAGGGGGGACGCCATTCCCGACGCCATTCAGTGCTCCGGACCCGGGGGAGGGATTCGCTGCTCGGGAACCGTGGACAACGGGGGGAAGGGGGGACAGCATTTCTGACGCCATTCAGTGCTCGAGACCCGGGTGGGGGGGTTCACTGCTCGGGAGCCGTGGACAGGGGAGGGGAGGTGGGACGCCATTCCCGACGCCATTCAGTGATCGGGACCCAGGGGGGGATCGGTGCTCGGGAGCCGTGGACGGGGAGGGGGCGCCATTTCCGACGCCATTCAGTGCTCGGGACCCAGGGGGGGTTCGCAGCTCGGGAGCCGTGGACAGGGGGGACGGGGGGGGACACCATTTCCGACGCCATTCACTGCTCGGGACCCGGGATGGGTTCGCTGCTCGGGAACCGTGGCCAGGGGGGAAGGGGGGGGGGACGCCATTCCCGACGCCATTCAGTGCTCGGGACTCGGGGGGGGTTCGCTGCTCGGGAGGCGGGGCGTCATTCCCGACGCCAATCAATGCTCGGGACCTGGGGGAAAAGTTCGGTGCTCGGGAGCCGTGGAAAGGAGGGGGGAGGGGACGCCATTCCCGACGCCAATGCTCGGGACCCGGGGGGTTCGCCGCTCGGGAGCCGTGGACAGGGGGGGGGGCGCCATTTCCCACGCCATTCAACGCTCGGGAAATGGGGGGGGTCGCTGCTCGGGAACCATGGACAGCGGGGGGGGCGCCAATTCCGACGCCATTCAGTGCTCGGTACTTGTGGGGGGGGGGTCGCTGCTCGTTTGCCGTGGACATGGGGGGAGAAGGGGGGGGGCGCCATGTTCGACGCTATTCAATGCTCGGGACCCAGGTTGGGGGGTTCGCTGCTCGGGAGCAGTGGACAAGGAAGGGAGGGGGGGGGGCGCCATTTCCGACGCCAGTCAATGCCCCGGGGGGCTGGGGGGGGGGTCGGTCTGCATGCATGGGAGGGGCGGGGCGCCATTTCCGACGCCATTCAGTGCGCGGGTGCCGGGTGGTGCGTTCGCTCGGGGCCCGTGGACAGGGGGGGGGGGGCACGCCATTCCCGACGCCATTCAGTGCTCCGCCGACGCCATTCAGTGCTCGGGAGCCCGAGGGGGTTCGCTCTGCAAGGGGGCGAGGGGGCGGCCTACCCGACGCCATTCAATGCTCGGGAACCGTGGACTTGAGCGCTCAGCAGGGGGCGGGGCGAGGGGGGGTGGGGGGGGCGCCGTTCCCGACGCCATTCAGTGCTCGGCAGCGGGAAGGGCGTTTTCCCTGCAGGGGAGGGGAGGGGGCTCGCCATTCCCAACGCCACTCCGTGGGTCGTTCTGCGGAAGGGAAGGGGGGGGCGCCATTCTCGCCGCCGTGCAGCGCAGCGCAGAGGCTCCAAGACGCCCTCGGGAAGCCCCAACAGGCCCCCAAAAAGACCGCAAGAGAATCCAGAACGCCCTCGAGAGGCCCGAAACAAGGCCCAAGAAGTCCCAAAACGAGCCCCAAGACGCTTCCCGAGGTCCTTTGCTCAATCCCCTGAGTCTCAGTCCTCGAGCCAGTGGATCCTTCGTGGACTCGGACCCCAAACTTTCAAATCTCTTTGGCCTCTCCGCGCACCCTCTGGGGCCCCCGAAATACTCTGGCATAACTTTGCCCAGGCCGAGGAGGGCCCAAGACGGGACAACAAGGCCCGAAGAGGCCCGCAGAACGACCCACAACAACCCCGAATCACTGAAATATCGGTCCGAGACGCCCAAGATGGCCTGAGTACTGCCCGAGAAATTTACGAGTCCCCGAGAGCCCCACGACCTCCTCAAAAAGCTCCGAGAAGCAAACATCGAATTTTCTTGACTGTTCAATGTGTGTGTATGTGGGCAGGTTTTTTTTCACGCTCCCGGTCGTCCCCCCGTCCGCACCTCTCGTCGACGGCAACAGCCGCAGCGGCAGCGACAATTACGATGGTAACACAGTGCAGGCTCACACGGACCAGTGACCACCCTGCGGGCGGCAATTGAGCCTCGAATGCGTGAAGGAGGCCCGCCGTAGGAACAATCGACAAGTTTAGGAGAGAAAAGACGATGGGTGGATCAGGAAACATGGCATGGAAGACTCCTGGCACCCAGCGATTCGAACTCGGAATGTGGGCCACCGGACCTCTCGACTCGACCGCTTCCCCCTGGTCATCACCATCTTCATGCTCTTCACCATGGCCATGACCCTGGTAAACATCATCATTAGATTCATCAGCATGATCATGAACGTCACCATCGCCATCATCATCATCATCATCATCATCATCATCATCATCATCATCATCATCACCACCATCACCATCACCATCATCATCATCATCATCATCATCATCATCATCATCATCAGCATCATCATCAGCATCATCATTTTCACCATCATCATCATCATGATCCTCCTCATCATCACCATCATCATTATCATCATCAGCATCATCATCATCATGATCCTCCTCCTCCTCATCATCATCATCCGGAGCGCCCCGGATCGGAGGCACTGGCCGGAGGCCAGCACGATAGCAACGGCGAGTATGATGACGAGGACGGTGATCCTAAGTCCTGTTGCGGCCTCTCGTTCTCTCTCTCTCTCTCTTTCTGTCTTTTTGTTTCTCTCCCTCTCTACAGGTAGATGCATGTATGCAGACATATGTACACATGCACACATGTATACGCATGTTCCCGAATCAATGCTTGTACTGAAAGGGTCCTCGCAGATGTTGAAAAATTTGACAAAAATGCCCCGCCGATTTTGGTCGCACGCTGGGTTCCCGGGTTCCCGGGTTCCTGGGTTCCCGGTTCCGGGGTTCCCGGTTCCGGGTTCTGGGCCGCTTTCGGAGGGCGGCGAAGTTCCCTGGCTCCTGGTCGATCTTCTTATCGAGCGGGCTCACCATCGATCTCACGACCCACATCTCTATCGATCTCACCATCGATCTCACAATCGATCTCACTATCGATTTCACAAGCGATCTCATGAGAGATCGCATGAGCGATCTCGCGATCGATCTCACCATCGATCTCATTGAATCGATTTACTCTCGGTCTCACGATCAACCTTACAATCATCCCCACTATCGATTCCACTACGGCGGGTTCGTGTCGTGCCGACCCCAGCGTTGGTTTTTGACACCGCAGGGATCGTTCAACCTTGAACGATCGGCCGTCTCCGCAACGTCCAATCGTTCAACATCGATCGATTCTGGGTCGCCGGCGGCGTTCAACCTTGAACGCCCACGCTGGGGTCGCCGCCGGTCGACACGACACGAACCTACCGTATCGATCTCCTTATCGATCTCAAATCGATCTCAAGATCCATCGTATTAATTTCCGAATCGTCCACTGATTGGGATTTCTCAGGTGTAGTATTCGTATACGTGTGTAACCATGCACACAAATGTACACATGCATTCATATACCATAACGCATGTTTCGTCCATACATATGTACCAGAACCACGCGCGAGCTTCGCGCGCGCTTAGGTTCTAGCCGTGCCTGAGGAACTCGCATCGCAAATTGCCAGTGAGGAATGCAGGGGCGATTCGGGAGCTCCCTCGCGGGTAATAATGGGACCTGCTGCAAAGATATACATGGAAATACCGGCAACAAGTACGGAAAGTCCTTTGGTGCGCGGCTTTATTTGGCCGCGGGGGGGCCAAACCCAGGCGCGAAAGCTGGCGTTTGGGGGGCCCCTGCGGGCCCGCGCAAACGGTCACTCTGGCGCAGGGTCGCTTTTACGTGTACGTAGCCAACTCCAGTAAGCTCATCTCGGAGATGTAAGACTCGTTTTCGGGGGATTCGGGTTGGCCTGGCGAGGCCATCAAGAACATGACGAGACCCAGTCTGAAAGTTGACGCGAGCTCCCACTGCAAAAGTCCCACGAAAACTGGACCGTCGAAATCCATACAGGCTCGTGAAACGTCGGCAAACCAGAGTTCGAGCGAATCCGAGTCTTACGTTTTCCAGAGCGCTGACGCAACTTAATTGTATGCACGCCGTGGAGTGTAGGCCCTTGGCCGAGGAGCGCTCCAGCAGAAGCGCGAAACACTCGCTGCACCAGGAGCTCACGAAGTTCTTTCTGTTCGCGACCGAGTCCTGAATGACTGGTGGTTGCAGTCAACAATACGAGCCCTCTTGATCAGCAACGAAATCACCCCTAATCCTTTTAGAGCGGACCTGAGTTCAGTGGCCCAAAACATTAGGGATAAGGGGTCTTTTCAGAAGGTGCATCAAACAAAACCGCCCATAGTCATTCCCCCAGATGCAACGACGGGGATTTAAGTTCGACTGCGTCTTCATTGTGACGTTAAGGTTAGGGGTTCCTGTATTATCAATGACCTCTCGGGCCCCGGGGCTGTGGCCAGAGGCCCAGGGCCCACGATCTCCCATAGATGTGTATGTGTTAGCCAGCGCGAACCCCAAACAGTGTGATTCTAGAAATTTAGGTGGAGCGATGTCTCTAGAGCAATGTCTTCGGTGCGGTCAGCGTGGTGCCACCTATGTGGTGCTTTTTATGTGGTACAATCATGCATCATGCGACGGGGCGGCGAGGGCGATAACAGAGCCGCCCGACCGACGCAGAGGCCCAGACGATGGGCGGGGACGAGGCGGCGACGGCGACAACATAGCCGCCAGACCTGCGCACAGGCCCAGACGATGGCGACGAGGCGGCGACGGGGCGGCGACGACGACAGCATAGCCGACAGACCAACGCACAGGCCCAGTTCCATAGAAAACAGATAATAGCCCCTAAGTGAAAGCGATATTTGGGCATAACTCTGAATATGTGTATCTGTGTTAGCCAGCGTGAACCCCAAATAGTGTGGTTCTAGAAATGTAGGCGGAGCAATGTCTCTGGACCAATGTCTTCCGTTTGGGGTGAACTTCGGGCTGCCTGTTGGGGCCTTCTGGGGCCGCCTGGGTCCTCTCACTGCGCCCCTGGGATCCCTGACCGCTCTGGACTCAGAAACATTGCACTCCCGAGAGGGCCATCCCAGGTGGGGCCCTCGGCGGCTGTCCTGGAAACATGTTGGGGGCCCGCCTGGGCTGAATTGGGTTCTGCGGGCCTTCTTCATCATTTGGGGGCCCTCGTGGCGTCAATCCAGGGCGAGCGCGGAGAGGCTAGGGGAGAATAGGAGGGCATTGGGATGCCACGGAGGGGGTCTATCTCAAGTGACGGTTCGCTGTGAAAGTCTTTGCCCCCCCTCCAACCCTTGGAGTGCTTCCTTCGGTATTTACTCCAACTCCAATACATGTGGTATGAACTCGTAGTCGGAAATACGTAGCACCCCGCACTTGCGGATAAGAGTGAGGAGGCGGCGGGTACGCCGGCAATCTCCGAGACTCTGAAGAACTCCACCGCAAGCGCCAAATTTTACAAAATTATGCAACGAGCTCGCCGCCGGCGCCGATTGTTCCGTTGAGGCAAAGAATGTGGGTCGCGGGGTGGGTCGCGAGTGGGTCGCGGGTGGGTCGCGGGTGGGTCGCTCGTTCGTCGCGGGTGAGTCGCGGGCCGGTCACGGGCGGGTCGCAGGGTGGGTCGGCGGGTGGGTCGCGGGCCGGGCCAGGCCGCGGGTAGGTCATCGCGGGCTGGGTCGCGGGCGGAACGACTACAACAACAACAGACAACAAACAACAAACAACAACCAACAAATAACTGACCGTTCGGCCTCCTCACTCTGACCATGTATCACACATTCACGAGCGCGGAATTCATGGACATACGTAATGGTGATCCCAGGTCGAGGGTTCACCACCATCCTCAGATGGAATGGGGTGGGGGGGGACGACGACGACGACGATGACGACGCTGACGCCGACGGAAAACGACGACGACGCCGTCCACCCTCCACCACGCCACGCCCACAGGGCGGCCACGACCACGGGGGGGGGGCGATCTCATTCGCGAGGCCTTCCGCGGGCGCACGGCGCACCCGTCCAGCGGGGGGGTATCGATACCAATATTATCGAGGGGGGGGGAACCAATACATCATGCAGCTGCGCAGTGGGGCAGGGAGCTCACAAGCCCAGCGTGGGGGAGCGCGGGAGCAGATTATCTAGACCAGACAAGATCCCAGTCTTGCAGACATGACGACAAAAACCAAATATATTGTTGCTCCACGAACTGGAGCTTGATGATGGAGGCTCCCGCGCACCCAATCTGCGCTCTCAACGCCTCCCACTCCGCCAATCAGCCACAGTTCAGAAGACTGACAGTGCGCGGCGGAACAAGATGTGGAAGCAAGAGAGGGCACGGCGGGCGCTGGGTAAGGCTTGTTAGGTGAAACATCCCAGCCGTGCCCCTGCCCCAGACGGAGGGAAGAGAAGAAATACACTATTAAGCTGACCAAGAAATTGACAACAAGCAACACCTGGCGAAAAGAATTACAACTCGGTCTTTGCTTGTTCCTTTCGGCCACGGGGAGGCCGTGCGTGAGGGAAGCATTGACTTGGAATTTGAGATATCGGCGATAGGCCCCGGATAGCGAAATCGCACCGTCCTGGCCGGGGTGGGCGATCGGGCCCCTGTCGGCGATGAATGGGCGATTGGGAGCCGATGCCTCGTCCAATAACGTTGCACCCTGGCTTTCGGACCATGACTCTGCTTCCCGGCGGCCGCTCGGGACGATCCAGGCAACCCCAGAGCGCTCGGCGCGGCGCTGCCGCCGGAGGGCACACCGAGGATGGAAAGCCGCAGAGAACCCAAGAAAATCAATCCGCCGCCCCCCCTGCACTACTCCCCCTCTGCCTCATCCCGCTTCCCATGGCTTCCCCGTGCCCTTCTCCTCTCCCCATCCCTCTGCCCCCTGCGGGCAGAGGCGCATTCTGGCGGACGTGCTCTTGAACGGGCTGGGTTCTTGTTCAGGAAGCATTAGGAGTTTACTCCTGGGGATGAGTGGTGGGCCTCGCGGGTTGTCAAACATTCACTCTGGAGATCTTTCAAGCTATCTGGGGGGCTATCTCGGAGCCCAATTGTGGCCGTCTGCGGGTTCAGGGGGACTGCAGCGAGCTCCCATAGAGGCTCGTCGGCTCCGTCTTGAAGCTCTTGAGGCCGTCTTGCAAATCTATTGGGCCTGTTTAGGAGCTGGTGCCATTGGGCCCTCTTGGGGTTCTCTTGCGCTCGCTACAGAGCGCCAGGGCACTTTGGACCGTCTTAGAACACTATACGCACCAAAGGGTTGAGAAAGATGAATTTCTCTCCACAGCCGAACGACTATGTTTGCCAGCGGGGTCCCCAATCAATAAAATACTGCACTGTAGATGTATGAGCGCAAGAGGCGCAAAGTCTGTGCTTTAAGCTATGTGCTGCGCGGTGCAAGCTGTGTGGTACAAGCTAGGTGGTGCACGCTATGTTGTGAGAACTGCGCGATGTAAGCTATGCTGTGCAAGAGGCGAGTGCAAGCTACGTGGTATAGCCGGTGCGATGCAGCGAATGTAAGGTAAGCTGTGTAGTGTAGGCCATGTGGTGCAGTATGTGGTGGTGTCTGCAGTGTGATGCAAGCTATGTGGTATCCGCTTGGTGGTGTCAGTGTAAGCTATGCCTGTACGGCCGCCCAGCGCACGAGGCGCCCACGAGGCGCCCACAGGTGGGCACCGGGCGAAACCTCGGCGCACATACACGCACGCACACGCATACACACAGCGTGAGAGGCGCACACGGGGCGCCCACGGGCGCGCACCAGGCGAAACCTCGGCATGTCCACTTAGCGGACGATGCGCCCACGAGGCGCCCACAAATCCTCTGCATTCCACCCGACACGATACGCCCATGGGCGACCACAAACCGGGCACCAGCCGAACCAAAACAAAAACACCCAACCAATTACAGAAGTAGGCGACGTCAAAGCCTCTAAGTGCTAGCACGGTCTGTTTGGTCCTCTTGGGACTCTCTCGGGGCTTCTTTAGGGACACGTCGACTATTGGTGCCATCCTGGCCGTCTCTCGAAGTCGTCGCGGGTCTCTTGGGGACGTTCTGGAAGCCACTTGGGGATCTCGTGGGCCCTCTTGGGCGTCGGGCCCGTTGGACAGCCTCGCGGGCCCATTGTGGTGATCTCGGAGGCCTCGTGGGTCGTCGTGGACGCTCTTCAAGCCGGACGGTCAAGGAAGCTGAAACCCGCAAAATGAAACATGTCGTTTTGCCTGTCGGGGGCATCTGGGATGTTCTTGCCTGGCCCCTTGCAAAGCTAATCGTGAACCTATGCGACCCTCCTCGAGCCCTACCAGGCCTGTCTTGGCCATCGTGGAAGCGCCTTGGGTTCTCTTGGGGCCCGTTTGACAGCCTGGGAGCTCTCTTTGGGCTCTCCTGGGCATGCTGGAAGTTCGCCGGGGGGGGCCTTTGGGGGCATCTTGAAATGATCTTGAGGCCTCTTCGGCAACCGTGGGAGGCGGAGGAGGAGGAGAAGGAGGAGGAGAAGGAGACGTAGGAGGCAGGAGGAAAGGCGCGAGGAGGGAGAACGTAGAGGAGGGCGAATAGGATGGGCATGAGGAATAGCAGGAGGGGGGGTGACCACGACACGGACGTTGATACAGAGCTCACCGTTTTTCGGTGGTCGGTACCCTGCCATGGTGCCGCCGCCGACGGGGCTGCTGCTGCAGCGTCTGCGTGCTCTGGGGGGGCATCCTGGCTGCAGGAGATTGATGCTGAAAAGTGGGGGGCAGGAGGCAGGGAGACAGACAGAGAGGAGGGATGCAGAGTGAGGATGAGGAGAAGGCAGGGCTGCGGAGCGCCAGTAGGGGTATTGGCATAAGGGAGGATGGATCGACCTGGAATCAACGATACATCGTCGATAGATCGGTAATGTGCCCCCGATAGCACAACCGCCCCTTCCTGGGTGTGATGGGGCTATTGGGCCCCTGTCGGCAATCAGTGGGCGATTGGGGGTCGATGCATCCGCCCTATGCCTGTCTCCCCTGTCGTTGCTCCCGGACGGGGCAGGAATTGCGCGAGGAGGGAGACGGAGGGGGGAGGGCGGGCAGGATTGTCAGGAGGAGCGGCGCGAGAGAAGGGAGCAGGAGGGGCGGACGGCCAGGTCGCGGTCTTCAATGTTTTTCCTGGAATTCTCGACTCATCGTCCCGTGGCTGTCCCGCGTGCCGTGCCTGGGACTTCGTCGGGGACGTTTTGCTGATCTTGCATGGCGCGGTCGTGCTGCTGGTGGCAGGCCACGCTCCCGACGCCATGGGCCAGATCGGCCCGACAGCATGCCGAAGAAAGGGGCCTGCGGAACCATTTCGCTCCAACGCAGCCACGCACTGACATCGCACTTCTGCAGTGGTTGGCAAGTGCTGCCGGGGCGGCCTCGGTGACGGGCTGCCGCTCGCAGAGCCTGCGTGCATCGGGGTGGGCGCCTGGGGCCTCGACATGTGAAACTGAAGCGGGTGGAGCGTGCAGAGGCCTCACGGACGGGGTCCGAGTAGAGGTGGTCGGCGATGCGTTGGCGACGTCGGTGCGGAGAACATCGGGCTCTACATCGAGCCGCACCACCGATGCATCGGCGATGCGGCGCGATCCTCCGACCCCGTCTGCTCGCACCCCATCTGGGAGGCCTGGAGCGTGGGAGCTCGAGCGGACGGCAGCCGGGCAACAGCGAGCGGTCCGAGGGCAAGGCTCTGCGGCAGGCCGAGCGTGCCCCCGAGAAGACGCAGCCACCGACGAGAGCGACAAGGGAGAGGTGGAGGGGCCCAGCGACCTGTTTCTCTCCTCTACCTCCTCCTCCTCCTCCTCCTCCTCCTCCTCCTCCATCTCCTCCATCTCCTCCTCCTCCTCCTCCTCCACCCTCGTCTTGTTTCTCATCCTGTTCCTTCTCTCTCCTCCCCTCTTCCATTTTGTAAACGATGGACATCTGCATACACATACACATATCTGTATCGGAGGTGAGGGGGTGAGATAGAAGTGGAACGGAGAGCCCACCTACTGGGAAATCGGTTTCGGTTTCGTGTTCGTGCGTGCCGTGCGTGCGGGCGAGGCGAAGCTGCGTGGGCGGACGAGAAGAAGGTCTCCTCCGGCTGAGGCGAAGCCGGACCAAATGTTTCCTTTCCGGGGGCCGGTGCCGCGCGGTGTCCCGCCCCTGTCCCGCCGGTGTCCTGTCGGTGTCTCGATGATGATGACGATGATGATGTCGATGATGATGATGATGATGATGATGATGATGATGATGATGCTGCTGCTGATGATGATGATGATGATGATATTGATGATGATGATGATGACGATGATGATGATGATGATGGTGATGGTGGTGATGATGATGATGGTGCCTCGATGATGGTGATGATGATGTTAACGATATTGATGATGATGATGATGGTGATGGTGGTGATGATGATGGTTTCCCGATGATGATGTTGATGATGATGTTGCTGATGATGATGATGATGATGGTGTCCCGATGATGAGGATGATGATGTTGATGATCATGATGATGTTGATGATGATGATGATGGGATGATGGGATGATGATGATGATGAAGATGATGATGATGTCCCGATAATGATGATGCTGAGGTTGATGATGATGCTGTTGATGATGATGGTGATGATGATGATGGTGTCCCGAAGATGACGATGTTGATGATGATGATGATGACGATAATGGTGTCCGGATGATGATGATGATGAGGATGGTGATGAGGTGTTGATGTTGACTTTGATGACGGTGTCCCGATGATGGTGATGATGATGCTGATGTTGATGATGATGATGATGATGGTGTCTCGACGACGATGATGGTGATGATGATGGTGGTGAAGATGATGATGGTGTCCCAATGATGATGATGTTGATGATGATGATGATGGTGATGATGATGATGATGATGGTGTCCCGAAGATGATGGTGATGTTGATGATGTTGCTCATGATGATGAAGATTATAATGATGATGAGAATGCTGGTGTTCCGATGATGATGATAATGTCCAATTGATGATGTTGATTATGATGATTCTGACGATGATGCTGTCCCGGTGATGATGATGATGGTGATGATGATGTTGATGATGATGGTGCTGAGGTGATGATAATGATGGTGTCCCGATGGTGATGATGATGATGATGATGATGATGATGATGATGATGATGCTGATGACGTTGATGACGATGATGATGATGATGATGATGATGACGTTGATTGTGAGATCGATTTTGATATCTATAGTGATATCGATAGTGAGACCGAATGTGAGATCCATTGTGAGATCGATAGTGAGATCGATAGTGAGATCGATTGTGAGATCGATAGTCAGATCGATTGTGAAATCGATCGATTGAAATAGATCGAGTGAGATTGATTGTGAGATCGATCGAGTGAGATCGATCGAGCGAGACCGATAGTGAGATCGATAGTGAGATCGATAGTGAGACCGATCGAGTGAGACGTTGTTTCCTCCCCCCCGAACCTCCTTATCACCCGAAGGGTGGTCGTATAGGTATGTACCTTCGTCCCCTCTACTCCCTCGTCGTTCATCTCCTCCTACTCCTCCTCCTCCTCCTCCTCGTTCTCCTGCACCTCTTTCTCCTCCGCTCTGAAAGGCCAAGACACCAGGTGTGACATCGCGCCGAACCCTGGGCCGAAACGAATCCAGCGCAGCAGCGCTTGTGGAGCCGATGCAATGTTGAAGACGGCAATGCGCCTTACGATGCAATGCAATACAATGCACTGGAACCGACGCAACTCCATACAACGCAACCGGGTGCGGTGCAATGGAAAGCACAATGAATACAATTCGAAACCAACGCGGTATAACAACAATGCGATGCTACGGAATGTCAACACAACACAAGCATGCATGCGAAGTGCGAACTGCATACGAAGGCTATACAACAGCCCTGCAGGCACAAACAAGCGCATTGCGAAATCCATGCGCCAACCAGTCGGATACCGTGCAAAAACAACGCAACAACAATGCAAGTGCAGCGTTGCGCATACTGTGCCGTGATGCCAGGTTGCCCCTTTGTTGAACGGCTGGCGCTGCGAAGATAGGAAATGCCCCGCTAGGCGCGCGGAGCCTGGCACAACGTGACGGGGATGGAGCTGTGCCAGCGTTGGCCAAGCAACCTGGCGTTGGCACCTCCAATTGCATTTTCTAAAACTAAACAGGATGGCCGTTGGACAACGGCGAACCGCATGGAGCTTCCTCGCAAAACATGCTCGAACCAGGTTCGGATGTCGGTTCGAAACAATAGAAGTCTGTTCGAACCGATACAACAATGAGCGTTTCGTTCGGGACTTCCTCGGAAGGATAGCTCGAAACTGGTTCGAACTCGGTTCGAAACAACAATTAGCTATTCGTGCGAGACATGCTCAAAAAGATGACTTGGGACCTGATATGAAATCTGTTCTAAACTATGGAAAGAAAAACGTTTCGTGGCGGACGTCTTCGAGAAACTGTCTTGGGACGAGGTTCGGAGTCGGTTCGAAGCAAAGGGAAAGCAAGCGTGTCGCGCAAAACTTCCTCATATATGATTTGGAATCTGGCGCCAAATTCGCCGGCCCAACGGGCCAAAGGCTTGCTAAAATCTCCGGCAACTACTTAACAATATTTCCAGTTCGCGCGCGCGGGGCGGCCCCTGGGAGCCCCTGGACGAAAAAAAACCCGGCTGATCCCCGGCCGGGTCCCGGGCGATCCCCAGGGGGGAGGCTATTTTTCGCCACCCCTCACGAGGATCGTGGCCTCCGAGGGGGTGGCTGCGTTCGTCTACCCCAAGAGCCCCCTAAGAGGCCCCAGGGGAGCCCAAGACGACGCCAAGGAGCCCCAAGACGCTCCCAAAAAGCACCCAAGAGGCCCCCAAGAAGACCCCAAGAGGCCCCAAATAGCGCTCCAGGGCCGGCGGAATGAGCGAAGCGATTAAATAATCAAGACTGGCGAAGCACGATCGCCATACGTACAAACGCGGGCAACACTTTCATCACGCCCATGTGAAATACAATGCTATGGGCTGTAAGCAATTGACCCGTCGCGAGTCCCCACCTGCCCATCCATCAACAATACTTGCACTGATCAGGGACGTGTAGGACCAAACAAGTTGAACAAAGAGGGAAGGGCAACGGGCTAACAGAATACCTGGATCAGTCTGAGCAGGCCGGGGAATCAATCATACATGCCTTCGCGGGTTCTTCGAGCCTCTTGGCAGCTGACTTGGGCATTTGAGGCCCTCGTTGGGCAATGTTGGAAGCATTTGGGTTTTGTTGGGGCCTTCTCGAACCTGTCTGCGGGCCATCCTCGAGACCATCGATCAGAGAAGGGGGGTATGTAGAACAACATTGGGCCATCTTGGTAGCTATAGCGCCTGGTGTGGGGAAAGTTTTGGACTGGCATTGAACAGTATTGGAAGCCCTCTTGGGCTCTCGAGGGCCATCTTGGAGCAATGTGTTTGGCCATGTTGGTAGCTCTGACGCCTGCGTGGGGGAAGGTTCCAGACCCTGGGAGGGGGGAGACCGGGGTTTGCTAAAGATACTCCTGGCCCAAGGTGCCTCCAGCTTTTCGCTCTACTGTGGAGCCCCATGGAGCCACCCGGGCATGGTGAGGGTGCTCTGGAGGCTGCGGGGGCACCCTAGCAACACCCGACGGAGGTGAACTTGTCCTGGAAGGGGAAATGTAACACGATAAACAATACATGTCGAGAGGGCCAGTGGGATCAGCTCAAAGGCTCTTCGAATTTGAATGGGGTCGGGAGACCCAACCAACAGCTTCGCTTAGGCGAAGCCCACGTCCCACTCTGTTGTACCGTAGTAACGATAGTCCAAGTAGTAGGGTGCAAGCCATCTCGAGCAATATGTTGGTATCGATGGCGAATAGTACACCTCGCGCTGAGGTGTAGTCAGATGTGGGCGGCCGGCCGCTTGAGCCACGCGGCCGCGGGCACACGTTCGCTTCCGCTCCCTATGTGCCCCAGCTCACTTTAGAGTCGGAGGGGAGGGAGACGAGACGTGGGTCCGCCGCCCCGTATACAGCAGGCACAACAGCTACTATCTTCGAAAGGACAGCAAAAGGGCGGGGCCGTAAGGAAGGTGGGCCCGCACGCAAGTTGCCTTGCCTGCTACTCCTCAAGCGGCAGCAGAACAATATGTCTGGCCAGCCCGATAAGGAATATGATTTTTTAAATCATGTTTGAAGGATTGTATACCTCCCATGACCTGTAGGAGCATATCTCTATCGATGCTCCCCTTGGTGTGACCATCCGCAGTTATATTGCGGGCATACTGTGCACGATTTCGCGCTCCATCATCTGTCGTATCCAATTGATGTGTCCTTAAAGGGTACACTCAGTCGGATTATGCAAATCTTTGCTTGACAAAGACTTAAAACAGACTCAGCATCTATGGTTTAAGTGACTTTGAAGCTCAGGCCACCCAACTCAAGCACGTCTTTCAACTCAGTGGGAGTGAGCGGCCCTGCGCGGAGCTCGTGAAGAGTCACGATCGTGGAAAAACAGTCCTCCAAATTATGGGCAGCTGCTAGCGTCTCTGCTGAATAGCTCGAGCGGACTTGCAAGCGGTGAGACTTGCAGCGCGCGTGGACCAAGTGGACGACGGGTTTACCAGATGGCGTGCTCCCACGCCGTAGCAGGTTTGTCCCGCGAGCACCATCGCCCATGACGTCGTCATCGGCGTCTCCCCATCAGGCGTCGATAACCTGAGTCGCTGTGCGGGTCTACCTCGCCCGTAGGGGTCATCGCCTGATGGGCGATCTTCTTGGGACAGGCCTGCAGTTCCCTGGTGGTCGCGTTCAGTCGTCGTACGTGTATACTGGTCGGTTCTTGGACGCGTCGTAGAGATACTGCATGCACCATCAACCACACCTGGGTGATTAATGCTAACGCCAGCGCGCCTCTGAGGCTGACGAACATGTCTGCAACCATCTTGGATGCCTGAGCGTCGGCGTCAGCGCCAGTATGCTCCGGACGGTGTAGAGAACGGAGCTGCTCGATGTATTCGTCTCGGTTAAAGGTAGCATTGCCGTCCTCATCCTTGGTATCGTTCACAGCACAATTGGTGTATGTGTGCTGGTTTAGTTTACACTTATCAAAGGTGTCCTCTACGCGCTTGACATGTTTGTCAACGGTGCCCTCAGTGCCAACCATACGGATATCGCCAACATGTTTGGCCGCAAGCAGGCTGCTGCTCGTCTCGAACTCCTCGTCGTAGGTCGCGGGTCGGAGACCAGACCCTCTGGTGGTCCTTCTGAGCTTTAATGAGATAGCCCGGGGTGCGTCTTTGGTCCTGGTTTAAGGCGCTGTAAACAGTGCTTAGACTCGTCGTAGTGTTCGAATCCTGGGGGAGCCCGAAGCACCGTGGCCGATCCAGGCGGCAAAGTAAAACGCGCTACCCGTTCCTTTTTCACCAGTTGCTTCAGCAAGTTCCTGGTCGGCCAACCCTTTCAGGAAAGCCATGTTGATGTCGAGGGAAGCAATGAGCCGTTGCTTCTTGCACGCTGCCGTGCTCGCGAGTAGTCTCTGGATTGACCGCCGCGCTGCCCCCGAAAAGGTTTCCACGTCGAAAGCTTCAAGGTCCATGAAGCCTCGAAGCACCAAGCGTAATATGATGGCACGTTCCATCTCGCCCCTCTCGTTGTTCACAAACTTATAGTTGTGCACGCGCCTCGAAGTCATGATGTTTGACGCTGTGGATGCGTCTTGCATGTGGAAAACACTTCTTGCCAAACCATGTCTTGAAAACTGTGTAGAGGGACTGCGATACGTTCTCGGGGTTCGCCTGGACGTCAGCCTTCGCGAGGAGGTCGTCTTCCTTGACGACCGCAGCTCGCTTAGCAGCGGCGGTAACGTATACTCGCATAGTGGTCGCACGGAGTCCAATCCGTCGCTGCAGTCTTCGACCATGGGGCACAATGGGACGTGGTGCATCTCCTCAGCGTCGGAGTCGCGTGGGTGTCCCCACTTAGGCAAGTGTCCCCGCTGTTCTTCAGCTACAGTGATCAGCGCGCTATGGTCTGGAACCATATGTGCGGGTATTGTGAAGAGGTCCTCTAATGGAGCTGCCACCAGCAATTCCTTTTCATCTTGTACTTCTGCGCACCACACTTCCATGACGTGTGACTCGAGATCAACCTCCGATTCCTCAAAAATCGTAGGAAGCCGTCCATCCTCATGCGGTGGTTTTGCTTCTGAGGCTTCTCTTGCAATTCCGCCCGGTGCTGGTGCGCACGCCAATTCCTCAAACCTTGTCATGTCCTGGTCAAGCCCTGCTTGAGGTTGTCGGCCTCAGGCACTATGATTCTCGAACGTGCTGATCCAACTATATCGTGAATGTTCAGCGCGGTGCCTTCTGCTTCATAATAACTGAATCCTGGATTCACATCGTTGTCATAGTGGGCCAATGTGCAACTGTCAGCATAAGCAACCGGCGGTGGCTCATGGATTCTTTTGGCTAACCTGACCGAAACTACATTCTCACTGAGGACAAAATTTCAGATAAGAAACTGCGAAGCTAGATGTACCTCAGGAGATAGACGGCTTTGCACTCGTGATCTGAAGCGTCTCCTTCATGGCCGGTACATAGCCAAACGTCATAAAAAGTCTCCCCGTAGGTAAACTGGCCACGAACGTCAACACTGTCCGCAGTGCAGCGCTGTCGGAGCCAATGTCTCTGGCTACTAAAGCTTCAATATAGTGAATGTCGTGCGTCGCCGTGATGTGCCTGAACGTCGCGGCACCCCGCTCGAACGATGACTTGGCCCCTTTCGGGATCGCTCCTGACAACTGGGAATGGGTCATTCCAGCCTCCCCGGTCGTCCTTCGTGGTTGTGGGGCGATGGTAGTCAACTAAATATCCTTCATCGTAGTAATGCTGACCAGTAACAGTTGCCTGCGTGCAAAATGCACGATTGGTCTTGGCTGCTGCTGTGGCCTGTGTGATAGCTTAAATGCAGACCTAGCGAATCATCTGTTCCCGAGAATGATCCGACGTTTCCGGCTGTTCGTGATCCAGGACAGGTAGGTCAGGGAGCATTGCTGGTTGCCGTCCGAACAGGGCGTTGCATGGAGAGATCTCGCCGTAGAAAGTGAACGCGCTGGCGGCAAACAGGGCCTCGTGCAGTGGTCGCGTGAAAACAAAGGTATGCCTAACCTCGTGAGTTCAGCTTCCATGCCATGAAGTAGATGGCGCAATCTGTGATTTCTTGCTTCGATCGTGGTGGCGTGTTGTCCACGCGCACTCATCCTTAGTTCAGTGCCCTTTGCCTCAAGGGCTGCTTCAGCAGCGTCATTGTTGAGGGCACCCTCTCTGTCGGAGTAGAGTACCTGTGCAGGTCCGAACTGCATCCAGCACTGATGGTACGCATCTAAGATACCGGTCATCGTTTTGTCTGGTATCTCGATTCCCGTGGCATATCGGATGCGCTGATCGATGATATGAAATATGTGGTGTTCTTGTTTGGAAAACATCAGGTCACATTCCACTTCTTCGTTGAAAATGCCAGGCAGCGCAGTAGATGGCATAACCGCATGCCAGGTTGAGTCCGACGCTGTCCAGACCTATCTTGGTTGAGATGAGTCTCGTCTTAAATTCTTCCGCATGGAACCAACGCAAGTGTAGCTTCCGCAGCTCGCGTGCTACCGCGCTTGGGTCAAGGCTTCGTAAATTTTGAAGACTGATTTGTACATCGAACCGTGGCCAATCTGGTAGTCGTGGTCGCGCAGCAGGGTCACCCGCTGGTGGCGGAAGAGGTGCATCGCCACCTTGCTGTCGGCCACGTCTGACTCTATCCCGTGGCAGTCGGAGGTGACCATCCGAACTCCCAGCTCCGCTCGAGGCAGGTTACCCTGCAGCAGGTTCCGCCGCATGTCTGCCGACTGTAATATCGTCGCTGCTGGCGCCCGCCGTGGGCCTGGCTCTAGAGCCGGGCCTTGGTGCTCGTAGCCGCGTAAGGGGCGGTGCGGCTTGCGCCTCGGGCGGTGCTGCTGGTTCAGCAGGGGCCGGCGGTGCTGGCCCTGCTGCTGGTTCGGCAGGAGCCGGTGGTACCTGTCCATGATTGCCAGGCAGCTTCCAGGGTCTCAGTACAGGTCCAGGCTTGTTCCTGCCGTAGTTATTCTTGCAGCTCGGACATTCCCAATGGCAGTCTTCCTTATCAGACCACCTGCAAAGCTTGGGATTTCTGCCATGTGAAGGAGAGCGCATGTTAACGTGATCCGCACATGCAGGACATCCTACCCCCCCCCGAAGGCGGCCTCGTGATCGAGCCGTCGGGTTGCCGAGAGAGAGTTGGATCGCCCAAATCATATCCCCTCACGTCTGGTAACTAGCACGGTGGAAGAATAAGGGTGGTCATGGACGGGATCACGGTTCACCTGGAAAAGACCGTGCGCGACTGAACTGCATCAACAAAGAGGGGCTGCACCTTTGAAGCGTAATGTTCAGCCATGGACAGTTCTCTGTTACATACCGGCGCATGTTGATCTTGACCCACACACCGTCTTCGCTGAAGAGGGGCAATCGGAAGGCGGCGGTTGGCCATGATCTCGGTCGGTTTTCGTATCAGTACCCCATGGGAGTCGCGTAGGCCAGCAAATACATTGGTCCATATTCACTGTCCAAGAGCCCTTGCATTTGGCCAATGTAGTCCATGGTGGTATCTGATCCACCCAAATGCCCACTGGTTGTTCTCGAAAATCAAATAATCCAAGATCGTTCTGACGTATAGCAACTCTACCACAAGACTTGATATGTGGCAGATCTTCCTTGTGGTGTTCGTACCAGGTGTCATGGTTGACGTGGGAGTTGAAATTGGAAGGTAGTCCAATCGTTCCGCAGTTGGGTTGAAGTATGACAATGTTGACAAACAAACAAACGTCTAGGTAGTGCACCACTGCGTCCTGGGCATCCATACTTCCAAGGTCAGCAAGTGAGCGCTTGTCTAGGTTTCCCCCTGAGGACAACTCTCGGCTGAATGCTAGCTGCGAACTGCCTCCACTTCCTCCACGTAATTGCAACATGTCAACCTTGTTGTGTCGTCCACAGCTTAAGGTTGAAACAATGGAGAATACGTCTGCGTATGATTCAACAAGTAGCCCCGCAAATAATGCGATGAAAATTTCCTCAGCGTCGCTTTCCGTGTCAGAGTCAAGGGGTACGTCGGTGCAGCACGCACTGCATCCGAGACCCACAAGGCCATCTCCGCAGTCATCGTTGCCTTCTTCGACTATATTGGGTATCATGCGTGGCTTGATAGCCGCGTCTTTGTCGGTTTCTCTTTCTCTATCTGTTTGATTCGAGCATCGGTCGGTCGGGCTGTCTGTTGTTCAACACTAGCTGGACTTAGCGTCGGAAAGTCGGAATAGAAGGGGGGGGGGGGGGGGGCGCGACACCGACGGCAACGGCGCATTGTAATTGTACCCGTTGGCTGGCCATGGACCTCGATGTCTTGTATAATCTGATTGTCGCCCACGTTCGTCGTTACTCGTCGGGCGGCATGGCCCCGTGCAGGGCCATTCCTCGGAGACCGAACCTAAGTTCGAACTCCTTCATCCGCGCGCGTGCGGATGCTACGGTGTGCAACACTCGCGTGGTTTCCCTGTGTCTTGTGTGAATCCATGTGATTAGTCAATCCCGTGGTCATGATAGCCAATGCTTTGCTACGCCGCTCGGCCTTCTGAGCTCCTTGGCCATGCCAGTCCATTTCATGCTCAGTAAGTTGTGCAGGTGCCCCTGCTGTTTGGCACTTGCACCTCCACGCGTTGGTCGGGATGCGCGTGCGTGTGATTGCCACTTGCAGGTATGATCCGCTGGGCAACGCACTTGAACGGTCGTACTTCAATCCGAAGCGGCAGCATCGCATACGCATGCCTGCAAGTCGAGAACTTCATTGGCATCTCCTATGTGACCCTGTTTCCAGAAGTAACCTGGCGGCCCCACAAGCACAATAGACATGCGTGGAGCCCGAGCCTTAGACTAAGTTCTTGGATGCGTTGATAATGTGGCCCTGCCCGCTTTCCAAGCCATCGAACGTGCCAATCAGCGGGCGATGCCACCCATGACATTGGGTAGTCTCCCGAGAGTAGAGCACCCAAATGTTGTGTACCAGTGGAGGTCATAACCTCTGCACGTGCAACGCGGTCACACATGTAACCGCGCGCCCGGATTTCAGCGCAAGCTGCCCGTATGCCCTCAATAACAAGTGCACGAGAATGACAATGATATGATGAGCACTCTTTTTCTGCAGCGGCCAAGCGGCCGGGCCCACTGCTATTCGGGGCAGCTGAACAGCCGGGCTTGCCACTGCCCCTGGCGCGCACAGCTGGCGCCTGAGAAAAGAATGCAGGTTTCCCCGAACTCGATGATAGCACCTGGGTGTTCGGCCTGTCGGAGCGAGCGCGGGTGGCAGTGGCGCGCGCCTGCCCCCGTCACTCATCTGGCGATGGGGCGCCCAAATGCCCGTGCCATGCGGCGCTGCAGAGCCGCTGCTCGAAGCAAACATATCAAACTTCCCAGCGGTCTCATCCACTTCCGCAGGTGCCCCTGCTTGTGCGTCGGGCGGCGTCCACTGATTGCCCGCCGCGTAGATGGCCAGATATGCCTTCGCCTGCAGTGCGAAATCCCGATCGGCCGAGGCGGGATCAGCCCCGAAAGACGCATTCCGGCGACGCCAGGTCATCAAAATCTTACCCCCCAGAGACTGCATCGTATAAGCGAACGTCTCCTCGTTGATGGAGAAACTGATGCCCGTGGTATCATGTGACATCATATACGCATGGGCATCGCTCAGCGCAGGTGCCCCCGCGGCTGGCTCGGCGCCAAATGCCTCTTTGACGAGTAGAGGGTCATCCCCGCGTTGAGGGTCGGCCGTAATAGCACACGACATCGACCGCTTTATCCTCGGCTGCGCCCCAGCATTCGTCGACCCAGAGTGCCAAATGCCAGGGGCCAGTTTCATTAAACCAACTACTCTGGCACCATTTCCAAGTAGAAGCTTGTACATATCAGAGCCAGGGATAATCATCTTCGCGCGCCCCTGCTCCAGGACCAGGATAGTCCTCATGTTATACTCCTTAGTCCCAGATTGGCAGGGGGATTCCCCCCTGAACCCTCAGCCACGTTTGCAGAGTAGGTATCAAGTCTCGGCACAACAGGTGCCCCCGCCGCCCCCCCCCCCTTCCTTGCGCGCAATTTTGCAGCGCAAAGACTTGTCGCGCGCCGCGGCGCCATGTCCCACTCCAGACACGTAGAGCCTCTTCGCCAGGTTCAGCTTCTTGATAGCGTGTCCATGGGAACGGGGCGCCTGTTCGAATGTCTGTGCCGCTGCTGTCGATGTCCAAAAGGATTGTCAGCATTCCATCCACCATGCCCCCACTGTTTGCTGCCAGAGCCAATTCATGTCTTTCTCCAAATCTTCCTGGCACTTCAGACAGCGTCGTATCATACATGCCCTTGCGGCGCCTCTGCTCCAAACCCCAATCGTTTCTTGACAGAGACGAGAAAACGTCCATGTATCCACGGGCCTCCTCTTCCGTAACGGGGCCCCTCTCAAAAATCCAGGCCGTGGGATACTCGTCATACGCGCGCGGGCGCGATGCTGATGTGGTCGGCGTGTTGATGAACGTATCCTCGTCAACGCGCGTGCCCACTTGACCGTCTAACACAGTGTAGCATGTCGCGCTCGGGTTTCGCACTGATGTCACTGCGCGCACTGGGCTCTCCGCCCTGCGCTGGCTGCGCGGGCGGGTATCTCGCCCGCATGGCATGTAGGTATGTGGAGACTGAAGCCACTGAGCGCTCCTATCGGTGGCTCTCTCCATACGCCTCAGCCACGCGTCGTTGGCCAGCAGCGCGGCAGGTGCAGTCGCGGCAGGCGCAGTCGCGGCAGGTGCCCCTCCCTGCATTATTGGGTGCTTCTGCTACTCATGGCATGGCCGTGTCCAAAGCAGACACGGTGGCTTCCGTCGCCTGCCCCGCGTTGGCTGATGAAGCAGGTTGCCCCGCTGGTGTTGTTGCAAGGGCTGCCGCGTCGCGCATCATCATCGCCGTGACGCGGTTGAGTTCTTCACGAAGGTCTCTGACTTCATGGGCCCCTTCGGAGGATCTCTCCCTGACGATTCAATGCGCCCTGATCTCCAGCAAGGGCATCATGAAACCCAGCTGCGATTAGACCAACGCCCCTGCGAATAGCGCAGGGCGCCTCAGTTGCAGTACCTTCCATCTTGCCAGCCAGCCGCCTGCCCACATGAGCACGTGCAACTCGGCCCCAGCACTGCGCATGGGCTGTGTGGCCACACTGAAGCCTCCATACCACGTCGAGATGCATGAAGTGATCCAGGCATATGGCAAAATCGTCAAAGTCACCGTCGCTGACGGCTGGTGGCGTTGCCGATGGCCTGATAAGCGTCTGGCGCTCCAAAATGGTTTCACCGACCTCAAATCGAATCGGTGGGACCGACGGTAGCTGCATGGCTGCAAGTGCTGCCATGTTAACTGCAGGTGTCCCTGCGGTGGTTGGACTGGCAGGGTGCCCCGCACGGCCCAACATCCAGTTTGCCTGACGCTCATGATTGCGGCGCTGGCGGGCCGATGGCATCAAAAGGTGGCCTGTAGCGCCTCGTGAATGGCCAGAATCCCTGGGCGCGTCTCCCCCATGGATGATGGCGCTACCAAGCCGGGGGCCTGCTGCGTCACATCTGAGTCCATACGGGTTGCCAAATATCCATAATGAGGAATCCGCTCCAGCACACCTGACGCGTAACCAGAGCCACGCGTCAACTGAGACTCGTAGACGCCGTCGGCCGTCGCTAATACATACGGGTTCTCCGGCTGCGTTCCCGCGCGAGGATTACCAGTTACCTGAGCATGGTAGTCAAGATGCAACGTGAAGTCCGTCGGTGGTGCTGTAGGGCGCTCTGCAACTGTTGGATCGTATGTCGGATGACTAAAAATGCTGGCACGTATCCGTACCGGTTGGGGTTTTCCGGCGATGGATCTGGATCCGGGACATACTCCCATGGCGGCGTCCAGTTAGCGCTAGGGAGGTCGATGCCATCCCTACGCATGCTCTGCGCGGCTTCGCGCATCTGCCGGTGCATCCACTCATGCTGACCAGCTAGGCTCTCGGCCCTCCGCGCAGCGTGGTGATCAGGCAAAGCAGGTTGCCCCTTGTGTGGACGAGGCGATGCGAAAGGCGATGTCGCCTGTGAAGCGTGGTAGAGCTGCGGGTCCATCCGAATGCTTTGGAACCTTGCCTGTAGGCTATTTTTTGCTCCCGGCACTCTGTGGAGTCCATAATGGAATTGCGGCCCTGCTCATAGGTCCGAACGACGCAGGTTGCCCTGCAGGTGCTGGCAGCTGCTGCACCTGAGCACGCCACGGATCGCTGGCGCACAGCATGTCGGTGGGAGAAATGTCACTCGAAATCATAGCTGTCACGTCCGCACTTTGGGCCTGAATCCATGATCAGTTAGATCCCCCTGATGGTGTCCCCGCTGGATACACCATATTGCAATATTAATACTGTAGAGAACTCGACCTCCTGAGTGGGCGTCGGTTCGGGACACTTCAAATTGTAGGGGGTCTTTGGAATAAACCAATCTTCCAACGATGATGCATAATTCCGAAATTCGTACATGTCTCCGATCGATGGGGCCACTTCTCGGGCACTTCTGATCGTTGTCTCGCAAGTACAAGGGATTGATCCATACGTGTCCCACGCGGTTGTACCTGCACTGGTCGCTGGGCAAAATACCTATACTAGAACCATCGCGTGCTTCGCGCGCGCTCAGGTTCTAGCCCGGGCCGGGGGCGTGCTCGAAGATATTGGACAGCGTTATCAAGCACAGGCGCGTGACATAGTCGTGCCTCCTGAAGGCCTCTTGGGAACGTGGGGGCATCTGAAAGGCTTCTGAAGGGTTTTCCGTGTTTCCTCAATTGGCCGTTGGAGCCCGGCGGCCCCGGCGGCGTCCCAGGAACGGTCTGGGGCTTTTCGACCGGAGGCCGCATGTAGACGCACATGAAAATTTCAGGGGAAGCCTCTCGGAAACCCGCTGGGGCCCTCTTAGGGGTCTCCTGGGGGCTTCCCGGGAACCTCGGGGGGCCTCATGGAAACCTCTTGGGGGGCCTCTGGGGGCCCTTTGGGGCCTGCCGCGTGCGTCTTGGGGGCATCTAAACGGCCTCTTGGGGCCTCCTGGGGCGGGGGGGCTGGAAGGTTCAGTTGGGTTTCCCGTTTTGGGCCCCTCTTGGGGCCCTTCGGGGGCGCGTTTGGGCCGTCCTTGGCGCCTCTTGGACTGTCCTGGGCCCCTCTGGGGCAGTCTCGGGGCTCTCTTGTGGGTTTCGTGGGCCGTCCTGGGGCGGCCCAGGGGGAATCTGAGGTCGTAAAGGACGGCACGAAGGACAAACAATCGAATATGAAAAATGCTCGTTTTACGAAGGGAAGGGGGCTACGTTTGCTTCCCAGGGCCGTCTGGGGGGATCTCTTCGAAGGGTCTTCGAGCGTGTTGGAGGCGCCTGGGGTGGTTCGAGACGCCTCTTGAGCCGCCGGAGATCGTTGGAGGTTGTCTTCAGGGTGGCGCTGGGCGGCCTGGGGCCGCCTGGACGGCCGCCTGGGCGCCCCGGGGGCCGACCTGGGGCCCGGCGGGGAGCGGGCTGGGCCGGACGTCCCCCCATTTGTGGTTGGGGCTGCGGCCCCGGGGAGCGCGCTGGGCCCGACGTCCCCCCATTGGCGGTCGAGGCTGCGGCCCCGGGGCCCCCGGGCCCGGTGCGACGTTATATGTATAAGCTGGACGATGTGAGTCGGATGGGTTCTGCCGCTCCTGCCTGCCGACATCGTAATATCGTCTGTTGGGCGATTCTTGAAACTAACTGTACCCAGTACCTCGGAGTCGACGCGCAGGCCGGACTGTATTATACTGTCACCTGGTAAATATGGGCAAGCATAAACAAACTGTCTGCCTGTTCTCTTGATGGTGTCGTCGGCGCGGCATGACAGCCCTATGATCCGTATATTCATGATGCTTTCCCACTGGGTACCACGAGCCGGAGGTGAGGGCGTGAGATCGAAGCGGAACGGAAGGCCCCCTACCGGGAAATCGGTTTCGGTTTCGCGTTCGCGCGTGCCGCGCGCGCGGGCGAGGCGAAGCTGCGTGGGCGGGCGAAAAGAAAGTTTCTGTGGCTGAGGCGCGGCCGGACCACATGACTCCCCTCTGGCAACCAGCGGCCCACGGTGCCCCACCGGTGTCCCGCCTGGGCGCGGCCGGACCAAATGACTCCCTTCCCGCGTCCGGTGGCCCGCGGTGTCCCGCCAGTGTCCCGTCGGTGTCCCGAAAATGTTGATGTTGACGTCGATAGTTAATGTTGATGATGTTGATGATGATGATGGTGGTGATGGTGATGGCGCCCCGACGATGATGATGATGATGAGATTGACGATGTTGATGATGACGATGATGGTGATGGATGGTGGTGATGATGGTGCCCCGATAGTCATGATGTTGACGATGATGATGTTGCTGCTGATGGTGATGATGGTGTCACGATGGTGATGATGAAATTGGTGATCACGATTATGTTGATGATGAATTGATGGTGATATGATGGTGATTATGAAGATGAGGATGCTGGTGCCCCGATGATGATAATGGGGTTGATGATGATGATGTTGATGATGGTGATGCTGTTGGTGTCCCGATCATGACGACGATGACGAAGATGGGGTCCCAATGATGGTGACGATGCTGATGATGTTAATGATGAGGATGAAGATGAGGTGATGATGATGATGGGTTTGATGATGGCGGCCCGACGATGGTGATGATGATGGTGCTGATGTTGATGATGATGATGGTGCACCGATGATGAAGGTGATGATGATGATGGTGGCGATGACGATGGTGTCCCGATGATGATGGTGCCCCGACGAAGATGATGTTGCTGATGACGATGCGGACCCGATGATGGGGATATTGCTAATGTTGTTCATCAAAAGAGATGAAGATGATGATGATGATGATGATGATGGTGGTGTTCCGATGATGATGATACTGATGGTGTCCCGATGATGATGGTGTTGATGGTGGTGATGGTGCCGATGGTGATGTCCCGATGATGGTGATGATGACGCTGCTGATGATGCTTATATTGATAATGCTGGTGATGAGGTGATGGTGATTATGGCGTCCCGATGATTATGATAATGTTGATGACATTAGTGACGATGATGCTGCTGGTGATGGTGATGACGTTGGTTGTGATGTCGATAGTGAGATCGATCGCGAGACCGAACTGCGAGATCGATGATGAGATCGATAGAGAGATCGAGGGTGAAATCGTTTGTGAGATCGGTAGTTAGATCGATGCCGATATCGATCGAATGAAATAGATCGAGTGAAATCAATTGTGAGATCGATCGAGTGAGATCGATCGAGCGAGGCCGATAGAGAGATCGATAGTGAGACCGATCGAGTGAGACGCTGGTTCCTCTCCGGCCCCCAACCTCCTTATCACCCGGAGGGTGGTCGTATAGGTGAAGTAGCAAGGTGCACCTGGAGCAGTCAAAACTGCTATCGTCATATACAATGATTCAGGGCATTTTATCCCAAGACTGGAATGTCGATTACTTGGGCGGATTAAATATGTCTCGTGCGCCTCAGAAGCGCACTGGTACTTCTTGACCTGTAGCATGCTTTTCTGCATCCAAGTGTTGTCAACCATGCCTATCAAGTCCAGCACAGTCAATGCTTGGCATGCCCCATAGCGGTTCCTGAGCTACCGGCGCACAGTCTCCAGGTGTTTGTGACGATGACGATCATATCCTTCAGGTGGCCAATGGTCGGGCATCTCTGAAAGCTCAACGCATCCATCGAATGCATCGAAAGACGGTACTGCTCGCAGAAACTTATCAAAGATATGGTTGATATGAAATGGTTAATGGCGAAGAGCAGTCGTAAGCCACTCTGAGCAGTGGCGCTGCTCCTGATGGCTCAACCTTGGGCCCCTAATGTTTCCTGCGTGAATTGCCCTAATCAAGTCGCCCTTCTCTGGGCGATGCGTGAGCGCGCGGGGCGCGCGCGCAAAATATTACGCACCATCTGGCGCGCATGAGCTTCCCTGTCGGCAAGGACGGCGGCATCCTGGACATCGCACTTCACCTCACTGCATCGATCAGACCCGCCATCATAATTGGGGTGAAATGCTGGGTTGGTCTTCGCACGATTGGAAGTGCGTAAACGGCCCCAATACTGCTGGCACTCAACGGGCACGCCCAAAGTAAAAACAGGTTGCCCCGCAGAAATCTGATCATGTTGCCCCGCAGGACCCTGAGGTGCTGCTGATGCTGCGGGCGCACGAGCGCTTGCCGATGACGAGACAGCGCCCGCTGTTCCCCTGGGCGTCCGAGGAGTCCTTGGCGGGGTACTGATGTCATAGTCCTGGCGATTCTTCTCGTTGATGTTGTGGTACTCGGCTGTCTTAGTTTTGGGAGCTGTCCCCGGTGCCTTGGATGAAGAAAAATCCGATAGTTTCTTATCGATGCCGCGCCGTGTTGAAGAAGCATCCGTTGATGATCCCTCCAGCGTCGGCGTCCAGCCAGTCCTGTGTCTGGCCAAGCGTAGGGCCGCGACGTGGTATAGGGCCCTTCGGAGTAGGAGTGCTGGAGCCTTGAAATGCAGCTACTGCGGCGGCAACTGCTGGGCCTCTGGATCGACGCCGGTCAGCAGGTTGCCCCGCCGGTCGTTGTTGCTTGCTATCTCCAGGGTCCAGATCATCTGGGCCATTCCTTTCCTTCTGTTTGGGCGGTGGTCTGCGCTGATCAGGCCCGAGCGACTTAGACGGACTCGACGAATCCGAAGATGAAGAAATCTCAGTAGGCGGGTCTGACCTCGGCTTGGGAACCTGAGCCGTTGCCCCCGCAGGTACCCATGGCCCACAGCGCGCAGGATCTTTGCCAGGTTTCAGGTCTATACCGCCAGGCGCTTTGAATGCCAGATTATTGATAGCGGCCTTTTTCCTCAAAGGCAAGAGATACTTGGCATAACCAAACCTCCGTTTTATTATGGTCTTGACCCAGCCTACACCTCCAACGCGGTAGGCAATCCGTCTTCCTGGGGAATGATCCATTTCTTCTGCGACGACATGCTTAGGATCGATAGGGGTGTCCGTATCGCATGCGATGTCCGTGCCGGTGGTGAGGGCGTCGGGGAGGTCCGGGTCGACCCCAGCAGGAGCTGCTTCCGCGGGGTCTACCTCTTCGGTCATCGCTTCAACTTCAGCTTCACCAGCTTCTTGCTGATCATCTCTGATTTATAGGAAGCGGGTCTCCCCGCGTGCCAATCGCGAGTAAACGGCTTCAAATGATTGAGAGGTGAAAGGTTTCCCCATGTCCCAAAATATCGGGATATTTCTTCGGTTGTAGCTTGGTCGTAATCTTTTTCCGTCAACAGCTCCTCATGTGGCGTTGCATTAAGATCGGCGCAATGCCCCCGACCATCGCCATGAGACCACACCCACGGAGCCCTTTTAAAGTTCGGGCTTCTTGAAGGGCGTCTCACGGGGCAGCCGAGCCCGCGGTCGGCGCAGTCGGGGCGCGAGCAACAAACGCCTTTGTAGAGCTTCCGCTCCTCGACAATAGCTCTCTTGAGGTCGCGCCTGATAACCGTTTCTTGTATTTTGACAGGTCCTGTCCTTGTTGAACGAGTGGTCTTGCCGTCATCTCGCTCAGCATTGCGAAGAGAACCCCAGCGACGAATCCGGTGCTCAATCCAGCCCTGATTCCTCCAATATCGCATCGTATCTGGGCGCATGCACTGACGAGCCAATCCAGATTCCGCGTAGCCAACGCGGCGCTGGATTCCGCCCTCTGGATATTATTCTTGCGGCTGGTCCTCCTGAGGCGGGTGTCCCGTCGGGGGAGTGTCGGGTCTCTTGGCCCGCCATGGAGGGGCCTTTGGAGTTCCCGCATCAGGCGGGCGAGGGCGCTGAAGGCCGCTAGAGCGAGCGCCGCCGGGGCGCGCGCGCACGGTCGGGCGAGCGACTGGGGGCCCGACCGCGACGTACCAGACGATCAGTATCTCCCCATTCTCGGTCCTCGTCTTCGACCTGGCGGCTCGTCGATCGCTCCTGGCGGCTCACGGGGCGGTCCGAAGCTACGAATGTGTATTGCATCCCTTCATTATGGCCAAGATCATCTTGAATGCGCCCAGAAAGATCACTAACGTCTCGCGGGTTTCCCCGCACAGGGCCATCATCACTCAATTCCATGTTTGTCGGAATTCCAACGACCCAAAGACAACGCATCAACTGTATTTCCTCTTCTGCTGCAGGAGCCGCGGCTTCTGACTGCGCGGGCGCCCCCGCCACGTCGGCATCTCACTCGGCGGGCACGCGGAAGTTCTCGGCGAATTCAGCGCGCAGGTTGCCCCGCGATGGGCGCGCCCAACCAGTCTGCCAGATCAGTGACATCGTGGCCAGCGATTACCTCCTCGAACAGCTCGTCGGCACAATTCTCGAGGGACACACTGGCATTTCAATATTCGTCAGCCGTGAAGTTGGCAACTACAACTGAGCTATCAGCAGGTGCGGCAAAAAATGCCCCCCTGTCAACACACGGTAAATCTGAATCAGTTTGAGCCAAATGCATCGACGGACCTCTGCCTCTACCATCGCCCTGAGGGCGTTCGCGGCGAAAGTGTTGCGTGCTATGGCATATGTCACACTCCATAGCTTGGCCATTGGCACCCGTCGGGCTTCCCCGACGCCCCCTACCTTTTCCTGATGCGCGCCTGCACTTCCTGCCTGCGCCTAAAATATATATTCATATTGTGGCCGGTAAGGGGTGCTAGGAATGCTAATGCGCCTCCACCATGCAATCGCCAGCGCTTCCCTTTTACCCCTACCTCGACCCTTGCCTTTTTCCCTTGAGTGCTCGTCGTGCGATACGCCGTACCTCACGGACGGGCTTCTTCATCAATCGCCTCCATCAGCGCATATGTTTCTGGCGCCCTAAAAAAACATTGCGCTCGTTGCTCTTCCGCGCGGTATGTAGGCATATCGGAATAGTCAAGGGCTCTGGCCTCGTCGTCCGAAGACGCATCGGCGTCAATACCGGAGTCGAAGTCAAACTCGGAAGGTTGCCCCGATGAGCCCATTAGGGTTGCGGCCTGCGCGGGGGATACCGCATCGGACGGCCCCCGAAACCTGGCCCAGGAGTCTTGCGACCCAGAGGCCGATCCACCGTTCTGAGCCAGTAGTGCAGTGGTCTCAGTTGGTTGTGGGTCGTCATTCCAAACGTTAATTGCAGGTTGCCCTGCGTTTGCCCCGGCGTGGAAGGTCTCGGTTCAATGAACGTGACTGGAAATGCCTCCAATATTGCCAGGGGTTATCTCAGCAATGTGTGCATCTGACTCCCTGCGGTCAAGTGGGGCGTCAAACTGTTGCTGGTCTCTCGGCAATTGGTGGTTTAGTGGCTGCAGTTGCTGTGCACGTGATGTCCCAACTCCAAGGGCTCTGAATACAATAGCTGTTATGATTTGGAAGTTGGGGATGTTAGAACCTGCCGTCTCAGCTTCATAGCGGGCTATCCCGAAACGTGCTAACGTCTGGTCGATTCGTTCTCCCGCGTGGACTCGGAAATCAATGAGAGCTGCGCCAAGGAGTTGGATTGGCGCTCCTCTTCTAAATTCTCGAACTTCGTGCTTAAGAGGAACATGATGTAGCTGGCGCCGTCGGTATGGCGGCCACCTATGTGAACGCCAAACTTGAGAATTGCTGGCGGGGCTCTCGTGGCTATGGTCCGTGCGAGACCTCCGCTGCAGGGCTGCAGCTTACTGGGAGGGCGTCCTGTTGCCTGTGGTCACGTTGATCCAGGCATGTACCTCGCGGGCGAATTCGCGAAAAGGTACCTGACCGGCTGGGCCCAATGAGGGCCGGTCGTTCTTGCGTCTTCTCCGCCACGCATATGTCCTACCGCGCACCCGATAGCGACCCACGTGCGCCCAAAGTTGAGAACACCAATCCAATGGCCTCGTAGGTCGTAGTCGGATGTTGTCGGTTGGGGCTTCCGACGTGTGATCGTAAGTCTGCGTGGGGGTGGAGGCGGCATTGTATCGTGTCGCATGTTTCCATGCATTACGTCCTCGATAACACGTTTGAAAATTGGAGTAGGTGGGTGGACTTCAGGAGTGTAGTAGCGCAGGGATGTAGGACGAAAGTAAGAGGCCTCCGCGTAAGCAGAAGTGTCCCTGCAAGTGTCCTTGCTGTACTGCGTAGTTATATTCATTCCTCCGTGCAAACCCACACGACCCTGATGTTCCACCATGTCTGTAGTCCACAAGATTGTGCCGTGGATGGTGAGGAGTAAAGCAAAGGCTGACCTCCATAGGCCAGCTCCGCTACCAAGTTGAATGGGGTTGGGAGACCCAACCAACAGCTTCGCCTTAGGCGAAGCCCAGCTCCCGCTCTGTTGTACCGTAGTAGCGATAGTCCCAGCATTAGGGGGCAAGCCATCTCAAGCAGTTGTTTGGTATCGATGGCAAATAGTACGCCTCGCGCTGAGGTGTAGTCAGATCTGGGCGGCCGGCCGCTTGAACCACGCGGCCGCGGGCACACGTTCGCTTCCACTCCCTATGTACCCCAGCTCACTTTAGAGTCTTCGATGCTATACGCTACCCGATACTCTGCTGCACTGCTGTGGAATTCCACCAGCCCGCTGAGATTCCCTCAGCCCTCTGGGCACGTGTTTTGGAGAGCTTCCCCTTCCAGCCACACTTTCTCTTCTCGGGAAGGGGTTTGACCCCCCCCCCCCGCCCCCCTCTGGGTCTGGACGGGGCGCCCCTCGAGGCGTTGGACCGTCCAACATGGCTCCAAGATGGCCGCAGAAAGCCGAGTGGACAGATCGCTCAAGATGGCTTCTAACATGATACAAGAGACCTCACGACCACTCCAAGACGGTTCCAGGTGGCCACGGAGCTGGCCAAGGACGCCCCAGAGAGGCCAACATCCCACCAACACCAAGGAACCCAATGAGTTTGGCGGTCTCGCCTGTTCGCCTTCGAGGGGTTTATGATGCCTCAAAGTGGCCCCGAGAGGGCTCTCAGAAGTCCCCAAGGGCGCCCAAGAGCGCCTCAAGAGACTAGCGCTTGGCCTACGAGGGGCGACGCTAAATATCATACACCCCTCCTGCTTTGATCAACGAGAACATCGACCGCAGACATAGGCAGTTGAACGAGTTTAGCTTCTCGGCGGCATCCCTGGGACGCGCTTAGTATGGCATCAGAGAGCCCAAGATAGCCTCCCAGATTGTGCTACATCGATACCGCGGTGGCTCAAGATGGCCTCCAGGATGCCTCCGCGAAACCCCCAAACCGTCCAAGCACGGCTCCGAATGGCCACGGAGCCACCCAAAGACGCTCCCAAGATGCCGACATCTTACAAAGCAACACCTAGAAACACACAACTGATGTTAGCAGAGTCGCCTGTTCGTTTCCGGTTAGCCTCTGAGGCCTCAAGATGATCCCAAGACTGCCCAAGAGAGCCCGAAGATAAGCCCAAGAGGGTCACAAGAGGCCTCCAAGAGGGTTGCAAGAGAGCCCCAAGAAACGACTTGGGTGTGTGTGTGGGGGGGGAATTGGGAACCCCCTTTTGGTGTCATGGGGCCCAAAGTCGCCTCAAGAAGGCTCAGATACCACACAAGAGATCCCTAAGACGCCTCCAAAAGGCTCCAACCGCAAAAGATCTGTGAAAACATCCTCGGTCTCCTCTTCGTCCGTTTCCTCCTCCTCATGCTCCTCATCCTCCCCCACTCCCCCCTCCTCATCCTACCTGCTCGTCTTCCCCCCCCCCTTCCTCCCAGAATTGCCTCCAGAAGGCCCCCACGACGCTCACAAGGCATCTCACGTGGGCATCGGCTCAGGAGTACGCGACGCGTCAATCATGCATGGAGTGCCAACTTCTGGGCACCTTACGCTACGACATCTGCTCTGCAATGCAGGACAGAATGCGGCGTGCGTGATGAAACCCGTGCTATGCTATGCCGTGCTAATGCTAGCGCAAGTCGGGCTTCAATGTGGAACCATGACCCACGTGTGGAGACGCGAGCCGCGCAGACCTGCGTAGCCAACACTTGCGTCGTTGAACCTCGCCGCATCGAGAGGAGGGCCAGGACGGGAGACGGAACGTACCCACCAGAAGAGCCGTGTCAACCAACTGCAAGAAGACACACAGAGCCCCGTCGCCTGCACCCTGGGCCTGGGAGGGGGCGGGGGGGCTGACGCCTGCCCGTGCAAGCCCCCCCCCCCCTCCGCCCCCCCCTGCACGGGTGCTAGAGACACCTCTCTGGATCGCAGATGACCAGAGCTCAACAGGCACGCTGGAGCACGCAATCTAGCGAAACGCGTACTGCCACACGGTCATTTTGGAGCACGCGAGCACGCGGGCTCAACGTGCTGAAGCACGGCGACCCTGGCCGAGGGGCACACGGAGACGTACACACCCAAGAACTTGACGAGGAGCACCAGCGGGCCTCACCAAGCGCTGACCTGGGCCAAGCCTCGAAGCTCAGCGCATCTACTGCCCCTCGTGCATAGCACGAACTTTGTCGCGACGCCTCGACGCGGCGATGGCACCCCAC
The DNA here is from genome assembly GCA_963575745.1 of Prorocentrum cordatum. NCBI lineage: Eukaryota > Dinophyceae > Prorocentrales > Prorocentraceae > Prorocentrum > Prorocentrum cordatum. The sequence goes on along the minus strand of CAUYUJ010020904.1, from coordinate 416,272 downwards.
TCCGTGCACCCGCAGGAGGCTGAACATGAAAAGGAAACGTGAGGGAGTGATCACAAGAAGGCAAGGATGTGAAAACATTCACTTCCAACGAGGCGTTTCAAACAGTTGTCCCTTGCAGCACGGCGCGATGAGTGCGAGGGCATCGAGCATACCATGAGCAAGCTCCGCTCCTCATGGGCCTTGGATACGGCGCACGATTAAATCACATAATCCGATTGTGCCAAGCCTATACAGGAAGAGCTTTGTGGCAGGAGTGCTTGTCAGAAATGAACATCAAGACGCTGGTCAGGCTGATGATGTGAACGCGGAGAAGGAAAGGTAAGACAAATGGAGAGACCTATCTGGGCAACAACGGGGAGCGCCGCTTTTCTGAGCTTGCGTGCGCACGCGCACATGCATTAACACCCAGCACGCATGTGCAAATGGGGTGCAGTCGCTGGGCTCCCCTACATGTCTAGAAGGTTGCCATGAATAGCTCTTGTTCAGCGATTGCCTGCGCTTGCCCTGGTCAAGTGTCGCGCGTAATCGGTTTTCATACGTGTGTGCGCGTGTGTAAATCTATGTGTGCGTGCGCGGGTGCGTGTGTTTTGGGTACTTTAGGTGCTATGAGGGCTGGGGTGTCAGTCGCTGCGCCAATCTCTGGCAACGCAGGCTCGCGGCACTGCGGCGCCCCCGAGCTGGCTCTCGAACCGCCGTGCTGGAGGCTGCGCCCCGCGCGTGTGCGCGTGTGCCTGTGTGCGGCTGTGTACGTGTGCGTGCGCACCTTTGTCAGGTTATGTGCCGAAGGGGCGGGAAGGGGGAGGGGGAACGGCGTGTGTGCGCCGTGTGTACGGTGCTGGCGGGCGGGGTTGGGACGCACGGCGTGCGTGCGAGGTGTGCCTGGCGGGCGGGCGGGGGTGCGTGTACGGTGTGGCTTCCGGGCGGCTGAATGGTTACCTGCGGGTGCTTTGGACAGGTGTTGCGCGTGGTCTGTGCACAAATGCGTGAGTATGTGGATGCATGCGTGCGCGTGTGCGTGTGTTCCGGTACTGTCGGTGCTATGAGGGCTGGGGGGTCAGTCGCGTCTCAAGAGAAGCAGGCTCGCGGCACTGCGGCGTCAAGAAATTGGCTCTCGAGCCGCCGTGCTTGAAGCTGCGCCCCGCGCGTGTGCGTTTGCGTGCCGATGTGTGCGGCTGTGTGCGTGTGTGCACGTGCGTATACCCTCCCTGGCTGACGTCGCATACCATGCTCCCGCATTTTGAGCGGGAGCGGCGTGTCTCCTACCTGCCATCCACGCCTGGATGTGCTGTATGGCGCCCATCCTCATTCTCATGCTCGGCCCCGTCGGGCAGGTTCCTTCTGACTGGCGTGTAATCTCCCTGCCATCCACGCCTGGATGTGCTACATGGCACTAGGTGCTGCGGAATCCAAGCCAAGCCTGAGGGCCAGGCCACGGCTCCGCGCTTCGTACTCATCCTGTCTCCGCCTCGCTGCCGCGAGCGAGGCCGCTGCCGCCACAAAGTGTGTGCCTAGGGGGCGGGAGGGGGGGCGTGCGGCGTGCGGGCTGTCTGCCTGCCAGGCGGGCGGGGGTGCGTGTACGGTGTACGTACGGGGTGCGTGCCTTTGGTGCGTAGTGCAAGTGTGGCTTGTGCGGTGAATGTGAGTATGTGTCGCCACGCGGCTTGTTCTCGACGCGCACGAGTGGACGACGCTGGCACCAGGGCAAACCCGCGACAAACCCTGCGCCCCGCGCCCAAATAGACGACGCCGGCACAACGGCAAACCCACGGCGAGCCCACCGCGACAGAGGCGGCGTTTGCCCTGGTTTGTGTTTTCGTGCGATTGGGCGTATTGTGTTATGCGCGTTGAATATGTTATGTGTTGCATCGTGTGCGCGTGTTCATGTGTGTTGGTACTGACAATGGGGGCGAAATGACGACAACGATGATGATGCTGAGTATGATGATGATGCTGATGATGATGCTGATGATGCTGAAGATGAAGATGATGATGATGATGATGCTGCTGCTGCTGCTGATGATGATGATGATGATGATGATGCCGACGACGACGACGATGCTACTGATGATAGCGACAACCACGACGTAAAAGCACTTCCCGCCATAGAATACGTTCTGAGGCAACCCCTTCAGCACGTCATTTGAAAGGATGGTTGAATAATCAAGCGTTTGAAAACAACTCCTTGAACATCTCGTGTGTTGAGGATGTCTCAAACAAAACTGACAGTTCTCAGTATTCGAGCGATTCCCCTACCAAACTCAACATCTCCACTTGTTCAGAATGTATCAAGCGAAAGCGTCACTTGAGGTGATAGCACGTCTTAACACAACTCATCCAACTTTCCAATCGCTTGATTTCTCAGGCGAGAAGGCCTGTTTGAAAGGAACGACAGATACGTTGCAATCGCGAACCAGCTGGTCCTCGCTTCGATCTTCTGAAGCGCCTTACGCAACATGGTCTGACAAACTCCCATCATCTCCTCGATCCCAGAAAGCGCTTCCCGTCATCCGTCGACCCCTTTGGGGTCTCCAGGCGTGCAATTTCCTTCCACCAATACTAACATTGCGCAGTCGAGGGGGGTGTGTCCCGGAAGTTCCATGGACGAGCCCCTGCAGGACTCTTCCGGGCCTACCTGGCCTCCAGGATGGCCCTCAGGATGGCACGAGGCCAAGTAGCTGGTGCCTCCTTAAAGGCACCACACCATATTGACCCAAGACGAATCAGGATGGCCTCCACAGGGCTTCGGAGGCACGCGAGACGGCCGACGAGGGCCCCAAGAGAACCCCGAAGAATGACAGAAAAAGGCAAAATAGTTCAAACACTGCTTTGATGTTGGTGTGATTTTACCACTGCGGCCACTCTGTACAGCGCCCAAGACTGACTGCCTACGAGGCCCCCAGAATCGCCTGGAAATGACAGGGTGATGAGAAGCAGCAGCTCCGTTGGCGGAGAGGGGAGAGCGAGCGAGGAAGCCACGTTACCTCCTGCGAGAAGGATCGTTTGATGCTCGTTCTGGGGACCTTCCTGGAGCCACTCGCTCCACTCAGGCGGCGATAATTGCGTCAAACGTCCTTCGACTTGAGTCGCCCTTGCGTCGAAATTGAGTCGGGCTAGAGTCGAATCTGGTTGAAATAGATCCAAACAATAGTCGAACAAACCCGTTAGGTCCCCAAGGTAAGTCCCCAATCCGCATATCTAACGATGGGTTTCAGGCTGCTGGCCCAACGGTTGCAACACGAAAACTTGCCCGGATTCATATGATCCGTACCCGTCAGCCGAGCGTTGCGAAAATCAGGGGCACACCGTGCACGCTGTTCCGCATGGCATAGCGGCCATGGCTCCGACCTCCGTCGTCGTGATCGGAGGCTGCTGCATCCACTTGCAATCCCATACGCTGTTCCGCCGATCGCGGCCATTCTCGGGCGTCTCAAAACGTCTCTCACCCAGAGTGAGCCGCTTATAGGAAACGAAAAAAATCATCGACATAAACTTTCGGAGGACTACGCGGATTCTTGGATCTGCAGTGATACCCCTCCATGGCGCGCGGAGCACGCCGAGGGTGGCGCCGGAAACGCCGCCAGATGGTGTCCAACGCAGATCGCAAGACATCCGCGCAGAGATCTGAAAATGTATGTCTGTGTAATTGTTTCCTCTTCCAACTTCCCTGCATCTTTAGCCAAAAGGCCAGCCAGCAGCGCCGTAAAACTTGGGGAGAACACCTCGGCCAAGCTCTCGCCGCCGCCCTTGCGCAGGCGGCGCTTGCTGAGCAGCCTCGAGAAGCCGAACATGCAGGCGTACTCGAAGAGCTCACAAGCCTTCCGTTTGGTAGTCTTCCACGGATAGTCCTCCGCGCCCATGGCAAACATCACCACGCCGAGGGAGAACGAGTCCGTCATCTCAGTGTCGAAGGGCTGCGGCAGGTGGATCTCTGGGGCCTGGTACGACGGCTTCCCCCTGACCTCCGCCGACGCCGACTGGTCAAGCGTGGACATGCTGAAGTCTATGATCTGGACCCTTAGGTCACCATTCTCGCTGTGGAGCAATATGTTCTCCAGAGACAGATCTCGATGAGCAACACCGAAGTCATGCAGCCATCGCACTCCCGTGAAGATCTGATTCACGAGGGGGTACATCGCTGCCTCTCTATGCAGGCCAGGCTTCGATGCGCATTCGCACCAGGCGAAGAGGTCGCCCTCGGACGCCAGCGAGCTGACCACGTAAGTGCTCTTGTCGTCCGCAAATATGTCTAGCAGCTTGACGCAATACGGGTACCTAACCTCGTTGAGGAGTCTGACGATGCCCACATCCATCCACGGCCTCTCATCGGCCTTCGGGTGTTGCGCGTCGAACTCGTCGGGCGAACCACAGATCCACCTCGTCGGCATCTTCTTCACGGCCACGAAATTGCCGCCGTCGCGCATGAGCTCCACGCACCCGTGGTTCCGCTCAGCCTGCTGCAGCTTCTTCACCCTTCTGAATCGATGGCAATCCCACGGTAAGATGCCAGCAGCGAGGGCGTCCATACCTGCCCGCAGCATGCCAGCGGTCAATGGCACCACGTCTGCCTGCGGCATGGCCTCTCCCTCCCATGCCCGATTGACCGCGGCATCCGTCTTCTCCACTGGCACCTCGCGCAGCGTGTCTGGCGGGGTGATCCGCTCGGGCCTGCAGAACCACATTGCCGTAGCAAGCCGAGACGTGTTTGAGCCAACATGCCTGTTGACCGCCTGGGTGGACGCTATCTTTGGCACCCTTGAGCCCCCGTGGACTCTTGTGGTGCCAACTTCGAGCTCTCTTAAGGCATATCTGTGCGCTTGCGGGCCATATTCGGGGCCCTCTGCCCCGTCTTGGGGCCCTTTGGGGCTCACCCGCAGGCCCTCTTCGGCCCTCGTGGGGACCTCAAGGTGGAGACCGGGGCCCTCTTCGGATCCTCTTGAGGCCCTCTGTGGCTTCCTTTGGTGCCTCCGAGGCCGTCTTGGCGCCATATTCTCTTGCGGAGCTCGAAGTCTCATCTCTTGCACACCATGTCCTGGAGCTCGGAGCTGCTTCTTTCGTTCGTCGTCGTTCGTCCCCCCTCCCCTCTCGTTTGCCCTGGCCGTACGAGACTCTGTCCTGCCCCAGGCCCCACCCCCAGGCCCTGACCCCTGGCCCACGGGACCCTGGCTTCCTCCTCTGGGAATCTTAAGGAGCAGTGCGCGCACTCGAAGTCCACTACTCGAAAAGAGTATGTTGACAGGATTTCTCAAGGCTTGTGGCCAAAGGCTCTCAGAACCCCTGACCCTTTGGGAGCGGACCCCTGACCCTTTGGGAGCGGACCTCAGTTCAGTGGCCCAAGACATTCGGAATTACGCTACCGAGGAACCCCACATACTGATATTTAATCTTATGCGTTTGCTTGTCATTATCATCTATGCGCAATCCTTCGTTCCAAACCCTCGTCGCGAATCGTCGTCGTACTTGTCGTACTCGTCGTCGCACTCGTCGAACTCGTCGTCGTACTCGTTGCCGTTTTATCGTCTTACTCGTCATCGTACTCGTCGTCGTACCTCGCCGTCGTACTCATCTTCGCATTCGTCGTCGTGCTCGTCGCACTCGTCGTCGCACTCGTCGTCGTCGTACTCGTTGTACTCGTAGTGCTCGTCGTAGTCGTCGCCGCACTCGTGGTCATCGTCGTCGTCGTCCCTCCTCCTCCTCTAACTCCTCCTCCTCCTCCTCCTCCTCCTCCTCCTCCTCCTCCTCCTCCTCCTCCTCCTCCTCCTCGTCCCACCCAATCCTCTCAACTCCTCCGCACTCCTCTCAATTCCTCCGCACTTCCCCCTACTCCTCCGCATCCCTCTCAACTCATCCTCTCACCGTTTTCTGTACTCATCTTTCTGCACTCCTCTGCACTCCTCTCAACTCCTCCTCCCAACTCCTCCACACTCGTTTCAACACCTCCGCACTCCTCTCAAATCCCCCGCGTTCCTCTGAACTCCTCCGCCCTCCTGTCAACTCCTCCTCCTCCTCGCAACTTTTCCGCACTCCTCTCAACTCCTCCTCCTCCTCCTCCTCCTCCTCCTCCTCCTCCTCCTCCTCCTCCTCCTCTTCCTCCAGGTCCCCCGCATTCCTCGGGAGGGGAGGGGAGGGAATGGAGGGAGGGAATGGAGGGAGGGGAAGGAGGGAATGGAGGGAGGGGAATAGTGATCAATGTCGTCGTTTTCGTCGTACTCGTCGTCGTCGTCGACGTCGTCGTCCCCTCGATCGACCTCCCCGACATAGTTTTTCGTCCCAGATCGATTCCTGGCGGTCTTGGGGCCCAGAACCACTCCTCTCAACTCCTCCGCACTTCTCTCCACTCTTCCGCACTCCTCTCAAGTCCCCCGCGTTCCTCTCAACTCCTCCGCGCTCCTCTCAACTCCTCCTCTCAGTTGCTTCTGCGCTCATCCTTCTGCGCTCCTCCGCACTCCTCTCAATATTCCTCTCAACTCCTCCGCGCTCCTCCCAACACCTTCGCACTCCTCTCAACTCTTCATCCTCTCAACTCCTCCGCGCTCCTCTCAACTCCCTGCGTCAACTCCTCCGCACCCTCGGGAGAGGAAAGGAAGGGATGGGGGGAGGGTAAGGAGGGGCGGGAGAGAACGGGAGAACTTGCAACTCGGAACTCGAAATCGCAGCTGCCGCCGGCCAGGGCGTTGCATGCGGGCGCCGTAGCGCCAGGCATGCAAGTGGCCATGGGGGGGCTGGTGCTCCCCAAGAGCCCTCAAGCAGAATTGAAAGGCAATGCGCGGCACGGCAGTGCAGGGCATGGCAGCGCAACGGCACAGCACGGGAGTGCACGGCCGCGCACGGCACGGCACGGCACGGCACCAACGAAAAACATGGCGCGGCAGTGATTCCCGGCGGCCCCGGGGCTTTGAACAAGCCTCCAGACGCCGAGAGCAGCAAAAAACATCCTCGAACCTCGAAGTGCGTCGCCGTCGTCGTCGTCGCCGCCGCCAGACACGGTCAGACCTCCAGCGACGCAGTGCCCCCTCGGGCCCCGGAAGGGGCGGGAGTGGCAGGGGGCGGGGGGGGGGGGGCCAGGAGGGCCGCCCAGAGCTCCGGCGGACCAACGACACCGACCTTTCTCGCCGTGCCTTCAGCCACCATTTCTTCTCTTCTATTATTATTCCTCCTCCTCCACCTCCTCCTCCCTTCTCCACCTCTTCCCTCCTCCTCCACTACTACTACTACTACTACTACCACTACCACTACTACTACTACTACTACTACTACTACTACTACTACTACTACTACTACTACTACTACTACTACGACGACGACGACGACGACGACGACGACGACGACGACGACGACGACGACGACGACGACGACGACGACGACGACGACGACGACGACGACGACGACGACGACGACGACGACGACGACGACTACCGCGCACCCTCGTCAGGTCGCCGCCCCGAGGTGGGGCAAGGCAGAGACAGCGGGAGGAAGCCAAGGAGCCAAGAGGGAGAGGACGAGAGGGGGGGGAGGCGAGGGGAGGGAGGAGCGGAGGTAGACAACGAAAGAGAAAACGGGGGGCGGCGGACGGTCGAAGCCCAGGAAAGGAGGACAGGGAAGCCACGGTTACCATCGCGCACGCGACCGATGGGCCCCAGAGAGCACGCAGCAACACGAAGCATCGTGTGAAATATATAACGACGCGGAAACTAGCGATGCCTGGCAGAGGCAGAGGCGGAGGAGAGAAAAGCGCCAATTCAAGGCAGCTGGGCTGCAGGAGAGGGGGGAGGAGGAGGAAAGGCCCTGTCTGAAAAAACCTGAGCAGCCCGCGGTCAAAGCCAGACGAGGACCGGCTGGATGCCGCACATCATTTCGACGCAAAGGCACACGGCCCGCCTCCTCTTCTCCTCCGTCTCCGCCGACTCCCCCCGACTCCTCCTTCTCCTCCTCCTCCTCCGCCTCCTCCTCCCGACTCCTCCTCCTCCTCCTCCTCCTCCTCCTCCTCCTCCTTCTCCTCCTCCTCCTCCTCCTCCTCCTCCTCCTCCTCCTATGGTGTCGAGGAAGTGACACGCCTGCTGTGCCTGGACGACCGGGGCGTATAGAAACCGCGGTGAGAGACCACCCCCTGCGCACCCCCTATGGTGTCGAGAAAGTGCCACGCCTGCTGTGCCTGGACGACCGGGGCGTATAGAAACCGCGGTGAGAGACCACCCCCTGCGCACCCCCTACGGTGTCGAGAAAGTGCCACGCCTGCTGTGCCTGGACGACTGGGGCGTATAGAGACCGCGGTGAGAGACCAGCCCTTGCGCACCCCTTATGGTGTCGAGAAAGTGCCACGCCTGCTGTGCCTGGACGACCGGGGCGTATAGAGACCGCGGTGAGAAACCACCCCCTGCGCACCCCCCGAGGTGCGACGAATAGAGACCGCGGTGAGAACCATGCGCACCCCCTGGTGTCGCCACTGGACGACCGGGGCGTATAGAAACCGCGGTGAGAGACCACCCCCTGCGCACCCCCTACGGTGTCGAGACAGTGGCACGCCTGCTGTGCCTGGACGACTGGGGCGTATAGAGACCGCGGTGAGAAACCACCCCCTGCGCACCCCTTATGGTGTCAAGAAAGTGCCACGCCTGCTGTGCCTGGACGACTGGGGCGTATAGATGCCGCGGTGAGAAACCACCCCCTGCGCACCCCCTACGGTGTCGAGAAAGTGCCACGCCTGCTGTGCCTGGACGACTGGGGCGTATAGAGACCGCGGTGAGGGACCAGCCCTTGCGCACCCCCTATGGTGTCGAGAAAGTGCCACACCTGCTATGCCCGGGCGACCGGGGCGTATAGAGACCGCGGTGAGAGACCACCCCCTGCGCACCCCCTATGGTGTCGAGAATATGCCATGCCTGGTGTGCCCTGGAAGACTGGCGCGTATAGAGACGGCGGCGAGAGACCACCCCCTGCGCACCCCCTATGGCGTCGAGAAAGTGCAACGCTTGCTACGCCTGGACGACTGGCGCGTATAGAGACAGCGGTGAGAGACCACATCCTGCGCACCCCCTATGGTGTCGAGAAAGTCCCACGCTTGCGATGCACTGCGAGTCCTACACGCACGTCTTATATATTGTGTGTCATGTGTTTGTGTATGATGTGTGCGCGGCCTGACGCAGTGAACATGCGTCTTGTGTTTGCCCCTATGGTGACGAGAAAGTGCCACGCTTGCCATGCACTGCGAATCCTACACGCACGTCTTATATATTGTGTGTCATGTGTATGTGTATGATGTGTGCGCGGCCTGTGATGCAGTGAACGTGCGTCTTGTGTTTGCGAGTGTGTGTGTGTGTGTGTGTCAGTGTGTGTGTGTGTGTGTGCGTGCGGCTGTATGTAGACGCGTGTCTCATGTACTTGCCGCGCATGTTGTTGCATGTGTTGAGCGCGGGTGAAGAGAGGAAGAAGAGGAGGGGAAGAGTGAGGTGTGTGAGGGTGTGTCGCGGGTGCGGCGCGGCAGGGAAGAAAACCAGAACCCCACGAAACATGTGGGGAATAATAGGGGTATGTTTCAGAAGATGTGCCAAAGCGAACCACCCAGATTGGTTATCCCTGATTGACGGGGACATCAGTTCGGCTGCGTCTTCGTGGTGTTATTGGTGTTCAGGGTTCTTGTATTCTAAATGACCTCTCGCCGAATGCCGAGAAACCTCGGAGATACTTCGAACGAACGCCGCTGCAGGGTTTGAGGGCCCTGGCACGAAGGACACAAAAGTAATTACTTCACCGAAGCAAGGTCGGCGCGCGCGACTAGGTACGGTAAGAATGGGTCGCCCTGTGTTCCTGATATTCATCCCCTGGGGATAATCATATTCGAGGTCCAGGGGATAATAAACTCGGGGTCCTAGGAACACAATAAAATTTGTCCTGGATATCTCAACATAATGATGAAACTGATGACAACGATGATGATGATAAAAATAATCCTGGAAACTGTATAGGAATCAATCAGACTCCCAAGGACCCCTTCGGAAATCCTTAGGAGTTCTACGGAAATCCTTAGGACTCCTTCGGAAATCCATTGGATGCCTTAGGACATCCTCAGGAATGCTTAAGACATCTATCGAATTCCTGCAAAACAACATAAAGATTCTCGGGAAGCCTTCAAGATTCCTCCTGAAATCCGGATGTTCCCTTCGTATATCAACAAGATTTGTTAGGAAACCTATTACATTCCTTCAAACACCAACACGGTCCCAGAAGAAATCCATGGGACCATCGGAATCCATACGACATCAATTAGGATACCTTAACAAATCAATGGAATCAGATGGAAACCCATACGATCCCAAAGGACATCCACAGGGTCCCTTCGGAAATCACTGACATTCCTAAGGGCGTCCATTGGATTCCTTCGGGAACCAATCGGGTTCCATCGGGAATCCATTGGACTGCTGAAGAAATCTATATGTTTGTCTAGGGAATCTAAAGGATCCCTCGGCAAGTTCAATAAATCTTCCGGAAATCGATACAACTCCACAAACAATATCCATGAGACTCTTTCGGACATGCATAATGTTTCTAAAACAAATCGCCGGCCCAACGGGCCAGAGGCGTGCTAAGATCTCCGGTAACTGGATCGTAATCTTCTAGTTCGCGCGCGCGGGGCGGCCCCCGGGGCCCCCGGACGAAAAGTACTCCGAGCAGGTCCCGGCCAAGTGGGTCCGAGAGATGGTGTTCCTCCTCGGCGCTGCCTTCCAAGCTTTCTAGAGCGCCCCAAGAACGCCCCAAGAGAGCTCTGAAACGCGCCCGAAATCGTCCGAAAGGCACTCGGTCGCCGCAGGATCGCTCCAAGACGCCCAGGATGGCCACCAGACGGCCCAAGCCGCCGCCAAAAAACACCGACAGAGCCTCAAGAGGCGGCCCAAGAGAGTCTCAACAACCAAACATCGTCCCATTTCTTTACGAAAGCGTGAATTTCTCGCATTTGCGACCCTTGGGGGTGCAGAGCGTCCAATACTGCCCAAGAGACCCCCATGATCGCCCCAAGACGGCCCAACAGGCCCCCATAATGGGCCGAACACGGCCGAAGAGGGCCCCAAAACGGCCCAAGAGGCGCCCAAAACTGCCCAAAACGGCTCCAAAAGGGGACCAGGAGGCGCCCACGGCCCAAGGGGCCACCAACACGGCCCAAGAGGCGCCCAAGAGGGGGAACGCGATGCGGAAATCCCAGCCTTCAGCCCCCAAAAAACCTCAAAAGGCCCCGAGAGGCTACATGGGCCGGCGGAATGAGCGAAGCGAGTGGGTAAAAGAGGACCCCATTACGGAACGCATCAGGTTTCTGAGGGCATCTATGACATCCCTTCGGGCATCGTCAGGAAACCTTTGGACATCCATCGGGTCCTTTAGGACATCCATCGGATCCCTGTGGGAATCCACTGGGTTTCCTGGGATATCCATAGGATCCCTTTTGACATCCATTGGGTTCCTTGGGACATCCATAGCATTCCATCGGACATGCATCGGATCATTTGGGGTATCCATCGGATTCATGAGAAAGTCCATCGAATTCTTTAGGACATCATATGGCTGCCTTTGGGAATCCATCGGAAGCCTTCGGACATCCATAAGAATCCGATGGAGATCCGTAGAGCGCCTTCGGAGATCAATGGGGACCCTTCGGAACTCCATCGGGACCCACAGGAAACGCACGGAGTTCCGGAGGAAATCCACACGATGCATTAGGAGGTCCAGAAGGGATGAGGATGAAGCAAAAGTATGACAATGTTGACGATGAAGACGAGGAAGGTGATGATTATCGCACGCACGGCTCCTAGTTCTCGGTGAGACTTGGTTTCTAAGCTCGCATGCGATCGCGAGGTCCTCGGCGACTCTCGCCGAGGCACCTATCTTGCGAACCACCTCGAACCTGTCCGCGCAGGCTCGGAATCGTTTGGGGCCTCCTTGCGCGAGGGGCATTTCGCGTGCGCTAGCGCAGCAAACCGTGCCTTCTCGAGGCTGCCGCACTCGGACTCTGGCGCGGCCGGGTCGCTCGGCGGCCGGACCTTGCCCGCGCTCCTGGCCTTGGCCGTGGCCTTGGCCGTGGCGGACCGGGTGTCGCTCGCGCCCTGCAGCTCCTGGACCCGCCCGTAGCCTCGAGCGCGCGCCTGGCTGACGCCGATGGGCGGCCGGCGGCCCTCGCCCCGGATCTCGCGCAGGGTGCGCTCGACCAACCTCGTCATCCACCGCCCGCAGGTCCATCCGTCCGCCGGGGACGTCTCGCCGCTGCTCGCAGGGCGTTCCTCGGCAGGGCCGATGGCGCCGAGCTATCGGGGGATCCTCGCGGCGGCCTGCTTGGCGCTCTCGGACGGCTGCTGAAGAGCGCCGCGGCGCTCGACGGCAGCGCCCGCCCCCCGCTTGGACTCCTCGCGGCAGGTGTGGAGCGCGGGGGCCTCGGAAGGCACCGCGATCAGCAAGTGCTCGGCCGTCTCGACTCTCTCGGCCCAGCAATTCTGCCCCATCGGGCTGCTGGGCGGCGGGCCGCCCTCGCCCGTGCCCTCTCGAGCCCACCTTGGACCCGAGCTGAACGATCCTCGGATCTAGGGCCCGGGGTACCCGAAGACGCTCGGGTCCAAGATCGGAGATGCTCGATCCGAGGGTCGAAGATCGAGCGTCGAACGTCGTTGATGGGGCCGAGATATAGAATCCTCGATCATCGATCCTCGGATCGAACATCGCCCATCTAGGATCCGAGCGAAGTGATCCTCGGATCCGGAATCCGAGATGCTCGGAAGCGATGGGGCCCACAGTCCAAGATGCTCGATCCGAGGGTCGAGGATCGAGCGTCGTTAACGGCGCGCTCGATGCTTCTCGGCGAGAGGGGGGGTGCTCGAAACGCCACTCGCCCAGGGAAGAGCCGAGGTGACGATGAAGACGAGGAAGGTGATGATTATCGCACGCACGGCTCCTGGTTCTCGGTGAGACTTGGTTTCTAAGCTCGCATGTGATCGCGAGGTCCTCGGCGACTCTCGCCGAGGCACCTATCTTGCGAACCACCTCGAACCTGTCCGCGCAGGCTCGGAATCGTTTGGGGCCTCCTTGCGCGAGGGGCATTTCGCGTGCGCTAGCGCAGCAAACCGTGCCTTCTCGAGGCTGCCGCACTCGGGCTCTGGCGCGGCCGGGTCGCTCGGCGGCCGGACCTTGCCCGCGCTCCTGGCCTTGGCCGCGGCCTTGGCCGTGGCGGACCGGGTGTCGCTCGCGCCCTGCAGCTCCTGGACCCGCCCGTAGCCTCGAGCGCGCGCCTGGCTGACGCCGATGGGCGGCCGGCGGCCCTCGCCCCGGATCTCGCGCAGGGCGCGCTCGACCCACCTCGTCACCCACCGCCCGCAGGTCCATCCGTCCGCCGGGGACGTCTCGCCGCTGCTCGCAGGGCGTTCCTCGGCAGGGCCGATGGCGCCGAGCTATCGGGGGATCCTCGCGGCGGCCTGCTTGGCGCTCTCGGACGGCTGCTGAAGAGCGCCGCGGCGCTCGACGGCAGCGCCCGCCCCCCGCTTGGACTCCTCGCGGCAGGTGTGGAGCGCGGGGGCCTCGGAAGGCACCGCGATCAGCAAGTGCTCGGCCGTCTCGACTCTCTCGGCCCAGCAATTCTGCCCCTCGGGCTGCTGGGCGGCGGGCCGCCCTCGCCCGTGCCCTCTCGAGCCCACCTTGGACCCGAGCTGAACGATCCTCGGATCTACGGCCCGGGGTGCCCGAAGACGCCCGGGCCCAAGATCGGAGATGCTCGATCCGAGGGTCGAAGATCGAGCGTCGAACGTCGTTGATGGCGCCGAGATATAGAATCCTCGATCATCGATGCTCGGATCGAAAATCGCCCATCTAGGATCCGAGCGAAGTGATCCTCGGATCCGGAATCCGAGATGCTCGGAAGCGATGGGACCCACAGTCCAAGATGCTCGATCCGAGGGTCGAGGATCGAGCGTCGTTAACGGCGCGCTCGATGCTTCTCGGCGAGAGGGGAGGTGCTCGAAACGCCACTCGCCCGGGGAAGACCGCTCGACAAATTGCGCCAGGCGCTCGCCTCGCCACCCCTCGCGCGGCCGCCGCTCGCCGCCTCGAGCGCGCTGCGTGGTCGACCCCATCGGCCACCGGCTCGCCATTCGCCTCGGCCCTGCTCTTCGCGGGCGCGCGCTTCTTGCGCCGCTCGGCGCGCTGTTTGTCGATCGCGATGATGGCCTGGAAATTATTCTTACAATGGCCCACGATGCACCGCTGGTCGTGCTCGGCAAACTCCTGGCTCTCGTCCTCGTCAAACTTCTGGCGCTTGGACACGCGCCGTTCCTGGCCGATCTCGCAGGCCTTGTCTGCCGTGCGCGCGATCTGCCCGCGCCGCCCGCCGACGCACTTGGTTGTCGTCAGGCGCTTGTTGGTGAACGACTCCACCATGTTGCCCCCATCGCACAAATGGACAAAAGCCCTGACCTTCTCGTCGATCTCCTCGCAGGCGTCGCCCCCGTAGCTCGCGCCCTCGCAGAGGATCGGCTCGAAGGCCCCGTCGAGCGGCAGGACCAGCGCGCGGAGAGCCCCGCGGAGAGCCCCCAGGGTCTCGGCGATCTCGCCGGGGCTCCTGCGGACGCGCTCGGCGCGGGAACCGCGGGCGAGCAAAATCGCGGAAACTCGGCGCGAGCCAGCAGAAGTTCTCGGGTTGCTCGCCGCGGCCCTCGAAGATGTCGGGCCGCTACTTACATTTCTCGACGTGCGTCCTGCGAAACAGAGCGACTGCCAGCTCGGCGCGCCTCGCCCTTGGCCTGACAGATGCCTGCGTAATCGATCACCTTGAGGTTCTCGCCCACGCGCGCCACCTCGAGCGCGGCATGCTGCGCGATGGAGCTCCTCGACCTTGAAGAAGCTCGCCGTCGCGCGCGCCGCGTCAGCGCCTTGCGCATTTTCTTGGCGCCGACGCATCTCGGCGACGCTCGCTTCGTCCCCGGTGAAGGCGAACTTCTCGATCATCTGCTTGTTCTGCTGGACTATCGCCTCGCTTTGCTTGACAATTGCCTGGACAATCGCGAGAGTCTGTTGTTCGATGGACACGCGCGCCGCGGTTGCCTGCTCGGTGAGCTCGAAAGCCTGGGCGGCTCGTAGTGCTCGGCAAGCGACGTTCGAGTGGAGCTCGTGAGCCTCGAACAGCATCAGGAGGAGGGGCCCGGGGAGGAGGGGGCCCCGTGGAAATATATATATGGGGCCACGAAATGCGCGAGGAGCGCGCTTGACTGGAGGCCCTAGAAAGGGTGGGGGGAGGAAAAATCCATCGGATCCTTAGATAAATCCATAGGCTGCCTCGCGAAATTCTACAAACTTCCGGGTTCAATTCATCAGGTCCCTTAACGCAAGCATCGAAATCCTGTGGACATCCATCATGCATCGGAATCCTTTGGACACGCATCGAATCCTTTGCGATTCCTGAGGATAGTCATCGGATTCCTGTCTGGAACTCTATGAGGTCCCCAATGAGATCGATCGGAATCCTAGGACATCCACAGGATTCCTTGGGACATCCACTGGATTCCTTCGGACACCAAGAGAAATCCAGAGGAGCGCGCAATCCAAGCGGCACGGTTGAGCGCCAATCCTGCGCACGCCCATCGGCCCCTTTGCAAATCCGTGAGATTCCGGAGGAAATGCGTAAGATTCCTGCGAACAGTCGCTGCCAGTTTGTTCGGGGATCTACCAAATTTCATTAACAAAAGAATCCATGACATTCCCCGAGAATCCACGTGGTTTCATTCAAAATGCATGAGGCTCCTAAATATTTCCAGCATATCCCTCGGGCAATCCATCGGCTTCCTCAAGAAATCCATCGGACCCCCTAAAAACACCCATATGATGCCCCATAAAAATGAATCGGACATCCATCGGGCTCCCGGGGAAAACTTACCTGCGAAATCCAACAACCTCCATCGGTAACCCATGCAAATCCGTCAGCAAAGCTCTCTGATGCAGTAGGGCATCCCTCGGATTCAATG
Organism: Prorocentrum cordatum; assembly: GCA_963575745.1. NCBI lineage: Eukaryota > Dinophyceae > Prorocentrales > Prorocentraceae > Prorocentrum > Prorocentrum cordatum. The sequence goes on along the minus strand of CAUYUJ010020904.1, from coordinate 400,292 downwards.
GAAAATCCATTGGGAACCACACGCGATCCAAAGGGCCCCTTCTGAAATCCAAAGGACACCGGGGAGCGCCCATCGGATTCCTCGGGAAAATGCAAAAAGAATCCCTTAGGGCGCGCCTGGGATTCCTCGGGGCATTCATCGGATTCCTCCGGGAATCAGAAGGAAGAGGTGGGGGGGGAGAGGGGGGGGGGCCAGGATTAATTTGTCCTGACATTTGGCCTGACGAAGGGCCCAATCATATGCCGCTGCGAGCACCGCGAAGGAGATGAGACGAAGGAGGGGGGGGCACACATAGCCTTCTGCTACGCAGCGCGACCGGCGCGCCGACATGAATCGGGAGGACGCATGCGAACGTCGCCATTAGGACCTTCCGTGGAACCCCCCATGGGGCCACGAAGCGAGCGAGGGGTGTGCCGAAATTGGGCGGTGGTGCCATGCGAACTTTCCCGCTGGGGCCCTAGGTGAAGCTCCGTATGGGGCCGCGAAACTTGCGACGGGTGTGCCGACATGGGGCGGCGGTGCCATGCGAACTTTCCCACTGGGGCCTTCGGTGGAGCTCCCCATGGGGCCGCGTTGCGCGTGAGGGGTGCGCCGGCATGGGGGCGGCGGCGCCGTGCGAATTCTCACACTGGCGCCTTAGGTGGCGCTCCTTATGGGACCGCGAAGCGCGCGAGGGGTGCGCCGAGATGGGGTGGCGGCGCCATGCGAACTCACCCGCTCGGGCCCTAGGTGAGCTCCCCGCGGGGCCGCGCCAGTGGGGCCGCGAAGCGCGCGAGGGGCGCGCCGAAATGGGATGGGCATGTGGAGAGCACCGGCAGGGAGGCGAGGCTGGAGAAGGAATCGTAGATCCCTTGGAAATCCATACGGTTCCTTCTTAGAAAACGCATACGATTCCCAAGATACTTCACAGGATTCCTTCGGACATCCATGCGATTCCTTCGGGAATCCATGGGGCCCCCCAGGGAATCCATGCTATTTTAAACAAATCCGCAAACTTCCGGACGAAAACCATTGGACTTCGCAAGAAATGCATGAGAACCCTTTGGAACGTCATCGGCTTCCGGCGGACATCCAAGCGATTCCGTCGGAAATCCTTCAGAGTCGCTAGGCAATGCATAAGAGTCCTTCGGAAATCGGCAAGTACCTTTTTAGGGCATCCGTACGACTACGTAAAACAAACACAAGATGCCTGAAAAAAATTGCCGGATTCCTCGGAGGAAACCCACCGGAATCCTCAAGAAAATATATAGACCATTTGGAAGATGCGTCGGAATCCATATGCAAGCCATACGGTTCCTTGCGACATCCACCGGATTCCTTTGGGCATCCATGGAAATCCGTCGGACATCAATAAACATGCCTTACGGCGTCCATCAGCAATCCTTCGGACGTTCCTTAGGCACTCCATAGACATCCTGAGGACATCCATCGGAGTCCTTACGAAACATATAAGATTCCTCCGGGCATGCTCAGGAATCCTTCGAACATCCATGAAATTCCAAATTGAATCCATCGGATAATTCCTAAGGAACCCGATGGGTTCCTCTGAAGACCTAGAACAACACATGTTCATTTCAAAACGCATTCCGTCACCGTCAAGAGTCCACTTTCGTTTTCAGACGAGCGTGGCAATTTGACCGTCGTGGACAACGCACACTTCGCAACGCGCGCGTCAGCGAGTGTCAACCGAAATCCCGTTAGTCACCGTTACGGGATCACTTTACCTTGCAGGCCAACATGGTGATTGTTCCTTTGTAGACAATACAAAGCTCACCGTGCGCGCGTCCGCGCGCGCGTGGCGATATATGTATTGTTCACAATGGAAAAGTAGTCAGGTTGGCCTGGGGACTAGGATGGACCTTTAATTGTGACCGATTGGATTGTGAAATTAACATGCGTGTTCTGGATGTTTTCAAACATACGTAAAACACATGTTGGCCTGGAAACGAAAGTGAAACCATAACGGTGACTGAGGAGTTTTTGAAGTGCACAAATTACACATTTCAAATAGGTCCATCGGATTCCGTAAGAATTACCAAATGGATGTCCTAAAAACCCGCTGCGTGTCCTAAGGGAGCCGGTGTATTTACAAGGGACCGTATGGATTGCTTCAGAAATACTTGTGGATGCCAAAGGAAACCCATATTTCCAAAGGAATTCGATTGTCTTCCTTAGAGATCCTCCCAATCCTTAGGACTCCAATGGATGTCCTAAGTTCTCGTCGATTTCCGAAGGGAACCTTTGGAATTCCTTGGGCATTCTATGGAGGTCCTCAGCCATCTCATGGATGTCCTGCTGAATCCTGTGGTTTCCTAAGGAATCCTATACCTGTCACAAAAACCCGACGGAGATCTTAGGGAATCCTACGGATGTCCCAAGGACTCCGATGGGTTCCCTAAGGGATCCGATGGATGTTGTAAGAAATCCTCATAGGTTTCCGACAAAAAACTCCGATGGATGTCCGAAGGATTCCCATCCACGTCCTACGGAATCAGATGGCTTCCCTCAAGGCTCCGATGGGTTTCCGAAGAAAACCGATGGATGTCATAAGGAATCCTCTGGACACCCTTGGGCATCTTATGCGCTTTCTCAAAGAATCCATGTGGATTTCCAGAGGAAGCCTATGGATTCCATACGAAATATTATGGGCGTGCCCAAAGCAACTGCACAGATTTCCGAAGGGATCCAGCACATATCCTCGGGAATCTTACGGGTTTCCAGACAGGGATCCGATGACTGTCCGAAGGAATCCTATGGATGTCCGAAGGATTCCTATGGATGACATGAGCAAATATTTCCAAGAAGGAATCCGATGGAAGCCGTGCGGAATCCCAGTGGTTTCCTATGGCATCCCAATGGATTCGTAAGAAATCTGATGGGTTTCCCAAGGAATCCCCTTGATGTCCTAAGGAATCCGACGGGTGTCTAAAGGACTCCGATGGAAAGAAACCCTCACGAAATCCATGGAGTTCCTTCGGATATGTATGGGGCCTCCTAGGAAATCCATCGGAATCCTTAGGACATTCATAAGATTATTTCGGTAATATATCGGAACCTTCAGGTTTCCCATACGCTTCGCAAGGACATGGGCAGGATCAGATTAAAACATCTATGGGGTGCTTTCGGACAGCCATACGATTCCGCAGGACATGCGCAATACTCTGCCTTCGGGCATCCATAGGACCCGTTCTGAAATCCATTGGATCCTTTAGGACAGCCATTGGATTCCGTCGGAAATCCATAGGAACCCTTGGACATCCATCGGAGTTCTTGGGACATCCATGAGGTTATTTGGGACATCCGTAGGAATCAGTAGGAATCCGTGCTACGCAACAGAAGAAGATAACAACTTCGATTCGCAACTTTTCCCTGCGATAATCAAGTTCGGCCTTGCCGACCTTCTTCCCCTATCAGATCTGCATTGGCCTGGGATAATACACTCTCGCGTGTTCAGGGATGGTGATGATTATCAGGGGGACGCGGTTACGATGTCCAACAGAAAATGTTGTCCCAAACTGACAGCCGAGCCAACTGCTCAACAAAAGGGCGTCAACTGCTGTCGGTCTTCGTCCTAAGTGCTTCCGGCATGCCCACTCCGATCGTGCCGACCTAGGTTCTTCACACTCGTGCCAGCCGCGAGAAAATCGCAACATCGCAATGGAGCCCAAAACACAATCGTTCTGCTGCATTCCTCGAGCCCAGTCAACCTGTGAGGGCCCCAGGGCCAGAGAAACCCGGCGAAAACTCCCGGCGTGAACAACATCGCAACGCCTGGATCTCAGGGCAAAGCGAAGATTGTTCTGAACCCTCGTGCCAGCTGCAGCCTCGCCAGACGTCCTCTGACCTGACTTTTTCCACTTCGCGGCCACAAAAGTCCCGCCCGACCTTCCCCAAGGGGTTCGTTTTCCGTGCCGGGTCCTTTTTGTGACGACCCCAGGGACCGCTGAGCGTCGCTGAATGGGGGGGCGAGAAATGGGGGGAAGTAAAGGTGCACTTCTCGGGCTTTAAAGGCCCCCTTTGGGGTCCTCAGGGGGTTCTTTAGGAGCCCTGAAGTGCGCCTGTTCTGCATCCCTCGCTGCCCCAACATCTATCGACCCCCCCACTTCGCGACGCCAAAATCTGGGGTGTAGTTTTCCGTGCCGGATCTTTTTTTGGTGGCCCTGAGGGCCGAGAACGAACCCTGGTGGCCGGAATCCAGTAGTAACGCCCAAACTGAAACAAAAACGCATCGTTGATCTGCCCACGGGGAAGCTACTGACCCGGGTAAATGCAATCCTGGGTCAGACAGGCCTTTTGCAGGATCATGCAAGCTCCTGCAGGACCCTGCAAAAGGCCTGCGCTGACAGGGGAGACGTCGATCCCTATCCCAAGCTTCGTGGTGTTTTCGAATGGACCAGAGGGGCCCAACTCTGGGATATACGATTGGGGGGGCGTCCATCCTCGATAGGGGTGCGTCCGAGTAGCCTCCTTGGGGTGCATCTCGAGGTATCCCTCCTTTCTGAGCGACTTCATCTTTCGTAGAATAATATTGTTTTTGTTGGTGGGGTATCGCGTGCGACTGCAGAATCCTGCCAAAGAGCCTGCACACAAGCCCCGGTCGGCGCACCCCTGGCCCTGCAGGATGCTGCATTGACCCCCGTCTCCAAGCTCCCGAGACGTTCCCGGCCGTCGCCCCCCGGGACTGTAAGACGCCTACGCAGCACCATCCGCACAGGGCCGTCGTCGTCGTCGTCGCCGTCCTCTTCGTCGTCGTCTTCGTCTTCGTCTTCGTCTTCGTCGTCGTCTCGTCCTTCGGGACTGCAAGACACCCACGTAGCATCTGGCCCCCCTCTTGCCATCCGCAGCCCGCCTTCGTCGTCGTCGTCGTCCGTCGTCGCCTCTCGTCGTGGGCCGTCTCAAGGCTCCCGACCATTGCCCTCACGGAAAGGGCGGGCCGGCAGCACGTGGTTGCGGCGACGGCGGCGGCGGCTGCTGAGGTCGGCCCGGGCAGCAGGCGCCCATGCAAAGTGTGGCGGGGCCTGCCGGAGCCACGCCTTCTCGTCCGCCAGCCACTGCGTGACGCTGGCCTTCGCTGCGGGGGCGGGGGCGGAGGGGACCAAAGGGTAGGATAGGGAAAGGGCAGGGTAGAGAATCAGCTCACGTAGCTGGTTTGCCTGGCGCCTCCTAGCGCGGGGAGGCGCCCATGCAGCCGCATGCAGCAAGATTCCGTACCCTCCCCTTTCCCTATGCTACCCTTTCGTCCAGCCCGAGCGCATTGCTGAAGATGCCCCTGGCAGAAGGTGCCCCCAGCTTTTCCCTCGATGTTAGAGCTCCTGGGCCCCCTGGGCCTCGTGAGGGGTGCTCTGGAGGCCGTGGTTGCCTCCTTGGAGATCCTGGCTTCACCCTGGGTCAGGGGCACTTTCAGCAACACCCGACGGGGGGGGCCGCGCGAGGCGCGCGGCTACCGGTTTGGAACGTGTACCTGTCTCTATGACTGGCACAATTCGTATCTCGATGCCGATCTCAAGGATTCCCTGAGTAGCTGAGGGCACATCCCTAAGACTGTCATCGCCCTGGGGCTTGTCACCCTTCGGGGCAGGGGTGAGATCGAGACTGGAGAGCGGGTGCGGAGCCAGATCTCCGAGGATCCGTTTTGTTCAATCCGCAGTGCAGACTTGCAACTCACATGAGGAGGGGTCCATGGCCCCAGGGCCCAAAACCTGGCGAAGACGCCCTGTTTGAAACAACGGCACCGCCTGGATCTCACGGTCTTCCGCCCTCTTCGTTCTTAGAGGCCTCCCAAATGGGGTCGGAGTAGATGGGGTCGGAAGATTGCGCCGCATCGCCGATGCATCGTCGATGCACCGGCGACGTCGGCGATACATCGGCGACGTCGGCGCGGAGAAAGTCGGCCTCCGCATCAAGCCGTACCGCCTATGCATCGGCGTTGCGGCGCGATCCTCCGACCCCATCTACTCGGACCCCATTTGGGAGGCCTAGATCTCTATTGCTCCATCACAGCAGTCGTGCACACACACACACACACACACACACACACGCACACATCATCACAACAATCGTGCCAAGGAGGCGAAAGGAGCCCCGGGCCGGACAGGAGGCCCTCCATGCAGATGGTCCAGGGCGTCCTGGAGCAAGAGTCCGACGCCGGCCAGGAGGCGCTGCAGACAACACGAGCCCAAACGTGCGACGAGATGTTCCTGCTACAATCTGGGCGTTGCTCCAAGAGTCCGGCCACCAGGGCCCGTTCTCCGGCCCCAAAGGCGTCAACAGGATGAGCCGCCACGGAAAAAACAACTAACCCCCAAGGGGAAGTGTCGGGACCTTTTTGGCCGCGGAGTGAACAAGTCAGGTCGGAGGGCATCTGGGGAGGCTGCAACTGGCACGAGGGTTCAACACAATCTTCGCTTTGCCCCGAGATCCGGGCATTGCGATGTTGTTCACGCCGGGCGTTCTCGCCGGGTTTCTCTGGCCCTGGGGCCCTCACAGGTCGACCGGACTCGAGGAATGCAGCAGAACGACTGTGTCTTGGGCTCCATTGCGATGTTGCGATTTTCTCGCGGCTGGCACGAGTGTGAAGAACCCTTGGTCGGCACGATCGGAGTGGGTATTACGGAAACACTGAGGACGAAGACCGACAGCAGTTGACGCCCTTTTGTTGAGCAGTTGGCTCGTTGTCTGCGTCGCCGCGGGCGTTGGGCTCGAGGGCACCCCCAACAGCGGCCACTGCCCATTCTTGCCGTGCCTATTTCGCGCGCGCCGACCCTGGTTCGGAGAAGTAATGACCCTTGCGTCCACCGTGCCTGGGCCCTCAAACCCTGCAGCGGCGTTCGCTCGAGACATCTCCGAGGTGCCTCGGCACTCGGCGGGAGGCCATCGCGAATGCAAGAACCCTGAATTCCGAGAACACCGTGAGGACGCAGCCGAAAAGAGGTCCCCGTCGCTGCATCAGGGACAACCAATCTGGGTGGTGCGGTTTGAGGCATCTCCCCAAGGGATGCAGCAGAACGGCGGGCTCTGGTGATCGGGGGATGCCTGTGAAGGGCCCCTGGGACACACAAATAAATAGACACACATAACAGGATTCCCCATATGTTCTAGGCTTTTGTCTTCCCCCCCATTTCCCATATTTTCCTATATTTCCCTGGGAGTCGACGATTACTTGTGTCTGTGTGTTGTTTTTTCCCTCCTGAGCCTGGGATGTCGGGGCGGGCCTCGCGCCGCTACCTGGAGGGACGCGTGCACAGGGCGTGCGGAGCCTCGCCCCTCGCGTCGCGTCTGCCGCGCGCGGGTCGAACGGGCCTCGAAAGAACTTGGCGAACACTCGTGTCACATTCATCTGCCAGTGCCCCCCGATGATCAGTCTTGGCGGTGGGCCGAATGCGTTGCAATTCGAATGTCGTCTTCCTCGCGCGCGCCAACTTTGACTCTGGGGGAGAAGGGGAGTGTCCACTAGTTGTTTCCCTCCACCGACGGGAATACTGCGAAGTGGAGGCGTAAGCCAGAAGCACAGAGAGAGAGAGAGAGAAACAAAAAAGACAGAGACACACAAAAACAACAAATTCGAATTACGTGCACAATCATGTGTCTGAAAATAATTAATGTTCGGCGCTTTCAAAGAGAAGTCCCCAGACCAACCCAAGAGGCCCCCAAAAGGCCCAGAGACGGCCCAAGAGAGCCAGAATACGGTCCAAGAGGCCCCTAAGACGACCAGCAATGCCTTCAAGAGGGCCCCACGGAGGGACCCCAGAGGGGGCCCAAGAGGAGGAACTCGCAGAGACCCTGGGAGCCCTCCCCACAACATGGCCCCAAAACCTCCAACATGCCCCCCCAAGACGCCCCCAAGAAGCGCAGAGGCTCGAAAATGCCGTCTTTCAAGAGGCCCCAGAGGGCCCCACAACAGACACGGAAGAAGAAGAGCACGAATCAGCAGCGACTACCGTAGGCAGCACGACGGGAAGCTGCAACCAACACATACGACATGGGGGCCCGCGGATGACGTTAACATTTTGAAGAAGGTCGTTGGCTCGGAAGGTTCAGTTTGCCACCCAGCATACTTGCCCTGCCCGCCTATGCGGCGCGTCGGCGGGGTCGCAACGGGGGAGCCAATCAGTCAAAGGCTATTCATCGGCCACATCCTTGTTACTCCGCCGCAGTCTGCTCTGAACCCAGCGCCGCCTGATTTGACGACGGAGCGCGCCGTTCTCGTGTGGAAACGGGGCCCGTCGCTAATCCAAGCGCCCTACTCTGTGTTTGCGATTCCTTGATTTCTGTGCCCACTATCGCCCCTCCAACGCCGCCCGCTTTCTGCCTGCACTGCGTCACCTCCCAGGATGCCTCCTCGGGTAGTCGGGTCATGACTCGACTCCGACGGCCGTTCGGGACGATCTGGACCCTCCTGGAACGCCCCCGGCGCGGCGCAGCCGCTGGAAAGCACCCCGAGCCCTGGAAATCCGCCGAGAACGGAGGAGAACGTTCCACGACCTCGAGCCTCGAAAGGCCGAAACCTTCCCCCCGTGAGCCTATCCGCCCTAGCCGTGCCCATGCCCCGGCGCAGCGCCGCAGCTGCCTGCAGCGCCTCCAGGGCAGCCTCCTCGCGCTCCGCGCCAGCCTCCCTGGCGGCGCGCTCGCGAGCCAAGCCCGCCTCCCGGGCGGCGGACTCCCGCTGGAGGCCCTCCTCGACCGCCTTGAGGGCGTCAGTATGTGCCTCCGCGCCAGGGGGGGGGGTTCTCCAGATCCCTCCTCATCCTATCTCCTCGCTTTTCTCATCCTCCTCCTCCTCACGTCATCACCCGCTACCAGAAGACTTTGGAGGTTATCCAGTCTGCAGTGGAATCCAGTTTGCAGAGTAGTTAAGGTATCCGCAACTGCGGCCCAAGTAATATTCTGAGTTCGAGCGAGTGCTGGAGTTTGAACTTCCGAAGATCGACACGTACCCCCAGTGTTTCAGCGAAAGGTGGTCCAGGAACTTCATGCAATATTGGAATCGACGGATCTCGAGTACGTATCCTCAACTGATTGCAGAGGTTGCTGGCGGACAACACGCTGATCCCCCTGCTGCTAGCGCACAGTGATTACACCAAAGACGCGGTGGAAGGCAAACATGATATTATGGGCCTCATTGATGATGAGATATACCTTCCTCGATGTGGCAGATTAAACAGCTTTTTGGAAGTATAGAGGTGGGGCTGTCAAGGGACTCACTCAACCACTACTTCGGGACCCCTCATGAAATGTCGCAGACACCGCAGGCTGCGGCCCAATGCCGCACAGAGGGCACCCCGATATGCTCGAATTGTCTAAACGTTGTGTGCGCCTGCTGCTGACGCTTGGTCGGGCTCCTGGGGATATCATCACGTGCGATGGACACCAGAAAGGCAAGCCCGACCTCACAGAGAAGACCATTTAAAGATCTACTATAATGAAAGGGCTCAGAGACACACACACACACACAAGTAGAAACAACCCGCAGGAGTCCCCATATTATTCCACAATTCATCGAGTGCCATATTCCCTTCCACTTCCCGTAGCTTCCCATATCTTCCTGGAGATTGACGATTATTTGTCTGTATGGTGCTCCTTTCTGGCAGACCTTGCTGCTCGCCAAGCTGACACTCGTCACCCCTCGGTCATCTGCTGCCGAAGAGATTGTGATAAGCCGGGTGGGCATGAGTTGACTTCAATGTTGGTGTGCGAGCTGTCTGCTCAAATACTGCTTCATTTCCAAGGGCAAATAGCTTCGAGATGAACGCTTCGCGCTGCGCGAATAACTTTGCGCTCTCGCGCCGCCCCCCATGGGAAAAGATGATGAAGTGAGGAGGAACCAGAGCCGAATCGCGAAGCGCGAAGCACGACAAACTTCGCACCCTCGAGGGGATCTTGGACAAGCAGGCTAGGCATGCGTTGATTTCAATATTGGTGTGAGAGCTGTCGGCTCAAGTACAGTCAACCAGTATAATCAGGACATACGATAAGGATGTAAGGGCTTCGGAGGGCCATGTCGACACTGCGTGAGCGGGGCGCGGCCAGCGACAGCGGCCACGGATGGGCCTAAGGGGAAGGATGCCAGGGTAACCTTAGAAAGTTGTTCATCCTTACTATGCGCGTGGACTGTCAGCAGGCTAGGCATGAGTTGATTTCAGTATCGGTGTGAAAGCTGCCTGCTGAAGTAATACTTATCCCACGTCTCGGTTTAGCTGAGATCGATGTGCGGAAGTTGAACGCCACCGCCTACCCCCAAACCTCCCCCTGGGCCTGATCAAGACTGGCATTGGGAAGGGATGCTTTGATTGAGCTCGTCTTGCTGGCGGTCGTCTAGGGCCGTGAACCGACATGGCCGAAGCAAATGTCCAGGAGCCCCCTGCCGCAAAGGCATCACTGGAAACTCTTTGAAGGCCAACCTCCAGCAATCCACTGTTGGAGACTGCAAAGACGGCGAGGCAGTATGACAATGGCGGCCAGGTCCGAAATCGTGTTAGAATTATGCCCTGGGCCGCCTACGAATGCGAAGTATGGCCACGGCCGCGGATATTCCTGGTCCATTGTCTTGTCTGTCAAACATCCGAAGGCAAGAATGGAACTCGTTGCGAGAACCCGGTTTGATGGTCGATGACGGCTGCTTTGAGGCTGCCGTCCACTCTTCTTGATCATGCTCGCGCGCGCGACACTATTCTCGAGGAGTCCCACGCAATTCTGCCGCCCTTCAAGATGAATGCAAATTGAACATATTCCACCACCGCGCTTGCAGCGGTTGGTGCGTGTTGGGCCCGTGTAGTCAGCTACTTCGGCTTCTTGCGAAGCAATAACTGAAACCCCCCGCCGCGTCGAACCCAACGTCCTTTTAGTTGTTCCACCAAATCCCTGCGTTCTTCGCCCACCGACCGAAACATGGTCACATAAACGAAGGTGCGGGTAGCCATGTGCCGTGACATGCCCCCTCCCCGCGGCGATCCCCCCGCCCCCCAGGCGCCTGCCTGAGCGTGGTTGAGCAATCGCGCTGCAGCGCAATTAGAAAGAAGGCATGCGTAACAGGAAACAAGCCCACGATCCCAAATCGCAGATCGGTCAACGGATTCAGGGCTACGGTGATCGTCCGTCTTCGTTCCCACACCGACATCAGCTCCCCACCGAAACAGCAAGACGCCTGAGTTGTGTTGTGGCGCTCACGTTTTCGGGGTTCGTGAAGTTGAGCCCCGAGATGCGGACCAGGCTTCAGCCACAATTGCGGGCTCATGCGGGGTGGCGCTGGGGGTCCTTCCAGCTGGCCCCACTACCACTTGCGCCACCCGCAGGACTACTCCCGCTCGAGCTGGCTCTGGCGGCCTGCACATCCCTCAGCAGAACGGCGCGAGAAACCCGCCAAAGCCAGAGTGGGGATGATGAGCCCAGATCAGATCGGGATATCGCCGAGAACCTCTGAAAGCTGGCCGGTCCGCAGGCCGCGGACGCATCCGTTCCAGAGCGCCGTGGGCAGCTCCGAGGAAGTTCTGCAGACCTCTGGAGCGGTGTATCTTCTCCTGCACCTGCCTGGTGCTTGGGTCACTCACGCGCGCAGGCAAAACATTCGAAGACAACCCAAGACCACACACACACACACACTTCTCCGACGAGTCAGTCAATCGCACGCACATGCACGCACCTCCTTCCAACGGGGTCCTACCTCTGTGCAATGTCTCCCCAGTGCCAGCCTCTGGGGCCTAAAGAAACAGGGGGAATGGCACATCTTCTCGGGGCGGACGACGGGCTGGGGAACGACTAGGCGGCGACACCCCAACCCTGCCACCATCGACCATCGATTTTCCCGAATCGACGGGAGGCGGGGGTAGGGTTTGGAACTCGCCACATGCTCGAAAAATTGCGAACCCTATCCTCGCCGCCCATCGGGTTACCTGAATCGTTGATCGGCGAAGGCAGCCCGCGCATCGGTCCGGTTTGTCTGGCGCCTCCTGGCGCCAAACTGCGCGCATGCTTCGTGGGGAGAGTCCCGGGCGGCGGCGCCAGGACCGGCTGCGTGCAGCAGATGTCGTCCCCACCCCTTCCCGCAAACTTCTCGTCCGACCGGAGCGTCGCAGAGGGTCGAGGCTCGAGGCTCTGGGGCTTTTGGAGGGACTCTGTCTCGCCCGCTGGGAGGCTTTCGCGTGGCCATGTGCAAATTCCGCCTGACATTTTAGTCAGAGCGGACCCCTGGACACATGTCTGGGGTCGATTTTGCATCTGGAGGACAGGGGGTCGCGAGGAACAGCAGCAAAATCGTCAGCCCTCTACCGCTTCGAAGAATTCGCCGGCCCAACGGGCCAGAGGCGTGCTAAGATCTCCGGTAACTGCTAAATAATACTTCTACTTCGCGCGCGCGGGGCGGCCCCTGGGGGTCCCCGGACGAAAAGTACCCCGGGCGATCCCCGGCAGACTCGGGTCAGAGATGGTTTTCCTCCTGGGCGCCGCCCCCGTGGCCCTCCAGAGAGCCCCAAGAAGGGCCACGAGGCCGCCAAGAGCCCTCCAAGATGGTTCAAGAGTGCTCCGAGATGCCACACGATCGTTCCAAAACGCCCAAGATGGCCCCCAGACGCCCCAAGAGGTCTCCAAGAGCACTCCCCAGAGGGCCCCAAGAGGCAAAATTCATTACTTTTCCTTCGGTTTTGGGCAGATTTTGGCGTGTCCATCTTTTCGGCTTCCCGACGCCCCAAGACGGCCCAAGAGGCCCCCAAGATCGCCCCAAGAGGGCCCAAGAAGCTCCCAAGAAGGCCCCAAGATGGCCCAAGAGGGCTCCAAGACGGCCCCAGAGGCATCCAAGACGGGCCCAAGAGGGCCCCAAGCGATGCCCCAAAGGGGGAACACAAAACAAAACTTCGAGCCCTCGGCCTTAAGACGCCCCCAGGAGGCCTCAAGAGGCCCCTGAGAGGCCCCAAAAGCCCCCAAGAGGCCCTCAAGAGGCCCCCAAGCGACGCTGAAGAGGCCCCCCAGCGGCCCCAAGAGGCTCAGTCATGCGAAATGGGCCGGCGGAATGAGCGAAGCGATTCAATAAGCAGCCCTGTCACTGAGGACCCGCGCGTCGACGTTGGCGTGGGCATTGCCCTTGCAATTACTCCGATATGCCAAAATTGCCTGACCGATTGCCTTTTTCGGGGCCTCGGGCATTGGCACATGCGATGGCCGGAAAACTGCGCCCCTGCGTCGTGAGGAGAGCAGGGGGGAGAAAGAGGATCCTCCTCATCATCCAGCGCTTCCCTTCCTCCTCATGCTCTCGTGACTCCCGCCCGACCTCACACAATGAATCAAGACATCCCGGACAACGCAGAGTGGGAGGGCGCACAAACCAGGAGCGCGAGGAACGACCAACGTCATGTGAGACACGCATGGCCGCAGAGAAATACCCCACCTAATCGTATAGGACTCTGGGCCCCTCCCTGACCATGCTCTCCTGGGCACTTCGAGTTGAACCCCACTGTCGCAACGAGGTCCTGAGTCCTCAGGAGGACAAACGGTGGCGAAGGAGTGACGCCGCCGCCCTCACGTGCACTATAGAGTCTGAGATTGGAGTTCGATTGGCCGGCCCTTGTGCCCTCAATACAAGTGGAATTGCGCATCACCTCTCGCATACCCTTCATCAACTTCGCGTCCCGACTGCCTCAAAGGAAAAACAATATCATTCCTCGGGGGGACGGGCTGATCCACACAAACCTCCAGCTAGGACGTGGGCCTTGTTCAGCCCCGTCCGCATTCGTGCCAAAACCCGGGACCTCAAGCCTGGCTGCACTGTGCGCTAGCCGGCACTGCCTCTGCCCCAGCCGGCCAGCAGGGGGAGGAGCAAAACCCGCAGGCGGGAGCCAGATCCATATCCACGCCCTCGAGGCCCAGGCTTCTTGGCCGCGACCCCATGGATTCAGGGCGGCCTCCTGCGCGGAGCGTGTCCATGGGATCACGATCACGCCTCGGTATCCGAACCGCGAGGGCATGGATATGGATACGCTCGTCGTGCGATAAGAGAGAAGCCCTTTTCGAAGCCTCCGAGCCCGTCTAGGGTCTGCGAAGAACCCCTGCCCGCTCAGAAAGCCCCCGTCGCGCCACCCCCCGACACAAATCGGCCCACGACGGATCCCGGACCACACCGTGGGCCCATGCTGGTCAGCTTGTGGAGCTGAGCAGCTACCCCCTTCCGTGACGACGAGGGCAGCCCCTGGCGGAAGGTCCAAGACGCCCAACAACACTTTCTTCCGACGTCCTCGAAAGAGCGGACCGCGGGGGCATGGACATGCATGCGTTCCTGGAAATCCGCCGATCTGATTTTTCTATCCTCGGCTCCAGAGCCCCTAATCCCTTCCTTGGGGGTAGTCGATCCATGCTTGACGGCCCTGGACCCAGAAACGCTCCCCAACGGCCGAGGAAAGCACGCCGGGATTGAACCAGACACATGTCGTCGCAGATCTGGGTTCGTGGCTCGCGAGCGATAGGAGGAGGAGGGAGCCTAAGACCTAAGACCAACCATTTGAGCACGGCACACCATATGATACCTAGTGAACAAAAACCATGGTGAGATGAGGAGGAGGAGGAGGAGGAGGAGGAGGAGGAGGAGGAGGAGGAGGAGAATCGAGGAACAACGCCCGGATTGAAGAAACCGTATCGTCGGAGATCTGGGTTCGTCGCTCGCGAAAGGAATGAGGAGGAGGGGGCGACCGCCTGCAGCGCCTCCAGGGCGGCGGACTCGCGCTCCAGCCCAGCCTCCTGGGCGGCGGACCTCTGCTCCAGCACGCCCTGGACCCTCTGGAGGGCCTCCTGGCAGGCGAAGGGGCGCCCTCCGCCTCCTCTGCACGGCTGCGGTGCGAGGGGGGGAACGAAAGCGGGGGAGACTGTGTGATCCAGGCGTTGTAATTTTGCACGCCGGATGGAACAACACAGATCCTCGCAGCTCTGGGTCTGCCCCCGCTCTCTGGCCTCGAACTCGTTCCTCCGCCTCCTCTGCGCGACTGCAGTGAGGGGGAGACCGAAAGCGGGAGAGACTGTGTGATCCAGGCGTTTCCGTTGTTTCACCAAATTTCGGGCCCTGGGATCCTCTGAGATCGGTCCGGCTGTAACATGCCGCAGCAAAACGGGGCCTAGGGTTCCAGTAGAGAATTTTCGCGATGCCGCAGTTGTTTCGCAACGTCGGATCTCAAGGGGCAATGATCTGGACTCGGCGATATGTCATCAGCACACCGGCGACATGCCCCAGATAACGAACCCGCGGGCTCATGGGCGGGACGACGGGCCCAGGCCCTGGTTGGCGAGATATGGGCGATCGTGGTCGATGTCTCATTCCCCCGCTGATCCACTCCCCCCCACGAACCCACCCAGCGCACGGGGCGTCTACGAGGCGCCCACGCCCGCCCACCAGGCGAAACTGCGGCAAACCATCCAAGCGAACGGGGCGCCCACAGCGAAGTACGGGCCCCTGGCGTAATCATACTTCGGGGGGGAAGCATTTGTGCATCCATATCCGCCGGTCCCCTTGTGGGGCCACCAGGCTGTAGGGTGAGGTTGCTGCACCCTGCGCCAGTTGCAGCTTCAAGTCTACAATTTTACAGTCCTGCTTTCTGCTTCCTACTGTAAATTGTTGAAGTTCGCGCGAGGGGGGGGAGCCCCAAACCAGCAATTTACCGCTCTCGGATCGCTTGCCCTGAATTCCCGGGAAGGATGTGGTACACATAACAATGCATGAGACACGCGCCCCCGAGGCCAAAACCCCTCCACACTGATACAATACTCGCGTCCCCGAAGCCACAAACCCTCGTAAATTAAGCAGTCCTTGCTTCCCTGAAGCACCAAACCTTTGTACATTATACAATATGCACGTCCCCGAAACCATAATCCTAATTAAATTACCTATATTCGCGTCACCGAGGCCATAAACCCTCCCAAATTATAGTGTTTGCGTCCCCGAGGCAACACACCCTCGTACATCACACAAGATTCGAATCCCCGAGGCCATACACCCTTGCAAATTACACCTTATTCGCACTGCCGAGGCCCAGGGTGCTCTAAGGCGCCCGAAGATGTTTCCAAGACGGCCCAAGAGGGCCCCAAGAAGCCCCAAGAGCGCTCCAAGAGGCCTCCCGAGAGAACCCCAAGAGGCCAGCATCGCTGATTTTACAAAAAAAGAAGTGTTTGAAGGATTCTGGCCTTCCCGCATTTTCGGTGTTCAGACGCTCCAAGACAGCCAAAGACGCCTCCAAAGGAGCCCCAAGACGGCCCAAGAGGGTTCCAAGATGGCCCAAGAAGCCCTCC
The DNA here is from genome assembly GCA_963575745.1 of Prorocentrum cordatum. Taxonomy (NCBI): domain Eukaryota; class Dinophyceae; order Prorocentrales; family Prorocentraceae; genus Prorocentrum; species Prorocentrum cordatum. Next base: position 384,038 of record CAUYUJ010020904.1, on the reverse strand, counting down.
GAGAAGCTCCGAGAAGCCCCCAGGAGGCCCCAAGAGGCCGCAAAGAGGCCCTGAGAGGCCCCAAGAGGCGCCCACGACGCGCCCAAGAGGCCTCCAAGAGGCCCAAAAGATACCCCACGAGGCCCCAAGAGGCCCCAAAGAGTCGCCCAAACCGGATCCAAGAGGCCCCCGACAGGCTCCCCACGACACCCCAACACAGATACAGGAGGCCTCAGACCCACAACCCAGACACGGTGGCGGGAGGGCGAAGGCCACTAGGACAACGCCAACGTCTCAGTCTGCGCTGATGATTCCTATCCGCCCCCGCATGATGTTCCCAGATGCGCCAAGGCAGCGCCGAGGTGCACCGACGCGACTCTGATAGATCCAGTTCTGATAGAGAGGGGAACCTCGATCACTGGGCCCTGAACGCCGTGGTCGTTGCTGGTGAGCAGTGGCCCCGTGAGCGCCAGCGCGCCGCGGGCTACGTCTTCTCACCCACGTGTCAGCGCTGTCTCAAGGAGCCCGAGGATCTTTTCCATCGGGTATGGAGCTGTGAGGCCAACAGAGGCCACAAATATTTTGATGACAGCGTGCACCTCATCGAGCAAGCCCGTGTGAGACAGCATAGCTGCCGCAGCTGTTGGTTGCGTGGAGTCCCTGGCCGAGCCGAAACGGTCCCCAAGTTCGAGGACAAACCACCCACCCGCCTGTCTATGGGATCCCTTGATGCCGCCCCCCGCGACGCCGAACGTTACGTCACCTTGTTCGGGGATGGGTCGGGCGGGAGGTTCCAGGACGACCCTCGGCGTCGACGGGTCGACTCAGGGCTTGTTGGCTTGGCTCCTTCTGGCGATTGCTGGGGGCCTGCCTGGGGTCTTGGTTGTTCGATCGAGGGCCGAAGGCAAACTGTTCCTAGAGCGGAGATAACGGCGCTCGCGGAAGCCTTGGAGGCCGCACGGTCGGGGGCCTCCGTTTTGTCTCTGATCATCGCCCTCTGCTGGACTCCTGGGCCAAAGGTCTCGGCTCGTGCGAGGCGCCAGAGAGCGGTCAAAACCTCGACCTTTGGGCCAGGATTCAGAAGGCGGTGGAGGCTCGTTGCTCAGGCGCTGTCGAGCTGTTTTGGGCCCCGTCTCACCAGGCGAATGTGACCTCTTCCCGCCTGGACATGTGTCATGCTTTCGGCAATGAGTGTGCTGATGCCCTGGCTGCTGAAGCGGCCGAGCGCGGCTGGACCGAATTCGTGAGTGCCCCCCCCCTCACGGACCGACGTGACGCGGAGGCCGCGCTTGTGCGGAGGAGGGCGCGTCGAGCCCTGGCGGCGAGCATCCAAGCTGATCCATGGACCGCCGAGCGTCCCGACCGTGAGGGGCCCCCTCCCCCCCCCCAAGCTTGCACAGGTGTTGCAGTCGTCCGAGCATTGTTGGGGTCGCGCTGGTGCTAAGTTCTTCTGCCGTAGATGCAACCTGTTCTCGAATCAGGATTCGATGGTTCAGACGTGTGCTACGCGTTGTGTTTCTCAGAGCTCCTCCGAGTTTTCGCCGCTTCGGGGTCCCCAGGTAGTTGGGGAAAGGAGTTCCACGGGTCTCACACGCTACAATATTGGAGAAGCTATAAGCTCACTTTCTGCACGGTCTGCGGCAAGAATTGTACCACAGACCCCCGTCAACTAACCAAGATGTGCGAGCCGTCCCCGAAGGGACGGCATCATGTTGCCAACATTCGAACTGGCAAGTTTCCCCATCCGTCTGGACCTCCAAAGGCAGCCAGTGATGATGAGTCTCAGGGGCTCTTGAATTCACTTCGTATGCAGAAGCCGTAGTGCTGTTTCTGTTCGTACTGTCTGTGGCGAATTCGGTAGGCTTCGCCGTCTCCGAATCCTGGACTTCTGCTGTCGTCATCCTGAAACGTTCCTGAAACGTTCCTCTCTCCTGCATTGCCCCCCCTTTCCAGCCTGCGTCCGTCCCCCCTCCTTCCCGATTCTCCTCCTCCTCCTTCTCGTCCTCCTCCTCCTTCTCCTCATCCTTCTCTTCCTCCTCGAGTAAGGAAGCACACTCCTCCTCGACTAGCGGAGCACAGTCCACAACCGCAACGCCACCCTCGAAGTTTCCCCACGGCCGCAACGACGAGGGCGTGCTCCTCCTCCTCCTCCTCCTCCTCCTCCTCATCCTCCTGCTCCCCTCTCTCCCTCTTCCTCCTCCTCCTCCTCCGCCTTCTCCTCCTCCTCCTCCTCTGGCCATCTCGGGGCGGCCGCGGCCGCCTGCAGTGCCTGCCGGGCACTGCACTCGCCCCTCACGGTCTCGGTGAGGTCGTCCCGCACCTGCTTGAGCTCCGCCTGGCAGGAAAGTCACGGCTGCCGAGTCTCTTCCCTCTTCGGCTCCTCGATCGCCCGTGCAGCGAGGGGAAGACGGTCGCATGGCAATGCTAAGACCCCTTCCTCCAGAGGCCCGTCCCTCCGTTCTGGACGCACGAGATGTGGACAGAACAAAACGGAGCACGATGCCCAAGAGCAAAGAATGCTGGGCAACCAGCATGTCGCCCCAACGGACAGCGCTCGCATCGACACCGACAGCTAGCCCTTTTAAAGCCGACAGGAACAACTACCAGTCTTCGTCCCTTGGAGGCCTCCTAGATGGGGTCCGCGTAGATGGGGTCGAAGGATCGCGCCACATCGTCGATGCACCGCCGATGTATCGGCGATGCATCGGCGACGTGGACGATGCATCGACGACGTCGGCGTGAGGCAAATCGGGCTCCACGTCGAGCCGCACCGCCAATGCATCGGCGACGCGGCGCGATCCTTCGACCCCATCTACTCGGACCCCATCTGGGAGGCCTAGACCCCTATTACTTCCGTACCCATGTCGATCGCACCGATGCAGGGCGATCCTTGGGAAACCGATTGATCTGGGCTACGCCTGGTCTCGGTAAGGCCCTGTTTGGCGCACGTGGCCTGAGAAAACCATGTATCCGATTATCTGGGATAGACTCCTGTGCCGAGAGAGGCTAAACAAAATCTACAATCGGCCACATCTGATCCGGGAAGCGGAGAGAAAACAACAATCCGGAACACTTGAGACACAAATGGGAGGCGCACGTCACCGAATACCCCGTGCCCTGATCACTCGGGATTCTGAGATCAATACCATGTGACTCCCGTGCCGAAATAATGCTAAACACTATCTACAATCGGCAACATCAAATCTAAGAAAGCGGAAGGAAAACAACCATCCCGAAAACTGAAGACACAAACGGGAGATGCACGTCAACAAATAATTATCCCGTGCCCCGATCACTCGGGGCTCTGAGATCCCCTCAGTCCGGGGACGCGTGGAAGCGAAACGCAAATAAAAACTGAAAGCCCCAACACTTTGGTGCCAAGGCTCGGAAAGGACGAAGTTAGCTCGCGAGGAAGCGGAAACGCCACACTGCCGCAGGGACGAAGATCGACAGCGCATGGTGCTCGACTAAGCTCCTGGAAGCAGCTCGGACAGTTCACGCACTCCATGGCGTGTCCTGTCGCGCTGTCATGGCACACTCTCACGCGCAAGGACAAGCAAACGCATACAGTATCTCGATAAACAACTGGTCTTGGTTGATTTGCTGTCCCGCGCTCTTGTGCAGTACATGTACACAGTGGGGCTACTAATGCTCAATACCACCGTTACCACGAAGCCAACCACTGTCAGATCACAGGTGTCTACGAATGCAAACGCAGATTCACAGAACGGCAGGTACTAACATAGTACGTGCTTTGGTAGCTCGTAAAGGCAAGGCAACAGGGGGACACGCCGGCGAGGACGGCGGCGAAAGCTCTCCGAAGCCCAGCGGAACAGGAACGAATTGCCAGGACAGCGAAAACGAACGCGATGCCCCGAGCATAAAGAAGAAACGTAAGGCAACGCTTCGACCTGAAGAAAATACCTACATGCCCGAACGTCTGCCAATCTTTTGTCTGTTTTCCGCGGCCACAGACACATGAGTAGATGAAGACACATCAACATAAGAAAACTCACGCTTGTGCAACTGCTTCTTCTTCGAAAAAGGTCCCGACCGCTTCCCAATAGGTAGATCTTGTCCTGGATCCACATTGAATGACCCCAAAGCCCAAAACCGGCACCCCGAGTGCTGAAATCTATATTAGGGAAACCGCTCGGCGACCAAAATCATGGCACCTTCTGAAATCTGGGCAATTTCGCCCTGAACGTAATTAAACCGACCCCTATCCCCACCGGCGTGGCCCAGGCCCCCTGGCCGAAGTAACCCCTCTGCAGATGGGGACATAGGCTGTTCCCTGCGGGTGTCGAGGGGTATATCCCCAACTGGGGTGGTCGTGATGGGATCGGTTACTCGGGATGTCGCAATGAACGGGGCGGGCCTGATTTGGGCGGTGGGGTCTGATTTGAGCTGTCAGGCTTCCAGTGGGTCTGGGCAAAAGGCCGCCCTTTCATGGCTAGATTGGGGGGTCTCACAGAACCGACAGTAAACCCCGCCTTTCTTTCAAAATCAACAATAAACGATCCTCAGCCTTCACTTGCCGCTGGGACAGGACTCCCCCAGCCGTCCGCCTGCAGCGCCTGGTGGGCGGCGGACTCGCCCTCCAGGCTGGCCTCCCCCCGGGCGGAGGGCGCGTTGGCCAGGGCCTCCCGAACCTGCTGCACCTCCGCCTGGTGGGCATCGCCGAGGGAGGTCACGAGCGGCGAATATAAGACGAAGCCAAGACGAAGATAAGTTCTGGTGAGGCAAAATCAAAAATCTCTGAGATCCGGCGGCTCTGGCACATGTCTCGGGCGCCGCGGCTTTCTCACAGAACGCTCTGAGAGCGTTCCGGAACACTCCGAAACGGATTTATCCTTGTCCTGGCCCGTCCGAATGGAAGTCACATCCTGACGGTTTCTATCTCAACGTTCTCTTTCTATTTCTCCTCCACAGGGCCGGTGACCGCGCCTCGGGGACATCAGAACACCTGAACCCTGGACGAAACACTGCCGCTGGGGAGTCGGTCGGGAGCTCTGCGGCCACGGATGGAACATATCATACCGGAAGACATCTGAATCTATCCTCGAGACCCTGCCTGGCGGCCCTCAGCCATGACGATTTCGGGCACAAATCCTTCTTGGACGTCTGAGGCCCTTTAGGGTCACGGCTGGACGCAACTAGAAAAACTGACACGAACTGACCACTGGGAGGAATCTGGGGGTCCGTTGTGAGCGGATTTGCGGCGGGGGGTGGCGCCAGGGGGGCAGCCTTCTGAGAGGGCAGGGGGTCCTCTGGTAAAAGGCTCGGATGCTTCGAAACAAGTTCCCCCGTCCACGAACGACGAACATATCCACATCCTTGGCCTGGCCGTCTTGATACCGAAGCGTAATCCCATGGACACGCGATCCCCTGGGCACCCTTCGCGCGGGGCGTTCTCGCGAAGGCTGTCCTGCGTCTATGGGGTGGCGGCCTCGAAGATCAGACCACGAGGCCGCCAATCATTGGTATGGCTCCCGCCCGTCAGGATCAAGGAACGGCCCAGCGTCGCTTGGGCAGCATCACTACAGGCGCCCAAGCTCAAGGTTGCCGACGCGGCCCAAAACTGTTGGCTCGCACGCTCCGCCTAGCTGGACTTCAAGTCGTCAGCCCCACTGCTAGCGCAATCGCCACACCCTCCCATCCGCAACTGGCCCATGTGGCCGCGATTGCGGTGACGACTTGGCACTGGCTGGCGCATTTCGGCGGCTGCGCTAGCGCATGCAAGCCCGAGCGCAATGCGCCAGATGGTACGGCACAACCGACATTGCTGCGATGGCGCTTGCCGAGGGCGGCTTCCGAACTGTGGCAGCGGCGGTTACACGTAATGATTTAGCCCTGAACCAACGTAGATACGGACATCAATCACACTAGCCCTGTTTCGCAGGGCTTCTCGACAAACGCAACACCTAAAAACCCTGGTATCAGGGCCTCACAAAAAAGTTATCCAAATGCTAAACCTGATGTCGGATAGAAGAAACATCCAAGCACATGCCCCAAACTGTCTCTCAGGTTTAGCTCCCCCCGTGGGAACACCACCTGTGGACACAACACTGAACAAAACGGAAAAAGCCAGCCAAAACATCCGAATCGAGGCAGGCAGTGGGCCCCTATCGGCAATTAGTGGGCTATTGGCGGTCGATGCGTCGCCCCCACCGAGCCTGTCTTCTATGTTTGCCCCTGACGCGAAATGTACAGTCACAACTGATGGTAAGGATGTGCGGTGAGATGGCGAGCCCCTTGGACGCCCATGTCGAAACTTCTCGAGCGGGGTTGGCCATTGCAGTGAGCCAAGGATGCACCGATGCGGCAAGGATGCAAAGGTACCCTTGAGGAGGTTACCGCCCTTACTCTCGGTTTCGACTGTAGGGGGGGGCGCCCGCCACGAACACGAAGCATGTACTGTAAGATTTCTCGGAGCGCGCGCCGCCTCTTGGGGGGCGACGCACACACACACAGTCGTGGTATGTTGGGGTGACGCCGAGGCGAGGGGGTGGGGGGACCGGCCGCCTGCAGCGCGTCCCAGGCTGAGCGCGAGCGCCCG